>JARVJO010000001.1:29930647-29946886 GCA_031762555.1 Cynodonichthys magdalenae
GTCTGTCTGTCTGTCTGTCTGTCTGTCTGTCTGTCTGTCTGTCTGTCTGTCTGTCTGTCTGTCTGTCTGTCTTAAAATGTTTTAAAAGTTGTTGCTGTCCCTCATATACATTCAGGTCCATATCTATTTGGATAGACATTTTCAGATGCAGTTGAAGTTCAGACTTTCAGCTTTAATTCAGTGGGTTGAACAAAATGATTGCATAGAAATGTAAGAAACTAAAGGATTTTTAACAATACGATCCCTTCATTTCAGGGGCTCAAAATTAATTGAACAAATGGAATAATTGTAAACAAAATGCTAATACTTGGTTGAAAACCCTTTGTTGACAATGCCTGCCTAAAGTCTTGAACTCATGGACATCACCAGATGCTATGTTTTCTTCTTTTTAACGCTCTGCCAGGCCTTTACTGCAACCGTTTTCACTTGCTGTTTGTGCCCATTTCTCCCTGTTAATAGACCTGATTTTAATGCAAAATGTTGTGTTTTAATAATTTTTGCTAAAAAATATATTGACTTGGCATTACACAGAAGAAGCTAACAGAATTGTGCAACAGACATTAGTGTTATTTCACTTTATGACTGTTCTGTTTAGGCTTAATTTTTGTAAACAAATGAACATTTCTCTTATTTACAGTCTGTGTCGAGTTATCATACTTGGTTACAAGTTACTTTTTTTATCTCCAGGCAACATTATCAACGGAACAATTGGAAAGCAGATGGTGGATATGTTGGTGGAATCATCAGGAAATGTGGAGATGATTCTCAAGTTTTTTGACATGTTCCTCAAACTGAAAGACCTCACATCCTCAGAAGGCTTCAGAGAGTATGACCCTGATTCTGTGGGCAGCATATGCAAGAAAGACTTCCAGAAAGCCATGGAAACCTGCAAACGTTTCTCCCAGACTGAGATTCACTTCCTGCTCTCTTGTGTGGAGACAAATGATGGCCAAACTGTGGAATACGAGGCCTTTGTAGATCGCTTCCATGAACCGGCAAAAGACATCGGTTTCAGTATCGCCGTGCTTCTCACCAATTTGTTCGAACACATGCCCAAAGATTCTAGACTGAAGACATTCATGGGATTAGCAGATTGTGTCTTGACTTACTTCCAGCCCTGTCTTGGACGTATTGAGATCCTTGGCAGTGGGAAACGCTTTGAACGCGTGTACTTTGAGATCAGTGAATACACTCGCACACAGTGGGAGAAACCACAGGTCAAAGAGTCCAAGAGGCAATTCATTTTTGATGTAGTCAACAAGGGAGGAGAAAAGGAGAAAATGGAAATGTTTGTCAATTTCTGTGAAGACACCATCTTTGAAATGCAGCTTGCAGCCCAGATTTCTGGCTCCAACACTGGAGAGAAGTGTGCTGGAAAACAAGAGGAGGAAGAGACTAAAGATGATTCTGCAAACAACAAGGGAACATGTTTTATTTATAATTGGTGGATGTTGCCAACGTGTCTGTCTGTGAAAAACCTTAGAACACTAATGAAAATGACTTTGAAAGATATCTTTACAACATTATTTTTACTTCTGAGACTGATTTGCATGGCTCAGGTCCAGAGCATTAATGCTGTCATTTACAGCATCATGTACGTACTGTACATAATCTTTTTCAGCGGCGGGCTCATAGAGGGAGCAAAAAGGATGAGGATGTCTGACTTGCTTGGTGGTATCCTTGAACCCACTCTTGATGAGGTCATGGAGGTGCCAAGCAGTGCAGATAGACTGAGAAAGTACTCTGCCAGCTTCTCATCCCAGACAGATTTGAAGGTGATTGGGCAGATGGCATCTGTGACATTTCCCCGAGAGGTGGATGTGTTGTCAGACATATTTGGTCTCAAACTGACAAAGGAGGGAGGTCAGTACCGACTGGTAACTCAAGATCTCACTGACAGTCTGACTGATTTGTTCAACACATCCACAGCAACAACCAACTCTGATACATCAGAACACCAGGAAGTGGTATGAATATGTTTGCTTATTGTGTTAGTGCCTCTGATATCAGGTAATTTGATACATTGACATTCTGATATGTATTCTAAAGGTTTTTTTATTTTTTACATACATTTCACTGACAAAAGCTGAAACATCACCTGGACTCAAGAGGAAAAGACAATGACAAAATATCAAAGTCAGAAGTTACAAAGTAAGTGTTTTTTGTAAAAGAATTTTGACCAAATTAGAATAAAATAGTTTAAACATAATAGGGAAAAAAATACAAGTAAAAACTAAAACATAGGGTTATGGCACACGATTCATAAAATAAAGAGAACTTCTATAAGGTAAACTTTTTATCTAATTGTCCTTATTCTCTTCTCAAATTGACCTTCACTCTTTGACTGATTACAAAAGGGAGAAAACTGAGGAGGAAACTGGGAATATGAAAGAAAAGGTGAAATTGAGAACCAAGAGAAGCCCAAACAAACAAAAGGGACAACAGAGCCAACAATCTGCTCTCTGGGAGATGATAAGCTCCCACAACAAGAGTCTTCTGGTAAAACAAAAACACTAACACAGCAATGTGCACACAAAACACTGATAAGAATCATACTTGGATCTTCTTGAATTTTCCTGCAGAAATATGAAAGGTAAAATTTTCCATCAGATTATTTTTTCTCATTTGTTTTCCCCTAGAACTGCTTTGCAAGGAATTTTTACAACATGCGTTTGCTGGCTCTGTTTGTTGCTTTTGCAATCAACTTCATCCTTCTGTTTTTTAAGGTGAGAGCAAACTTTGAGTTATGCTGCATCTTTACATTGACATATTACAGAAATACAATTTCTTGTCCAGTCATTCCATCGTAAATCATATATGTGGGTGTTGTTGTGCTTAGACATGACTTTATGGAAAAAATTAGATTATCCCATTTGGTTTAAATACAACAAAAGAAGCAGCAATATTTTCTACCCAAAATTCTTTATGTAATAATTTTTATACTGTGACATTTCCCCTAGTTGTCATGATCTAATTGCAAAATTAAAATTCATATTGTAAAAGAGGTGAAACTGCAGAAACAAAAGTTTAAATTAATGAAGCACCCCTTTGGTGTCTTGGCATTAATAAGGGGGCTATCCTGAGTTTTAAATAAATTAGTATTGCTACATTTGATATGTGTATGGCTGTCTTTTCACAAACTTTTGAACTATTTATTTATCACTATTTTTGAACCAAGAGTGTTAACGTTACAAAAGGCTACACTAAGCACCATCTTTCTCCTTGTCTCTCACTTTTCCTAGGTCACCCCCATATCCAAAGAAGAGGAAAGATTGGCCTCATCTGTAAACAGGGAAGAACTGGACTCTCCTATAAAAGATGACAACAGCAGCAGCAGAGTTTATTTTGTGCTGGAAGAAACCAGTGGCTACATGGAGCCATCTCTCCACTTCCTTGCTGTTGTGCACACAATCATCTCTTTCTGCTGTATTATTGGTTACTACTGCCTCAAGGTATAACAACTCAATGTTATGCTTCTGCACACATTTAATGAACTACTTTCATTATTTTTGAGTAACTTTCTTTCCAACATTAACTGTCAGATGTTTCTTTAAAACTATAAAAGGACCAAAGAACAACACATGCTGGCAGATAGTCTGTTTTTTTTTTTTTTAACTTAGTAGTCAAAACATGTTTAATCTAGTGCATTTGTTTGAAAGGTGCCATTAGTGATCTTCAAACGTGAGAAAGAGGTGGCACGCAGATTGGAGTTTGATGGATTGTATGTGACACAGCAGCCTCCTGAGGAAGACATTAAAGGACAGTGGGACAGACTGGTCATTCATACACCGTATGTATAAATCATTTTAATTTAATGTGGTATATTTGATCAAATATGTATTATCAAAAAAACTAACTAACGATTCATTGTTTAAATTTAAGAGACATGCAGCACTGTAATTTAAAACCTGATGTTGCATGACTAAAAATGGCAATGTAACATCAGCATGACACTTTTGTATTTTTTACCATCTTTTAGAGAGTGAAAAGTCATTTAGCATTGTATTTAAATATTTTAAAATGAGAATATGTGATCATATTTCTGTTTTTTTTTTTTTTTGTCAGATCATTTCCCAGTAATTACTGGGATAAATTTGTGAAAAGAAAGGTAAGGTTTTTAAAGTTCATTCTCTATAATAAAGAATATGCATTTAATTTGACTCTAAAAGTGCTTATGTTTGTAGTAATAGTGATTACATTTGTTACACATACTGTATGTTGATGGTAAAAAGGTGTTTTTCATGTCCCAAATAATAAATACTATGTAAAGAGCTGGTTGCTATGGTTCTGCTTTGAGACTAAAGTTATCTAGCAGAGCTGATTATGAAAACCTGAGGCTATTAGCAAAAAGCATAATGTATTTTAAGTAAATGACTTTGTTACTACACAAACACTCACATTAAATGGAGTGAAAGTAATGACTTGGTCCATAATGTGTTCTACAAGAAACACGTTGACTTTGACTTCTGAGTTGACAGATTATAGCACCTTCAGTCTACCTTTGGTGTTTTACTTCCAGTGTGAACACTTGGCAAACATAAAACTAGCTGTCACTCACTTGCATTTATTACTGCGCATTGCATCACTGTAAGAGTCCACAATAAAGTAGCTGGTAAAAATTTTTTTTAATGACCTTTTAATAATGCACATTTGAATTTAGCTTGCCACATTTTATAATTTGTTTGAGATAATAATATAGACTGTGTAAGAAAGCCAGGCTCTCATTTTACCTTAATTAAACAAGTGACATTAAATCTCGTAAAGCTGCAACTGCTCAATAAGAGAGCTCTGTGTTTGTTAGATAATGAGATTAGGAATTTATTTTTATTTTTTCTTGTCATGTTGGGCTGTTTAAACACATCATGCATAAAGGCTAAACTAAAAGGCTGGATCAATACATATGTTTGGTTAACAATGAACAAGTGACCTAATTCTTTTACTTAATTGCATTTGCATCATGATTTTTTTTTATCACTGCATCTCTAAAATATTCATACATCTTGAATAGTGGTATCATTTTTTTTCTTTAAGAGCTGTTACTGCATAAGCAGCACCATCATCTTGTCAGGAGAACTAAGCTGCCATCTCATTATGACTCAGACTGTGCAGACAATGCAGCCAATTACCTTCTGCTCTCACTTGCCTTGCTTTGTTTAAAGGGAAAAAAACTAAAGGAGTTATTGTTTAAACTTGACTTTTGGCTCTGTTAGGTGATGGATAAATATGGTGACTTTTATGGCTGCAAGAAGATCAATGAACTGTTAGGTCTGGACCGAGCTGCTTTGGACTTCAGCTCTGAAAGAACGGAGAACAAGAGGCTCAGGAGAGACACAACCTGGAGTGCTCTGTGAGTAGTGAACCTATTTAAAAATGTCCAGGTTTTTGCAGTTCTGAATCTTTTGAAAGATACAGGTCTTGTTTGATATTAGTTATGACTAGTTAGTAGTTTTAGGTAAAAATGGTGGTGAATTATTTCTAAATGATTAAGATTGTTTTTAGATTCCAGAACAAAGTATGCATTTTGTTAATGACAAGAATGTGCACTTTTATTTACTTAAACAGGCAGCTTGTAGAACTGTTAGCAATGTTGTACACCTGCACAGTGCATTAGCATACAAACAGCCTGGTGTTTAGGTGAAAACAGCATCCAAATGATGAAATCAATACTGCCCTTTCTGTAGTGAATACATTTTCCAAGACGATCTTTTCAGTATGCAGCAACTCTTCTGACTCATGTAGGTTGTGTAGTTACAACTTGAACTAACATTGCAGATGAATGAATATTGCCGGCCAATACGTTTATAATGAAGTATTTCACTAAAATGATAAACTTGTGTTTTAGGATGTGTCTCTTTCTGTTACCTCACACATTACTTGACAAAAGAAGGTCCCAGAACATTATGTTGTACTTGAGGAGGAACAGGACATTCTGAGAAGTCATCACATAACAGACACTCTCTTTTGGAGAACACACTGTAGCTCAAAGAGGTCTCATTTCATTCATGGACATTTTGACCCTATTTTCCTGGTGCTTATGTATTTTGTGTGTTGTTGTGGTCATGTTGTTTATTTCAGATTTAACTCCGTTGACGTAAAGTACCAGGTGTGGAAACTAGGTGTTGTGTTCACAGATAATGTAAGTTTGTGTTCAGTGTTTTATGGCTTTTCCTTGATTTGATTTTCCCTGTTTGGTTTATGCCAAAACAAAGATAAAGCTACTACTTCCTTTAATTTATAAAAGCTAATATTACATTATGACTTAGCATCTTCTATAAAACCTGTTCAATATTTAGTGATTAAATCTTCTGTGGCTAGATTTAGTTTGATACAATTGCACGTGCTGCAGAGGTGATACTAATATCCTGTGATTCAACCTTATCTAAAATACACATTTATCTCTCTGTTCTTCTAATCTAATATGCATTATTTTTGTCTCTCTCTCTGCTTGTGTGTATTATTAGTCCTTTTTATACTTGGCCTGGTACATGACCATGTCAGTTCTGGGTCATTATAACAACTTCTTTTTTGCTGCCCATCTTTTGGATATTGCTATGGGCTTTAAGACACTTCGTACCATTCTTTCCTCCGTCACACACAATGGAAAACAGGTGTGTGTTTGAGCCCTAATTCCCTCCCCATTGTTTAATAAATGTGGTTAAAAAGCCTATAAAGTTTGCATTTACTCTATAGCATTAAGACTTTCCATAAAGAAGTGTTGTTTATGAGCTCATCTGCTTTTGTCTCTTTGTAAATTAGTTGGTGCTGACTGTGGGTCTGTTGGCGGTTGTGGTGTACCTGTACACCGTTGTAGCCTTTATTTTCTTCAGGAAGTTTTACAAGAAGAGCAAAGACAAGGAAACTGAAGACATGAAGTGCAATGACATGCTTACAGTGAGTTCATATTAACTCACTTTTTTTAAACCCTTGTTTACATGCTTGTTTATCTTTTCACAACAGAAACGCCTACACGTCATCTCATTTTCCGACCTCTGATAGAGAAAAGCAAAGGAGGGTTTGGATAATTCCCAATTCTAAAATGAAAGCAACCGTTTTTTTGTCATTCCTGTATTTTTCCTTGATGAGAAACACATGGATGAAACAGTGACTTGAAGCATTAGAATACCTCTTTGTTTGCCCATTCACAACATTAACACCCACCACCCGCTCTATTCTAATGTGGACTCTGCTGTCAGTCACATAGGCAGGTGGATGTACAGCGATAGCATTTGAATAAACTCTGCTATTATTGGAGGCAGGAAATATTACATCGAATCACCCATCACATTCACTGTATTGCTGATTATCAGGCTTAAATGACAGTAATTTAAAATCCCTTCCACTTTATTGGAATACCACAACCTTTGTAACCTTTTGACACTGAAGAAATGCTGAGAAATAATAGTCAGTAAAATCACTTTTGATTTTGTTCTAGTTACTTGTGAATAAAAGGCCATCCCTAGTACTCAAAAGCACAGAACAGTCTGTGCCAGAAAATGTAAATGGTAATTCTTTTTACCTCATACACTTACATAAATTCTTTGTTGAGCAACATTTTTTGAGGTGTACAATTTTGATTAAAAAAGTACTGCTCTGGAGAGTTGTGTAAAAATTCTGCTTGTTCCTCCAAATGCTCCCCAAATGCAGCAAATGGGAAAAAAGTCATGAAGGGACTTTAAATCAATTTTCTTCAGCTTGAATTTTTCTCCATAAGGTGTTATCTGAGCACAACTCTAGTTTAAATATATAAGTATAAATATATTCAAAACATGTCCTGGAATAAAATCCTCTTGTCCATCCATAATGTTTTAATAAATAATAGTTCTGTACTTAAATATACAGGCTACACAATAACTCCACTTTCTGTTTTTTGCAGTGTTACATGTTTCACATGTATGTGGGAGTGCGTGCTGGCGGTGGCATCGGTGATGAGATTGCAGATCCTGCTGGAGATGAATTTGAGGTGGAACGAATCATCTTTGACATTACGTTTTTCTTTTTTGTCATCGTAATCCTTCTGGCCATCATTCAGGGTGAGTCACAGGTCAAATTTCTCTCATACTGAACCTGACAAAATGCGCACATGCAACAAATGTGCATCGTAAATTTTCTGAAAAGCCTACAGTACAAACAAATAAATCGTGACCACTGTTTGAGAGCAACAGGTGACATACATTGTTTCTTGTTAGATTGGAAAGTCAGCTGTAGAACTCTTCATTTCACAGATTCAGAGGTTTTGTACAAAATGACACTGCATACATGCATTTCTTGCCCAGACACACAAATTTGTCCTTCTTTTAGGCTTAATAATTGATGCCTTCGGAGAGCTTCGAGACCAGCAGGAACAGGTGAAAGAGGACATGGAGGTGAGGATTTAGATTTTTTTTACTGATATAATGACTTCCTTTGTGGACACCTTTGCTATTCAGGCTTTGAAACATTGAAAGACTAATTATTCTGTAACCTAATGAATCTCAGAAAAGTGCACAGGTTTATTAATATTTATGTAGATTTGTAGCAATCTTAAAATTGCATTACTGGCATTTTAAAACTAGTTTTAAGTTGTTCTGATTGAGTCTTCGGACAGACTAGCCACAGTGCACATAATTCTGGTGTCAGATGGTGCAAAAAAAAAAAAAGACAGTCAGCTACGGTTCAGTGGACTGAAAAACAGATTTGAGATGAATTCAATCAAAGAAAAAATGTGGTGTAGCCTACTAAAGGTTAAAGAGAACAGAAGCAAGACAAGGTTTTACAAAGTTTGAGCAGCACAACATCATGCAATTTAGTTTTAGAATCATTTTATAAAATAAGTAATTGAAAACAATCCTCATAGTTTTCATAATGTCTCTTCTCCACTGCACGTGTCCCAAAAACGCATAACATCCCTACTGATTTGGCACCTTTCATCCCAGATGTTACCTTTCAGTAGCGTTATGCTTCACTGCACTCTGCAGTGATAAATGTGGTTCACCTGCTGCTTTCATCCTCCTGAAATTTATTGCTCTAAATACAGGTGGCCTAACGCAAATTGCATTAAAACCAAAACAAACATTAAACCAATGTTTGTTTGCTCATTTTACCTGCAAAGAATTAGGGCAAGGCTAATTACACTGTTTCATATTAGAGAAATGTTGATAAAGTGTTGTTTTTATGTTTTATTTTTTCTTGTCGGCAATTAAGAAACTAAATACTTCATTTGAACACAATTACATTTTTCTTTTTCATTTTTTATTCCTATGTTTTTGCTGAATAAACCCCGAGATCTTCTTTCTGCAGACCAAATGTTTTATATGTGGAATAGGAAGTGAATACTTCGATAACATCCCTCATGGTTTTGAGACTCACACTCTGCAGGAGCACAAGATGGCCAACTATCTGTGAGTTGTTTGTTGTTGCTCCTATGCCTTGGTTTGTTGTTGTCTCAACATCACATTTTTAGTAGTTTAGATACAAACATAGCTTCCTCAGGTAAGTTTTAACAAAAGTTATAAGGAAATAAGGAAAATTATTTAGCAAGGGATCTCTTGTCTTACTTGTCTTATCTTAAACTTATTAATAGTTGAAAATGTTGACTTGTGTAAAAGATAGGCACTGTTAATAAACAGAAGCACAAATATGCAATTTTTTAATGTATATATTTGCCTTCCAACAAATTATTCCTGTTGTGCCATCAGTGCAAACATGACACAATATCTTTTTTTTCATTTGTTGTAAAATGTTGTCTTGTTCATAAAACATTTTAAATGCCTCTTTCCTATTTTGTCACCATTATATACATATTTATTATATATACTTTTGAGTTTTGCTAAAATTCTCATGTAAAATCATAAATAACTAACAGACCTGTGACACTTTAAAAATATAGTTACAAATAAGCATAATTCACAGGTTTATTGAGCACTTTTTATGCCTGTAACATGCTAAAGTTTTAAAATGCTAAAGGATAAAAATAGATTTTTTATTTCATAGAACACTCAAGAAGCTTCATGTTCACAAAAAGTTAAAATGGTTATATTTTTATGTTGCACGGTTGCTTCTGCACTAATTCGTGTGAGAAAAAGCTTACTGAGCCTGATTGTTGTGGATGAAGCACAAGTTTTTTGCAGCTTGACTATTTTCTTCTCATTACTATAGATTGATATCTCATGTGACAGTTTAGGCTCATCTGGAAAAAAAAAGATGACAACAACAAAAAATTAATCTTAATTGTCAATATTTGCAATTTTCTGTATTTTTTCCATTCTTGTCATACATAATATTTTCCCATATTTGACCAGATTGTCAAAAGACAGCTTTTGTTATCTGATTGTGTTCCATCTGAAAATACACAACTGTATTCACAATTATTGCAAACTTACTCGACTAACTGCTGGAAATGTTTTTGCAGTTTTGTTTTCCCCTTAATGTAGGTTATGCTCTGTGTGCTTGCAGATTTTTCCTGATGTATCTCATTAACAAGGATGAAACCGAACACACGGGGCAGGTATAAAAATTATTTCTCCTTTTTATGCTGCACTATCCCATCAAAGAGAGAATTAGGTGGGTACTTTAAAAAAACTGCTGAACAATTTAACTGTCATAGAAAGATCAGGTCTCTTAATATATTCATGCACAACACTCCCCCCATCTCAGTGACCTATTAATTCTAGCATTTGCTATGATAATGACAAAGCTGTAGTGTAACCTTTTCGAATGGGACCAAATTTGCATTCGCACAATCCCTCTAAAGCCCAAGGAATGCACAGTAATGATAATAATCCAAGCCAGGCAGGCCCCTTATGATTACGGTTTGTCTCTTTACTCATATGCTGCTTTTGCATTCAACCCACACACCAATCCTGACTGAGCTTTAAGTTTCTGCAGGTGCCCTCTCTATTTAATGGGCAGTTTCTTTATATTTGTAACATATTGTGCCTGATCTGTTGCACGGGTCAAAGATAAATATGTTTGTATTATATGGGTAACTTTTTTCTTTCATTGGTTTATCTATAAAAATGGGTGTGCAACATGAACTACATAAGAACTTCTGTTTTCAATCACTAAAAAAAGTTACTTTTTTCATACTTAACAATTTCGATTTTAGTTCTAAGATATAAAATTGCACAATCGATTAGGGCATAAAGAATATTTAGAGTCCCAAGCATTTTAACATTCAGGTGCCGGTGCTATTGAACTGAACTGTGTTTTGGAAAATGTTATTTTCTTCTCAGACTAAGAGGGCAGCTAGTGGAAATTGTGAGTTTGATGTTTGAACATTTTGTTGCACTAAACAACAACAACAAAAAAAAAAGGTTAAAACTTCGGTTTTGGTATTTGCAAACTGTTTACATTGGTAATTTACTGAGCTCACTGCAGACAAATATATACAGTACATTAAATGTGCCTTTAAGATAAATAACCACTCTGTGGACTTTACAGGAATCCTATGTGTGGAAAATGTACCAGGAGCGTTGCTGGGAATTCTTTCCTGTGGGAGACTGTTTCCGTAAGCAATATGAGGATCAACTGGGATGAAAAGGAATCCAAGAGGTCAAATGCCTCCCAAGATAGTGTTATTACACAGAAGCTGCGTTGATTATTGCCTTTGGACTCGCTAAATTACCTTAAAAATGTGTGTTTACATTAATCTTCTGTTAGGTTTTGGAGTGATTTGTTTTCTGTTAAAACAACTATCAGACACTAAATAAATAAGTTTTAATCAAAAGATTTACATGATCCAAAATGTATAGAATTTTAGTTGCTTGTTTTTTGTTGTCTTGAGAGTTGAAAGTAATTAATTTTAGAGGTTTAGGTCTGCAGATGTATTCAGAGCATTGTGATAGTATTTATCTCACACAACAACTGATAATCCACATTCAGGTTCAAGGTTTTTTGCTATTCTGATACGTTGCATTTTTCAGAATAAATTGTTCTGTCTTCCTTGCCACAGTTTCTATCCCATCCCTCAGTGTGACACCCAGATAAACATTCTCCCTCTGGCATTTACTCTTTTTGTTTTATTCTTCTGTTTCACAAGTTTGCCTCCTCCCTGTGTTGTCCCCATCACTTCAGGATCCCTCTCCTCTTCCTGTGATCATTTCTAATCCTTTTCTCCAATCCTCTTCCTTCCTTCTCATTCATTCAGCTCTGTTCCCAGCTCGTTATCAGCTACAGCTTTGCTTGTCAGCAGATGTCCCAGTGCTCAGGTCAAAGCTCCGTCGTGGATATAGATCATCAGGATTAATGATGTGTTTGACAGCTTCCTCTAATGGCCAAGAAAGACTTTTGGGCTTTCTTGGGTGTAGCCTATTGATTAAAATAGAGTTGTAGGTTTTGTTAAAATGTGGAAACATGTTGAGTTTTAACAGCAGGGTGACAGCCGTGGGAGGACCACCTACAGACGTTGTCCTTATTATGCAAGTGCCAAACTCTCAGCTCACAAAATATGCTTACTGGTATGTGATGCATTTTTTAGTCCTCACCTGTCACAATATCTCCTAGAAAAGCAAACACGATTTGGATTAAATGAAACATAAAAAATCATCCTCTTTGTTTTTTTTAAACATTTTCTTTATAATTTCTAATTTAAGTAAATCAAAAGAAGTAAGCCAGAACAACAAATCAATACTTTTCTCATGTAAATTTATTCACATATAAAATTGTTTGCAATATATTATAATAAAATAAATTGTGATGTGAAATAATTGTAAAGCTTTGAAAACTTGCTCCTAATTTTAATTCAACTTCCTGTTTGAAAATATGATTTTATATATATATATATATATATAAACATTTTTTTAAAAACATTTTTCTTTGTTTTATTATTACTACTATTAAGTATTACTACTACTTATTTATTATTACTTTTACAGTAAATAGTCTCCAAAAGATAATGATGACTCTTTAAAAAAGGATTAGAATGCTTGTAAAAATACAAAGTAATTGAATATGAGCATATAAAATATGTAAATAAGATGTTTAAGAATCCATCCATCCATCTTTCCATCCATCTATTATCAATACTTGCTTCTTCCTTTCAGGGTCACTGGTGCCCATATCCAGCAGTCACTGTGCGAGGGGTGGGGTACACCCTGGAGAGGTTGCAAGTCCATCACAGGGCCAGTTTAAGAATCATTGTTCCAAAGTTCTTCAATAGGTGCATAATTAATTTACTGCCTCATCAGATTCAGAGTAGAGGTTTATGAGTACAAGGAAACTACTCACTAAAAACCAATGTTATTTTGAATCTCATCCCTTTTTGTAGTGACCACCTTATAGAAAACCGATTCTAAAACATCAAATACACAGCATTTCTGCCAAAGCACATTCACTGGAAATATGGTCATTTTTTTGGAATTAACCTCTGAACAGGGGATTTTCAAGAACACCATGTATTCTAAGCGTGGGACCAACCCAAATTAAATATAACAGAAGTTTAAAGCATAATGGCCACATCGGCTGGATGAAAAGATTTTATGAATAAGATGGATGTCCACTTGTGGCTGCCAAACTCTCTTGTCAACAGGAACTTTCCATCCTGTGTTTGAGTTATGCCAAAGCCAGAAGGTCTGAAAGTTCAGGTTTTGAAGCATAGCTCGTTTAGGAATTTTTTTTTACCATCCATTTACTCTGTTAACTCGAGCATAACACAGTAGTACAACTCAGTTTAGATACCTAAGTTTAAATTATTGCTGCTCATGCACTTTGGGTTTCCAAACAGTGAAGAGTTTATTTCTCCATCAGTAGAAATGATTATAGTCTGTTAATTATGTGCAAAAAAAGGCATAGCCACCTCAAAATTAGAATTATTCATGTGTTCAATATAACTTCTACAAATCACAGCTTTCTAACACAAACTCTCATCCATACATTAAATACATCTTCAAACATATGGGTCAGACACGGGCACATGTAGTCATTTTGTCTATAATATAGAGCTTCAGTTAGGAGAATGACAAGAATGGACTCAAGATTCTGCCTTAAAAGGGATCACTCTGCGTGTAGATTAGATCTTCCTGAGGTCACAGCTTCATTTAGCACAACAGTGCACAAAGTTCACTCTTCAGTATGTGATTTGGTTTGAGTCATGGTTAGTTACATTTTAAGTAATGCGGAGAAAAGAAATTAAAAGAAAACATACATAATTTTACATTCATTAAAAAAAGTTTCAAGTTGGTTTTTAGGACATTCAGATTCTTCATGCTGGTAAAAAGAATAGACTGAGCAGTTTGGGAATAAATAGGGTCCACAAATACAGGTGACATAAATAAAGTTTAAATCGTTTGATCAGTGCTGAACCATCTTGTTTGAATTTATAATCATTATAAAAATAATGCATTTATTAGTTTACATTTTATCTAACTTTCCTGACTAAATTCTGCAAGTGCTGTCTGACAGTTATTTGATTAAATTATGACATTAATAAAAATATGTTTATTTCATTTCACTAAAGACAGGTTTGAAGTTTTTTATATACTGGAAAAAAAAATCTGCCATTTTCTTTCATGTATTTTATCATTTTGTGAGATAAATACAGCAGCACTGGTGTGTCCAGTCTATAGGTTGTTTGAAGCAGCTGTAAACGTGGTCTTCTCTGCTTGCTGCTTTGGCCCGTAAACCAAGGTAATCTCTTCCATCTCATCTTCAATTTCTTTTTGAATGAGAACGCCTGTAAACAAAGTCTTGAATAACCAAGGAGGAATGTTTGAGTTAGGAATTTTATGTCACTTCTGTCTACTAAATGCTTGCTCTGCTTTTATGTTGCCATCCAAGAGAGGAAGATTTTTTTGTTCAACCAACCCTGCAAGTTCCTTCAAAAAGCCCAGAATATGTTTCATTTTTCTGACTCACAATAACCTCTGTACCATGGTTGGTGTCTTGAATTATTCACACCTTTATTTTTTCTATGTATTTATGTGGCTGAAGCAAAAGCTACACAACTGTTGACTGTTGATCTATACAGAACAGGATTTTTCAAGACTTTTAAAACTCCTGCAAGTTTGATAGTTTTTTTTTTATGTGTTGATTTTATGCTGCCTCAATGTTAGATTTTTATGAAACAGAAACCAAAGTCACTTGACCATAACTTTTTGACATGGAGTATTTTCACTCATAACATCAGTAGTACTGAATCCTGTCTCTTGAAGAAACTTGGTTATGTGTCAATGAATAATTGACAATGGCTTCAAACCTATATTTTTTTCCACTGTAAATTATTAACCTTGATCCATAAAACACTTCCATCTGTTGAAAATGTTTGCTCAATAAACGTATATGTGTTTATGTGTGTGTGTGTGGGCATGTTTTTGCTACGTTGTGGGAACCATTTTCCAGAAAAACGCTGCCTCGTGGGGACCAGTCATTGGTCCCCATGGGTACGGATGCTAACTTCAGGTGGGGAGTTTGGTTTAGGACCAAGATGTAAATTGAGTTTAGGTTGGTTTTAGGGTCAGGTGAGGTTAATTTCAGGGTAAATGGTCAGAGCTAGGCTATAAAATTACCAAAAAATTAGGAAGTCAATCCATGTTCCCCACGGGGATATAAAAACAAACCTGTGTGTGTGTTGTATCTTTTTGAATAAATGTTTATCCATCATGTTGAACAATAATGGGATACATACACTTCCTTAAGGTGCACCATTTTCTATGAGTTTGAAAAATGTATTGCCTTTTATTGAGATTGATCTGCCAAATTTAAAAAACAACCACCACCCCTCAGTTTTTACACTTTAATGAAAGCTTTTTTTTATTACAGTATAAGTTTCAGACCAGTTCAGAATAAATGTTGTAAAACTGAATGGCTTTTATCATATATTTGAATCTGTATAAGACATGGAGAGTAGCTCAAAATTTATAAAGGATAATAGAGATTTATTTTAAAGACAGATTTATGACCATATTCCCCTTTCTTTCTACAAAATTACCAATGAATACTGCACCATCAACGTATATATGAGATAATAAATGGGTCCATGTGGAATTACAGTAAAAAAGTTTCTTTAATCACATCCGGGAAATTGCTAAAATATATGCAATATTTATTGTACCATTATTCATAATCTTTAAAGACAAACTAATGACACATAACACTCATGTTTGCATTAATGAGATGGTTGATGTGTAGCCACCAATAAGTAAAATATGCATAACATCTAGCTGTGCATCTGTGGCACAGTATATTCATTTACACTTACCGGCCACTTTATTAGGTACACCTGTCCAACTGCTCGTTAACACTTAATTTCTAATCAGCCAATCACAT
>JARVJO010000001.1:29951804-29962867 GCA_031762555.1 Cynodonichthys magdalenae
GCAGTTCTGAAGGCAAAAGGGGGTCCAACCCGTTACTAGCATGGTGTACCTAATAAAGTGGCCGGTGAGTGTAGATGCCTGTTGCTGGATCATTTCTAATGTTGCCTCAGATACTTTCTTGGAGGGTAATCACTCTCTAAATACAGTATTTCATAGAAATATAATCGGAGTCATAAATCAATGGAAATGACAAGACAAAAGATAGTGGGGGAGAGACTGAAGCTCTTGTCGGCCTCACACTGTGACCCCTTTGCAAACAGGACTCTTATTATCCTTTAACTGTTATTCATTGGATTCTATTTTAACACAGATTTTCCCATTTTTGTCTTGTTTCATAACCAGATGATAATTGTATAACTTTATCTGACTCTCGGTGATAAGATCAAATGTGCTGCTTGTGTTTCATTATAGTCAAAGAGTGATTTGTGAAGCTAATTGTTCTTGACAATCATCATTACAGTCTTGCTGCAGAGAGTTTGTCGAAAGTTGTTTTCTTTGTTCAACTAAATGTTTACTGACCTGTCAAGAAATTACTTGATGCCTGTCTGACAGTCTTTGGAGCATCGTGGTTTGAGGACAGTTTTCTTGTCTATGAATTGGCAATAAGTTATGTTTTTCCATTTGAAAACCCAAAATTGTTTTATGGATAAGAATTTTCAGAACCTACATCCTGGTGATTATAGTATGGAGAGAGAATGCAAACCTCAATTTCTTCTAGTGAGCAGTTTGACCTTTATGGGTTTTTTTTGTTTGTTTTTTTTACTACCACCTGCCATTTCCATTAAAGCTAAAGGAAATACACTGATTTTAGTTTATTAATGTGAAGACAGAGTCTAATGCAACACATTAAACTACTGTAGACTTATTGATTAATCCTCCAAACTGCTCAACAACAATCTTCTGCAAACTTAATATTTAGGACCAACCTATGAAATTGCTATTTTTGTATTGTCACATACTTGAATGTATGGTGTGTTGCCAGTTGATTGAAACACAGTGAGCTTATCAAGGTTTGACATTCTATCAGGTGCAATTAAATGCAACCCCATTAATCTATTAAGTTAAATCAAATGAAAGCAACACGTTAGCTGCCTTTTTACAACTAAAAAGAAGCCTGTTGTGATTAAAGCAGATTAAGTACTTGAAGCAACCCATTTCTGTGTGATTAAAAATTATTTCCCCTGGTGCTCAACAGTGACTCCATTAATCCTTACCTTAACATTTTGAAGCATTACTAAACTGCCATTTACATACAGAATTAGCTCTTAAATGGAGCAGAATAAGTGTCCTGGTAATGGCTCCTGAAATCATACTTTCTGTTTTTTTGTACACACTTTGGTCCATTTTGAGTTTTAACAATTTAAAAAGGTGTGGGATCAGTGAACTATATTTTTCTATGGCTTCATTTTGTGAAATTTAAACGAAAATAAGAATTTCTTCATTTTGTAATCATTTGCTCTGTTAAATTTAAGATGGACCCTATCCTTTCCCAGCATTTATTTGGTGGAGGGTAGCCAGGCACTTTGGACGGGTTGCATCCATCAGAGTTAACATGAGGAGAATGAAAATTTATACCCCTGGACACATCAGAGGCTTCAAACTACCTGCCTTGCATGTGTTTTCAGAATAAAGTGAAAGCAGCACACTTGAGGGAAAACACATGTAAACAGAGAAAAACAGATTCTGCTCTCAGAGAACGTCATTGATAAATATAATTGAAAAAAAAAATCTAAGTACATGTTGAGTCGCACTCTAACTTTCTGGGTTTGCAAGAGGCGTGCAATATGTTGTTTATCACATGAAGAGCTCCAGACCAGATTTCTGCATCTTTTGTCTCGTGACAGTTTGGCAGACTCTTTCTTTATTATTACAACTCTTATTTTCATATTGAGAAACTGCCTTCCAGTAAACAGCGTCACCACTGAGCATTCCAAATTACCATTTAGATTGGACAACAGCAAGCCAAGAGAAAGCCAATTACTCAATGACGCTTTGGTAGTGAAAAGAGGATGGAGGAGGGCCGAAGCTGAGTGCATATCCCAGCGGAGGTCCGCTTGCATCACTCCTCTTTGATAGCCGTATCACACCAACCTCTTATTTCATATCGGGTGCTTTACTTTTAGATCTGCAGACAGAGTAGATTTAGTCTCTGCAGGGCAGTTCATACAGCAATCTGAGTTACTAAGACTTGAAAGGAGACAGGTGCTGCCTTTAATAATTGAAACTGGCAAATTGACTCACTCAAAGGTAAGCTCAAACGGTTGGGGAAATGACCCACTTTCCAGCCAAGTGGAGTTGTGAGCTTTTTCAAAAACTCAAGTTTGAGGAGTTTCTGATTAGTTTATTGGCAGCAGTTATTGGAGTTTTTCCGTCTGTTTGGTTGCTGCCGTTGCACAGAAAAAGGAAGCCTAAACTGAAGCAAAGCAAGATAATTGTCAGTGTAATTATCTATTAGTATACACAGTTTCTAAATATGTCAAAATAGGTTTAAATTTATCTGAATGAATTCATAGTGAAAAAGTGTTTGTGTATCCACAGATGTCTGGACTCCAGCCCGCTCAGCTGTCATGCAGCTGGTTTGTTTGATGCTGTGGTGCAGTTTGAATGAAGTTTTGGGGTTTGGAGATTAGTGAAGAGAACATTTTTTGTATTATTTTTTGCTTTGTATAGAATGATCCCTTGAAATTTTGTTTAAATCTGTGTTATGGCTAATCTTATTGTATAACATATATTAATTTACTATATTGCATGTGTGTATTCCTTAGTCAAGCAACACAGTACAATATTTCTTGAATACTTATTACCCTTCATTTAGAACAGCTGAAAAATGAATGTGCATAACTCCAATTGAAAACATCCATCCATCCATCCATCCATCCATCCATCCATCCATCCATCCATCCATCCATCCATTATCTTCCACTTTATCCAAAGTCAGGTCATGGGGGCAGCAGCTTAAGTCCAGACCTCTCTGTCCCAAGCCAACTCTTTCAACTCTTCTGGGAGGACCCCAAGGCGTTCCCAGGCCAGACAAGAGACATGGTCTCTCCAGAGTGTCCTGGGTCTTCCTCTGGGTTTCCTCTTAGTTGGACATGCCTGAAGCACCTCCCTAGGGAGGCATCCAGGAGGCATCCTTACCAGATGCCCAAACCACCTCAACTGGCTCCTCTTGATGTGGAGGAGTAGCGGCTCTACTCTGAGTCTTTCCTAGATAACTGAACTTTTTATCCCATCTCAAGTGATAATCCAGCTACCCTGTGGAGAAAACTCATTTTGACTGCTTGTGTCCACAACCTTGTTCTTTTGGTCACTACCCAAAGTTTGTGACCATAGGTGAGGGTAGAAACGTAGACTGACCAGTAAACAGAGAGCTTTGCCTTACAGCTCAGCTCTCTCTTCACCACAACAGACTGGTACAGAGTCCACAAAACTGTGGAAGCTGCACCGATCCATCTATCAATCTCACGCTCCATTTTTCCCTCACTTGTGAACAAGACCCCAAGATACTTGAACTCCTCCACTTGAGGCAGAACTTCCCCACCAACCCAGAGAGAGCAATCCACCCTTTTCCAACTGAGGACCATGGATTTGGAGGTGCTGATCCTCATTCCAGTTTCTTCACACTCAGCTGCGAACCACTCCAGTGAGAGCAAAAGTTCATGGCGTATTGATGCCAACGGAACCACATCGTCTGCAAACAGCAGAGATAGAATCCTGAGGCCACCGAACCGGACTTCCTCCGCACCCTGGCTGCTCCAAAAAATTCTGTCCATGTAAGTTATGAACAGAATCTGTGAAAACGGGCAGCCCTGGTGGAAACAAAGAAAAATTCCTTAAAAACAAAGAAACAAACAAAACAGATTTACTATTTGTAATTTATTATTTTGTGCCATTTCCTATGTTGCGGGAGTTTCAGAGAAATTAAGATTTTTTTTTTTTCTAAACATGATGTCCCACACATCACATCAAAGACTGGCTCACCCCAAATAAACAGAGTAATCATGTGCATGCTCTTAAGAGCCAAGAGGACAGTGACTAATCAGCCACTGTTCAAAAAGGTGACCCAACACAGAAGAGCAACATCATCAGGCCAAGATTCTGTAGTCTATACTCATTTACAGGCCAGCAGCCACTCTTTCAGGGATGAAGATTTTCTAATCTTTGATAGAGAGGAATGTTGAATTCAAATAAGAGTTAAGGAAGCCATTTTTGTGAAGAAAAAAAACATCTGTCACTAAACAGGGCTGGAGGCCTCCGTGTTCAATTATCCCCCACTTACAATGCTGTAATTGCGAGTATGAGTCTGTCTCCTGTGAACAATCTAGGCAAAAATCAGGGCCCTAACGATCATCAGGCTCATGGTCCTCTTTTGCATGTGAACAAACAGTTTTGTCATCATTAAACCTGTCTGTCCACTGTGTGAAAGTACTGTTTACAAAGCTGAGTTTACCTGAAACTCCTCAAACTGAAGAAGTCTCTCAGAGAAGAGACAAAACATTTTCAACAAAGAAGAACACAGAGGACCCAGTCACTTTTATTAACTTTTTTTTTATATATTTTTTTTAGATATTACTATAGGGCAATTGAGATGCATCAGCATATTATTTTGTGTTAAAAGTTTGTGAGTTTGTGTGCACGCTTCACCTTTCACTCTGCCATACAGCCTTTCTTTTTGATCAGCTGTTTTCCTCTATATATATGTTCTTCTTCACTGGTTTTAATTTTCTTTTCAGCACAAGATCACTCATCTCTTCTGTCATATGAAAACGAATCTCAAAATGATTTCTGTCCCCCATTTTCAAAAATAAGAGATTCTGGCAAAAATAAAATAAAACAAAAATATAAGAATGCCTGTGACACAATTGTTGTAATATTCTGTGATCTATTTTTTTATTTCATAATAGAACTAAATGAATTCACATCTTCTAAAAGTATTTCTAAATGTGCCACACTCAAAGGCAAAGGTTACTCTGACAACATTACTGTATGTCTCTGTGCCCAATACTGAAGGTATTTTTCTTGCAACTAAAACTGTGGTAACTAGTCAAGACATGAACATGACTAAACTGTGAAGGAGTGCTGCTGCCATTTGTGGGAAGTGATTGTTCTACAAATCTGTTCTGGTACGTGGTAAGTATCTAAGTTACATTTGTCTGAATGCCATGTAGATTTTTTTAGATGAAGATTGAAGAAAAAAAAGTGCAGTACTGCTTATTTTGGTGTTCAGAACATTATGGCATGTTGCTGTATGGTTTTACTTATAGGGCTCTAATGATTGGGTTCAGAATTTATCATAGTTGTTGCACAATGTTTTGTTTAGTCCGTTTCTGTTTTAAAAATGATCATGACTTTTCTTAAAATGCATGAAATCAAACCGCTTAACTTCTCATGATCAGCTCCTAAATCTAAAGTTAAACACAATATTACAAAAATCCATCTTAATTACTTTAGTCATAGCCTCAATCCTGCCTCATGAGCAAATTCTTTCAGAACGTACAGCAATAATCCAGTCTATAAAATATGAATTCTTGAAATCCTTTCTCCCACACTGAGAATTAAACTGATGGCTCACTCTTCAGAGGTTGAGTAATCTCAATAAAAGGGCACATTTTGATCTGGATGCACATTTTGATTATTTTGTTTTATGTTTTAAATTAGAGTAACATAGTGCAAACACACATTTAGTAGCCTGTCATTTAGTAATCAGTCATTTAAATGCATGGCAGAAGCTGCAGCCTGATAACAGACATGGATGCAGGAGTCATCCTGTTCATTATGGCCAGAGCTTCAGTTTTGCATAGTAATGCGAGTCCTCACATCCAACCTTCATTGTAATGTTACGTCACACTAAATGAGCTTTTTTTTTTTTTTGGCCAAAGTGTCATTACAAATGACAGAAACATTGTATGTTGTACTCAACAAACCACACACAAAAAAAAGGTTGCAGGAATGAAGCTTAATAGCAGGTTTCTGTGCAGCCTGGAACCAAACGATAAGCCTGCACCATTCTTGCTCTACCTGGCCATGACATAGAGCAGGGTGGCAGATGGCTTTGGCTGCCTTTGATGGCAGCACAAGTAAACAAGAGCAAGAGTGTTGACTGTGAATGGCCTCACAGCTGGCAGTCTGTTCTTGTTGCTTGTCATGCAAAATGACCCAAATATTGCCAAAAGCGGAGCCACATGTGTGCGTAGTCATAATTAAGCGCTGCGCTACAATAACGTACACAACGCAGACGTTCTGTTTTGGTTTTGACGATATGAATGCTTTGAAATGTAGAAAGACTGATGAGAAGAGGGCCAGTTTGATAACATGTAATGTTACAAAAAATGTGCTTTATGGCGTGTTGCAATAAATGACACAAAGTAGTGCGAAAACCCAACTTAAGCAAGTGCAGTTTATAAATGCTCAAAACCCCAGTCAATATTGACTTTTGAAAGCCAGCATAGTTTCTCACATTGAGTTTCTTTCATCCTGTAGCTATTGGCTCCAAATATGAGCCATGGTTGATTGCTGCAAATCGGTTTTAAAGTCTGTTGCATGCAGCCACTGTGCCTGCACTGTTGGCATAGCCACAGAAAATCCTTTGTCTGCCAATAGAAGCTCCTGGCCGGAGGTTATCATCAGGGCATTTTCAATTAATACAGACCGACTTCGTTCATTGAAAAAGTTGGTGGACGGTTTCCTTTAATTGTTGCAGTTTATTGATGACCGATAACTTAACCACATCAGATGAAAAACCTCACTTTATTAGAGGATTTATCAACCAAAACAAAAAAAAAACAAAAAAACATCTGTGTCCACTTGTGTGATTACTGTAGACTCCTAACTTTTGAAAAAGACAATGAACACAAGTCATAATCATGGTCAAACTCAAATTAACACATTTGTCCTCCTTCCATATCCGTGCAATCAAATCTGCTTCTTGATGAAGCGGTGTGTTTGTATATGTGTGTGTGTGTCTGTGCAAATGTCTGGACCAGGGTGATTTATTAACATAAATACAGCCTTGTTGTTCAGCCTTGTGATTTGCTTGGATTACTACCATGCATGTCTGCCCTTGTCACTTGTCTGTGTGGCAGAATTACTATCATTAAGCCATCCTCTTGTTTAACAGTGTGAAATTGATTGGTATCAGTTGTTATTGGCAGATTCAGTCTGTTGATCTGGCTGTAACAATCTGCTCATTTTATTTTATTTTATTTTTTTTTTAAATTCAGTCAATGGGAAATGCTGCATAAATTAGAGGCCTTCGAAACAAAGCCAGATTTTTAAATTCTGAATCAGTGCTGTCAACAGTATCAAGTATTTTTAAAAATACATCAGAGGAACAGAGCTGAAAATGCAATTACTGTAAGGGCAAGCAGAAAAAAAGATGATTAATAATAACTAAGGTCCTTTATTTGTTGTTGTGCTATTCAGCAGTTCAACCACTTGTTACCATCATGAATAAATAGTCAGGTTTACATTGAAAGTTATGCATAATATGTTGTGGATGAAATAAAAGAGCTCTTTTGTGTATACATATTTTGTGTGTGCTTTTGAGTTGTCAGAAATGATTAGGAGCCCATTTAAACATTATGACTCCGAACTGAAGTCCTGGGTGCTGTTGATTAGCGTTTTTGTTTCTTAGGAAGGTTCCTAACTGAATGAAATGACCCAGAAGTATCTAGGAGATGGCTGAGTTCTCCAACTGCTAAATGAAAAGACTCTCAATGCTTTCTTTATTATCTTACTCTCTAGTGGGAATAATTGCATCATCCTTTGTGAAGAAGAAGGATATTAATCTGGTAATGTGAGTAGTCTATGAGGCCTGTTTTCTATATATAAAAACTGCAATAACAAAACAATATTTATATTGCAGTAGCCTATGCCTGAATACACTATTAGAGATATGAAGTCTCCAAAGAATTCACCAGTTTTCACCAGTAAATAGTGGTGAGTGTATCGATCTAAGTATTAATACTATACCACGCTGACGATTGGTATCAGATTGATACTAGCTGTGTGCAGTAGAAGGTAAAAGGAGAATTATTTTATTATTTTACACTGTTACATTGTTTTTTATTGTTGTAGTTAATACAAAACATATTTATTTGCCTAAAATCTTTGTCCTGTGTTTTATCCTAATCGACTAACTAAAGGCAAAATTCCATAAATATTAAATTAACATGACCACACTGGTATTGGAATTATCAATACTAGCCTGTATTTACTTAGTGTTGGATCGATACACTGCCCACCCCTACCACTATCTATTCGTCCAAACTTCCGTTCTATTTTCCACTTTTTGTTTGTAGAAAATGTGGCTGTGACCTATGATGTGGGAGTGGCACTTTCACCATGCGCCTGACTAACAACCTGCTGACACACCTGAAGGTCATCAGTCAATCAAGCCTCAGCAGTGTTTCCTCCTCAGAGACGTTTCTTTTCTGTTTTCACTGTTTTCCTGTTTGGTAGCAGGTGTGTTCTTGTGCTGGAAAATGAAGTAATTAATTCCCCTGAAATTCTTTTTTTGCCTTTGTGCCTCCACAGTCTGCCTCCAATCCACTCTGTCATCCATCCTGCAGACATAAACCCTTTAAACCGGTGTTCCCCAGTCCTGGTCCTCGGGCTCCACAGCCCTGCATGTTACAGATGTGTTGCTGCTTCAACACACCTGATTCAAACAATTTAATGACTTCTTCAATAGGTCAGCAAGGTCACCTGTAGCCTGTTAATGATCTATTAGTTACAATAAATCAAGTGTGTTGAAGCAGGAAACTGTTTGAAATATATATAAGGACCAGGATTGGGGAACACTACCCTAAACTGCATGCACAGTTTTATTTTCTGCTTTTATGTACAAATCTGTTTAGATGTAAGTGAATTAGGGAGATCAGTGCACTTTGCTGATGGAATGAAATAAAACTGGAAGTGGTGTTCACTGAGTAATAACTGTATTTCTTTTGCTCAGAATAAATGTATTACAATATGCAAAAAGCATTGTAACAAAGTTTTTTTAAAAATCAGACTCAGCACTCGAATTATTTTAATCCTGATATCAGTGTGTCCTATTTGCTCGTACTGTTTTACACCCTGAATGACTCTCGCAGTCTGCTTTACAGACATTGTATTTTATTGTATCAAAGAAAGCAAGCGCTCAAACGTTTCAGTGTTTAACCCAATATCCTTGAGATTTTTTTTTTTTTCAATATTTGTACTCCTGGAGGGATTTATGGTTATGAAGAATAAGACTGCAGCTCTACAGTACTAATACGGAGAGAGAAAGAGACCAGGAAAAGGTTCAATATTTTTTGCCTGTGGGTTCTTTTGGGGATTTTATGTGATGTACAACTTTGAGAACATTGTGTGGCTATGATAAGAATGTTTTGTCATCATTGGACTCAATGTTCTAACACAACTGTAGCAGCTAGGTTAGTCTGTCTAGTTGTCAGTTTTAATGTCTGTCAGTTTGTTTCTGTCCTCTGCTCCCGATGGATGCAGAATGAGGTGCTGCCTTCAGTTAATGATGGTGGAGACAAGTATTTTTTGCAAACTGTTTGCTGCAGTTTGTGAGCATGGACTCCAGTTTTGTTCCCACCACAACACGGGCATCGATGTTTCACTTTAGTACGAGTGCTGTTGTTAATATCCATATGGCAATTATTTTTCATTTGTCTTTAAAATACTTTAAAAAACTCTAACTGAGTAGCATTAAATGTTAATAAAAATTCAAACAAGCAAAGGAAAAAATACACACACACAACAAAGGGAATAACTAATCAATAAACTGAGAAGAAATGTAGAAGTGCTTCAGCAATCCTAGAACAGTTTTTAAACTGCCACAAGCAGAGTTATTTCCTTAAAGCACGGCTCACAGAATTGAATTCACAGCTTCATGTTTGCAATTATGCAGACAAAGAGGAGTAGGTGTTCAAACCGGAGTGGTAGTAACCTGGTGCGTTGTCCCTTCAGTTAATGATTTCTTCTACTCCAACATTTAGACAACTATTGATTGCTTTTATTATCTTACCAAAGCACTTGCCTTAAATTGGTAGTTCTTTATTCTAATAGGATCTGTTCATTCATTGCATCCTTCTTTTACCACTCCTATAAACTCTCTTAGATACGCTTCAGAATGTCTCTTAACTAGATGCTTTGTGTGTCATAAATAAGCTTCAGGACTGGTGGATGGATACATTTTTTTTCTTTAGGAATTGTTTTGTTGCCCCGATTCATGGACCTCTGATGCAACCATTCTGCACCCAATTGTGAATTTCTCAACTGTGTCTCCCTCTTTATTTGCTCCTCGCTTTGTATGAGTGGATAAAACAAGGACTATTATCACAGAGTGGCTGAGATAAAGGTTTTTTTTTCCTTTTCATTTGACTTTCTAAAGAGAAAAAAAATCACTTACTGTGAGCTCAAGAGCAAGGGGTGGTTGGGGGGGGCTACCTACTTTTAAATCTTAGTTATAATCATTCTCTCTGCAAATTTGACCTCATTTGTCTGTTGAAAACTGCGTTATGATGATTGGCACAGGAGGAGACAAGAATTTAAACTGTTCTACGCCACACTAATTGCTTCCTCGCAGCCCAATTTAGAGCGAGCAGCCAGCATGTCCCAGCCCTTCATCGTGTCTCTTAATAGGGAAAACAAACAAATCATGCTGCTGTTTATGATATTTTGTTTACTTAAAGCACACACACAAACACAGCCGGGTGCACACTAAACTCTTGAGTTTTTTTTTAATTAAGCACCTTTAAAATTTGATGTTTTAAAAAATTGGCTCTGTGTTATTCAGATTCTTTTATTTCCACACAGATTGAGAATTTTTTTTTGTGTCAAGACTTGTGATTTTAGACATGCTTGCATGTTCAAAGACCTAAAAAAATATCTTTATGGTTGTAATAAAATAATTCACAGATAGCTTATTGAGCTGGTCTTTTCCACCCGCTATCTTTTAAGTGTCCTCCCATATTAGCTAACAGTTTTTCCTCAGTGTGTTTGTCCAAAAGTAGTTGTATCATAAGCAGAGCTTTATCTCATTGTATTTACAACCATACTTCCTCAATAACTGT
>JARVJO010000001.1:29964152-29978934 GCA_031762555.1 Cynodonichthys magdalenae
AGCAGCTTTCAGCTAAAGCTTTCAGCAGCAGGCATTCACACTTTGCATTTTTGCAAGAAATGCAATTTTTCTAGTTGTATTTACAACCATACTTCCTCAATAACTGTGCTCTTTTTTTTTTTTTTTTTTTTTTTTGCATTATTGTGACAGTAAGGCTACAACAGAGAGATACGGCAGGGATATCATCTCTGAGAGTGTGGGTGTTTTTTTTTTTTGGGTATGTGGGAGGTTGTTGTTGTTGTTGTTTATGACTACTCTCTTCCTAGATGTTTTTTGCACCTGCGGCACATGCTGTGTCCGTCATCTCAGTCGTAGCAGAGTCTTGACGGTCCTTAACTCAGAACCAATGACAAAGAGATGGAAATTTAAACTCAGCAAGACCCTGGCACACAGAAAAAAGTGGTACAATTAAATTTATACTGGAAGTGCAATCATTTATTTGTACTCCAGTGATTTACAGTTGTTGCTGATTGCTATTTTTGAAACAGCTGCTGCAACTTTGATTTGAGACGTTGCTTAAGTTAATTAAAAAAGAAACAGCATAAGTACATGTTAGCGTAGCATTTAGCTTTGCACACCACCGTCCGGAGTTCCAGCTCTATCTGTGGATGTCTCCACGTAATGTTTGGAGAGATAATGAACTGGAACTCTGTCTCCCTGTCCATCAAAACAGTTTGATCCAGCATTATCCTGTAAGCCCAGCTGGGATGGCTATGATTAGGACTTCATGAGCAGATAATACAAGTCTAACAATCCAGACCAGATGTGGGTCTTATTCAGATGGCTGAGGAGCATGAAGGAGGCGGGGTACACTTATCAGCCTGTAATAGGATGAAGTGCAAAGAGAGAAGCTGAGTAAATGTGGGTGCTTAAAGGAGGACATACAGATGGGCCTGTTTTGTCTGTTAAAGCAGACTCCGCACGTGCAGACACGCTAATATGTCTTTGCACTGCATCCCCCCGTTTGATTTTGCTTATCTTAAAGCCTTCTCCCATCTCTTAGACCTCTCTAAGACTTTTACCACCTGCAAATCCATGTCCAGTTGAGGATGGTTGAAGCCAAGAATCTGTTCGAAAGACAAAAAGGATGAGCAGTTTTATTTTTGGTTTTTGAGGTGTAGCTTGTATCCGGGACATATAAGGGTTGGAAATGCAGATAATATACTCTGTTGCTGTTCATCTATCCAGTTCTTGTTTTTGCATTTCCTTTTTTTTTTCTTTGGATCTTGGGGGAAAGACACAAAACAGCATATGAAGACATACAGACATACGGCGCCAAAAAAGAATAAAATAAGATAAAAAAAGACAAAAAAAAAAACATGCTTTTTGGCATTGTGTTGTCGGATGTAGGGAAAGCCCTGTTGCAGTGGCTCAAGGAGGAACTGGTCCAGTTGGGCTGGAGCCATGCTTGTTAAGTTATCTCAAGCATGACAAAGCTTCAATTCATCCCCCAGTAAATTTCAGAGATGAAAAAAATGCAACAGATTTGCTGGAAAATGTGTCTGAAATTTTGCACAACATTATTTACGAACTTTCAGCTTTCATGCTTGATGTGTGTTAACTATTTGAGAAGCTACTGAGAGAAGAGGAAGGGTTCAAAATATAATTAGATTCCTGTTCTTTATCTAAAGGGATACTCTACACCACTGATAATGATAATTAGCTTATTCCTTCAGCTTAATTAAAACTTGGGATAATCTGACTTTTATTTTCACTAAAGAGGATCTGACCTTAGTGCCAAATGAGACACGAAAAACAAAACGATCAGACAGGATATTCATTGTAGAATCAGTTTATTAGTCACTTTATTTTATCTGACTGTATTTGTTGAAGGACACAGTTTTACATGCATCACAATGAACCTGCCTTGTATCGTCTTCACCTTGAGTCTGACATGTTCTGATAAAGGACAAAACATATATATATATATATAATTTACTGAAAGAATAAAACATTTTAAAAGTGGATATTTGTTACATAAAGCACAGCTAGTGCTAATCAGCCACATATCAAAACCAATTATATAAAATGTCTCAAACCTGGAAGCTTTTTCAAGTTAAAAATAGTCTATCAATTGCTTTTGTATTGCTTTTTATTCCCATTTCTTAATGAAGTACAGATTAATGCACGCAAACTTCCAACAGTGCTTCTTTCCTTATTAGAAAATAAACTCCTCAATGACAGTTTTAATTTAAAAGTTATTCAGCACGTGTCATCTCTTTTCAGAAAGGAGCACTTTTTCTGCACTTAACTCGATTTGATTGTGATTACAGCACGCCACAACAAGGCCACAACGTCTACAAGCAGCCTGTTGACCTCTGAGCTGTTGCGGACTGATTGCCCTCATTGTGGTTCCCTGCAAATCAATTATTGAGTTTCAGGCACAAACATTCAGATGCACTGCAATCCATGGTTGTGTCTGGAAGGATTTCTGCTCCATGTTGAGGAGCACTCAGTCATGCATAGTACATGACTGAGAAAAAAAAGAAAATGTGGTCAAATATTCCACGCAGCAAACTTCATTTTGAAAAGCTTTGGTGGTGAAGGACTGAGAAATCATACTGACGGGCTGTATGTCAAATACATACTGAGAGAACGAGACTCTGCTTGGATATTCTGGTAGCAACTTGCTAAAGGATGGGGATGACAGTGGCAATAACAAGTCAGGCAATGATCAAGGTCAGTGATGGAAAAAAAGAGCGGGGGGGGGAGGACTGGTGGCAGCGCTTTTCTGAATTTGTGAGGTATAATTCTGAAATTTATACTGGATTATATGTAGTTGATGTACAAAAGAAAAAATAAAAGGAGATGATAGAGAAAGCAGAACAGAGGATCAGCAACGCAGAGTCGGAATTGCTAAATAATCCAACACATCAGTATTTATATGCAAATATTGCAACTCATTGCACCTGTCATAAAAGAACATAATCAAATATAAGCAATGACCACATGCAAACCATGAGGAATTATTCATAGGGTGTTTGTTCCTAATTATTTTAACACAGACATATAGATGAATACAAAATATAATGACTTTAACACCACTCCCCTAAAAAATGAAAGAAAAAAAAGGGGCAATTCAAAAGGAAATGTTTTTTAAAATGCCACCATCCCACAGCCTGTATTAATGCATACTAAAATGTTAACTTAGCATTTTTTATATGCTTAGTGTTGTGATGATAGCACTTAGTGGATGCAATTTGTTTATCAGTGCAAATGTGTTTATGGAAAATATTTGTCGCATTGAGGTTTTAAGGGTTTCATCCTTTTTTGAGCCGCAGAAATTGTTTGGTCTTGCTCATCAAATTATATGTCTATTATTGAAGCAGGCGGGGAATGATTTGCCTGCAAAATAGGCCCAGATGTGGTTCATGTTAAATCCTTCATAATTGAAGCGATGATGTGTGGTGTTTTTAGACTGTGAGCTTTGTTTGTGTATAAATAGTTGCTCAAACTAAGTCTTTTTTTATTATTATTATTTTGCTGCTGTCTATTTTTTATGCTACGTTCAATCAAACAGAATACTGATTGTGATGTTTTTTTATTTCAAATGATCAAAATGAACAGGTGCCTCTCATTTTACATTGTCACGCTAAAGTTTAGCTTGATCATCAGCTGCATTACAACCTTCGCTGTGGTATAGGGTTGCAGTAGGATCGCACATGTAACACACCCATAAATATGTGAGACGACAACAAAAAGAACTTGAGTTGAGCGTTGAACATCATAATCATAATACAAGAACTAAAAGTACTTCAATATAAACTGACAGCATGGCCGTTTTATGTTTCCAAATACTTAAACAGAGCTGTAATAAGAAGAGGTGACGCGACACAGTTATAAACAATCTCCTGTTCCAAATATTTTCATAGTCCAGGCACTGAATTCAAAACAAGCTAGTAAAAAAACATAATAAAAAAAATGAAATGGAATGATATATTTCTTGGTTTTACAGCTACATTTATGCTATTCTTAAATTTTATATATGAAAAAGGACCAAAACTAGAACTATTAGAAACTCCTTAACAAACCCACACATGTGGCACCAAATAAATCTCTTGCAAGTGTGAATAAAGTGTTTTATTATGTTATCAATGAATCACTTCATTTAAAGAGCTTTAGCTTTCAGTGTTGAGATCTCTACTTGAAGCCTTTCATATTGGGTGAACTGCTGCTTTATGAAGTGCTCTTTCATCATTCACACTGATTTCTAATCTGTTTTCAGATTTCATTTATCACCTTCTGTAAAGCCATCACAAAGATGAAGCTGCAGTGAAAAGCAAAGATTAACCTTGCATGCAATCAGTTTTTTTGTAAAGGCTATTGAATCAAGTGTCGATTTATTGATGATTCTTTGTTTCAAAAGTAAGATCCTAATTCAAATGTGAATTTAAAGAAAGTGTGTGTTCTGTAAATGTTGAGATTTTGCATCCATCATGTATTTGTCATGGGCTGATTGTGCAGTGATACATTTGTGTTTTGTTGTATTTTATTTTTTTTGGGGGTGGGGGTGGGGGTGTGTCTTAGCCTTGCAGCACTGAGCTCCTCTGGCTCTGTCTCCAGGATATGCTTGTTTCTGCTTTCCACTGAATTGAATATGGGGAAAAAGAAAAAAAAAATAAAGTAACTCAAGCATGGTTTTCAGGGAAAAACTTGTCTTTGGGGTAAACCATCTGAAGCTCAAGTGGCCTGTATAGGATCTCAAATGTTTCAAGCATAAAAGATTTTTCTGACTTAACAAAAGTAAAAAAAAAAAAAAGTGATATTCATTTTTTGTGTAATCAAGTTTATTTTTGTTTCTACTTTTTAAAAGGGGATTTGGTTATAAGAGGCCATGATGTAGCAGTTTCTGTACATCAGTGGACAGCAGTTACTCTGTTATCTGTGTGTTCATGCAGTTACTGAAGAATCAGCCAGTGTGAAATAGCAGGATGGTGAAGCCAACAAATCAGGGCCCTTATAGCAGGTGCAAAATATTAGAGCTTATTTTTGTTTGTCTGTTTTTTAAATATAATTTGATCTTTTTATTTATATATCACCTATCTTAACTGGTTGCATTTGAAGCTTCTAAATAAATGTTTTCATGTAGAATATGAAAATAATGAAAAATTGCCATACTGTATTTTTCCATTTATGTTTTCTCTCTCCGCTTGCATGAAGTTAACTCTGGAATTAAAATGGCCTTCATTTTTGAAGATTCTATTAATTCATATTTCTATAAAATCTGCAAAACTCTTTGAATATGTGCAACAATATTGAACGTGACCACAGGGCTACACAGCATACTCAACATGAACCCCTCAACATATACCCAGCTATCAATGCTCCTCACACTTTTATCATGCATAATTTGTTGTAAGCCCCCATGGACTGGCAGTACCCACCAACATCCACGGATAGAAGTGCTTCTTTCACAGGATGCAAACAAACGCTGAAGGGAGAGAACACGCTCAGAGTGTCAACCTGCCTACGATAAGGATGGGAGCGCTCCAACTGTTAGTGAAAGTCCTATTCATGTCTCCCACCGTATTCTGTGTTTTCACCATGCATTTGGAACAGGAAGTGTGGTCGGAGGGTCTGCATTGACTCTGAACAGGAAGCTCTAAGGTTTCATTCCACAAGTCCCTGCAGCCAGGCATAATTGGCTTCCACATTCCTCCAAGGATGGCCACTTTCTCCTTATTTGTGTTTTTTTAATATATATTAAATTAAACCTAAATTACATGTTGCTTTGGCTCTTTGAATTCTACTTGGAGAACTGTCATCACACACTCAGCTTCCACCGCTTTCACCCCGCATTTAATGAATAACATGTAACTTGATATTTCAGCTCTTTTTTTACACATTTATATAAGTTTTCTACCATCTATTTATATGCGTGTGGCTGTAAATCCACCTTTTTTATCACAGTATTTGCAACTATATTGGCTGAATTCTCTGTGCAACATCTAACTATCCATCTGCTTCTCTTAGAATTTAAAAACTAATAAAAAAAAATGCAGTTACAAAACACACATTTAACCATAGATCTATATAAAATAAAAGCTATTAAACCAGCATTTTTTTTGTGGGGGGTGACACTGTCATGACGGAACTTGATAACAACCATTGCTGAAATAAGGTTATGGTTCAGTCTGTCTCTTAGCTTTCTGAGCTTCTTTACATCCTCACAGCTATTACCCATGAATGAATGTGGGCTTTTTATTTGACGGGTGTGCCACCTGCCGGTGCGTCACAGCTCTACTGACCAATCCTGACGCAGTGACTCTCCGTGCGTCCTTGGAGATCCCGCGGTGCTCCTCACATCCCCGCCCAAGCCGCGGTTCGGTAACCGTAGCAGCGTCCAAAGCCTTGTTAGTTGAGTCCCGTTACCGCTTCAGATGTGACTGGATTGGACTGCCGTGCAGCTGCTGAGCCGAACATGGACCCGGGAGAAGTTTGACTGGATTGTGTCATTTCCCATCCAAAAGAAAGCTGATTGAGCTCAATGTGAACACGCGCATCACTGACTGCTATGAGGTAAGAATAAACCAAAACCTAAAAGTTTTTATTTTTAAATTTAGATATCCAGTTGAAGAAATCAGCTTGGTCATCTGGTCTCAGAATCGTATTAAAGCAGCTTTTTTTTAATCGGACAGCTGCGCTTTTAGAAGTTGCAGAGAAATCTAATAGTGCGCGTGTCTCCAAAGCGATCTGTTCTGTGAAGTGTGAGAAATCTAGTTCACTGTTAGTGTTTTTAAATTTAACTTTGATTATTTTATTTAAATGCAAGTTTGGCAAACAAGCGCTGCTGCTGTCCCTCTCTTCTCATCTTTACGCAGCGGATCTGCTGCCTCTCCAAGTCCGTATTGTGTCTAAAGCTCGTTCTCTCATGAAGTTAATAGCCAAAAAAAAAACAAAAAAAAAACGATTTTTTGAATTTGTCGAACTTATTAATGTTTACCAAAACTGCCCGTGAGATATATTCCCCTACATCGTCATTTGGTGCCACGGATAAAAAGCCTAATTTTCTTTGCGTAAAGGACGATAAAAATAAGAAAAATAATTCCGTTCCAAAATGGGAAGTGGGAAGTTTTCATGAATTGAATGCTTATTTATGAAAGCTCTGGATGGCAATGCGAAGGAATGTGACTAGGGGGTACTTTGACATTGTGCTGCACAACGACAGAGAGAGGGAATGGCATTTGTGCCATGGCACAAATATTATTCCTCTGGGCTGCAGCTATTCATCATCACGCACGCCACAGGCTGAGCTTGGCATTTCATTTGTTGTGTAAAACCACAAAGTATCACAGTGAACCTCTATAGTTTAGTTTTGTATTTGAATGTGTTGCATATATCAGCATGACCAGTGTGTTATTTGCATCAGTTTGTCCACAGAATCCACACCTCAGAATAAGAACACTCAGATCTGTGTCATGATGAAGTCTGGTTAGATGAAGCTGGAATGTGTTTAGATGATTAAGACTTTTGCTCCTGTGTGGAAAAATGTAGCCATAGAAAAGAGATCCGTGGAAGGAAGATGAGAAAGAAAGGTGAGCAGCAGTTCAGCGTGGAGTGATGAATTGTTGGGGCTCAGGTCAATAATACTTTTTAGGCTTTCTTTGATTTGATAGATAGTTTTGTTTTGGATGATGCTGCTGCCTTATTGATCATAGTTATGATTTTTAGAAATGGACTGCATGTGGAGGACAGGACACTGAAAGCACTGAGGTCTGGATGGCTCCAAGCGGAATGAAAATGTTTTTGCTTTTTCCCTTCTGCTGTGTTGGGTGCTGCTTTAGCAGAATTGTGCATCTTTTTACACCTATTGTTTTTATGTAAAATAATTAAATACGAATTATGTTTCCATAGCTTATTGGTGGAGTAAATCTTTAAAATTGCTAAACTTTTACATCCTGCCACTTCTCCAAAATTGTTTTCAGCATTCCGGTAAATAAAAGTGCAACAGGCAAATCCGGACACTAATACTCCTTTTTTTAATAACAACTGAATCAAAATTGCAACTGCAACAATTTAAAATATGTGTAAATGGAGATAATGCAAGTTCCAGACCAAAGCATCAGTGTAACAATATAATCATCAGCCTGTGTGCTTACTGGAACTAGCAGGCTGCATTTAGAGTGGGCAATAGGAGACAGTGATGAGTATTTTACTGGAGTCAGCTGGCCAAACAGACAGGCTAACTCCCCCATTGGGTTTCATTAGAGCTCGTCTTGATGTTAAAGCCTGTTTAATCCACTTTCACAGCCATGCAGAACACAACGCAGTGCAGCTCAGAGTCTATCTTTAGATGACACGGGCTGAAACTCAAGCTCAATTATTAAAACAGGAGGACAAAACTCCCAGTAGTTGGCCTTTAAATGCCTCAGCTGAAGAGGCTCTCAGTTTCAAACTTTGTCTGCAGAACTGAAAGGAGAGGCGTTTTCAGCTTTGGATAGAAAGCTGTCAATCATCGTCCGCTCAATTAACATGTCCATAAACAGCTGTGTTTATGCAGCCCTGCGCTGCCTCTCCCGTCTCCTGCTGTCCCTCCTCTAAGCAGACGTGCTGCCGGAGGGTGTGATTACAGTAAAGCCTTATGAGGTGAGTGCCTTGCCTTTATGTCTTTGTCTCCACATTCTGGGCAGCTACTGTTGTTGTCCCACATTCATGGCGCCTGCTTTGCTTCAGAGACTCGGTGCTGGGAAGACGGAGACGGATTTTTTGTTTTCTTCAAAACGGCAATAAATTTCACACGGCTGTTAATCTTAATCCGATGCATCCAAAACAGTTGGATCATTGTTTTTTTGACATGTAATGCAAAAAATAAAACAACAACAAAAAAAAGAAACAAACATGCAAGTTAGTTTTTATTTTTCACCTTTTGTCTTTGACTTGGAGAAAGTGGCCCTAGTAGATGCAGTTCAGGCTTTTATAGCTAATAAATCATGCATCTTAAAATGACATTTATCGCTGCCTGACCTTTACTAGTTGCTGTAGCCTTAGCTAGGACAGCTTCTTATTGGTAGCAATAAGGCGATCACTTCAGGGCTGTTAATAATACCGCTGCTCTGTTTACTTTAGGATATTGTACATGTTGCGCAAACAGCTGTCCCCACACAAATTAAGAGTCCAAGTGGATTAGTGTTTCAGGGTCATTCATTGGGAAGGAAATGAAGAAGAGAATTAGAAGTAAATAAATCTTCATGTACAGTATTTGTGGCTGCACGTTTGGATCTGCTCACTGTAACCATAAAGGTTCCTTCAACCAACAGCCCTCATTCCTGCTACAGATACCAGTATTTGCATAAAGTCTGCTGCCCTCCACTGCAAACTTTGCTTCAAGTTTATTCTGCTTTATTCGGAGCTGTGCCCTGTGTTTACACTTTTTTCCCCTCTCAACCTGAATCTATAGTCAGTCTCTGCCTTTCACTTGCTCCCACTGCTGTAGTTTTCTCACACTGCATCTTTTTTTTTTTTTAACTGCTCCTTCGACAAAGCAAACACATTTATGCCCAGTAGATGACTATGACTGCTGTGGTGTGTCTGCCTGTTCTCAGAAAATAAATCAATAACAAGTTCCACTGTCTGTGAAAGTCCACAGGGATGGATTTATAGTTAAAGAAAGCTGTAAAACAGAGGGTGCAAACATAATAACACGAAGAGTGCAATAAAAAAAAAAGTTAATACTAGTTCACTGGTGATTTGCTCTAAGAAATGAAATGTTGGATTTGTTTAATATAGCCTTAAGACTAATGTACAAATACAGAAAGCACCTTGGGACAGGCTTTATTCAGTAAAATTATGTTTTAAGTAAGGTGGTAAAGTTGGATTTCAGTTGCAATATTTAGCCACTTCAGTAGTTCCTGCTTCTTTAATACAACAAAAACTGTATTTTAACTGTTAAAATTAACACATTAAAATACACCCAAAATTATATTCTTAGAGTGTATATATATTTTATGGACAAAACTGTCTTACAAATTACAAATAAATTTGCACTGGTTTTTTTTTATTATTGCATTGCAGCCTGACTGAGCCTTGAACTTTACATAATCAGATATTTGTTGCCAGATGTCCTGATTATTTAATTGTTTACCATTCTGAGTCACTAGTTTTATTCAGTATATTACAAATGACTTTGTAGATTAAATCCAAATGCATATTAGGCTTCCCACTCCAAACAAACTGCTGCATTAAGCTCTGAGAGAAAAGTTTCTAATAAACTAACCAATTTTAAGAAGCGAATGTAGTTTTAACATGAATGTTTGGTTGTTTTAATGAACTTTGTTGTTACTCTTTTCATTGCCTAAACTAGTCAAACACAGAGGACAAATGCTGGTCTGAACAAACAAAAGCTTGTACTTAAATACAAAACTGTATATAACACTCTCATGCTTATTAAAACAGATGTCAGTGATTTTACAAGTGCTGATGTGAACAAACAAATGCTCTTACTTAAATTAAAAAACATCTTTACTTATTGAATGTACTTTAGGCATTCCTATATGTATGGTTGACAGACTAAAGTAAAAACTTCAATAAAAGAGAAACTTCTCTCATGCTGAGGCACAGGTGCTCTGCATAGTATTTAAGCAGTTGTCATCCAGAAATTGGAGAAGTTTCACCTTTTGCTACAGGAAGCAGAGGAATCAGCTAAACCAAAGATAAATAAAATATAACAATGTCAATTAAAACCCACCATAGTGCTAACTATCCATCCCTCACCTGCTAAACAATTACACGATGACGGTGAGAAGTCTCCTATTTTGCTGCAGCAGCAGAGCTGTGTTGATTCACTCAATAAATCAAGTTGAAAATGATGAGGGGTTTTTATTGAGCTGTCAGCAAAAAACAAATGAACACTTTAATAATGGAAATTAATCCATTCAAACATCCGTCTTTTTATTTATTTGTTTTTTTTTTGTAACTTCTACATCCTGCCGAGTTGCAGGGAGGTGGTGCCTACATTGATGTATTCATGATTGCATAAATGCAAAATGTTAATGTTGTAAATACCACTCTAATTAGAAGGAAGGAGGGAAATTAATGGAGGTGTGAATTGACTAACAGTTGTCATTTGATGGTTTGATAAAATGAAAATCACACAGTTGTTAGCGCACTCTAAACTCTAACTGAACCCCTGTGGATCATTCTGGGCAGAGGTTTAATTAAAATACTAATTAGAAAATATTTTCAGTGCTACTTCACCCATTCCCTAGATTTCCAAAGGCTTGGCCCAAAACCTTACAAATCCACTTTACTGCTTTTTTTCTCTTTAATGTATCACCTTTTGTGTCACCTTATGCGCTCAGGCACATATATTTATTGGTTCAGCCAGGATGCCTTTTCATTGTCAGCGTGAGATGATTGCAGATGAATTCCACTAATGTCACAACAAGAATCTCCTTATTTAAAACTAAATTGAAAGTGTTTGAAGTCAAATGATTCCACCTCAAAGTGAGATTACACGCTGGCGTGTGATTAGGTTTCTGTCAAAATGAATTTGTGAGAATATATCGTTTTTTTTTTTTTAAAGTTCTTTTTAGAATTCTGCCACAGAACGTTTTGCACATTAGATCTGAAAGCTATCTGCTGCACTTTTCTCTCTCCTTCCATTTGTTTGTTTCTGTCAGACAGCCTTTTGCTTTTTTAGCTCATCTGACACATTTCAGCTGAGGTGAATTCTACGGCAGGCAATTGGCTTGAAAGCGGATCCTGTCTGAATCACATTTGAAGTTGTGGCAGGGGCTGGCATGAGGTGAAGCTCTAACACAAATGGTTTAATCATTGCAACTTTCTTCTTTTTTTCTTTCACGTCTTGTTTTGTGGTTTTGTATTGAAGAAAATAAAGAGCGTGTCTTATATAGGAGGGTGCATAATGTCAGTTTCACTATGGCTTTTAACAGCAAAACACAATAACTTCTGACAAAACATAACAGCGAGCTGAGAACACAAGCTCATTTTATGAATGCACTTTAAATATAAATAAAATACAACATAAAAAGCACACCACAGAAAGCTTTAGCAACTAAGACAGCTAAACTTATTTTAAACCCCCTTCAGGGGTCACCACGTTAAGTCATGCTTCTGCGTTTTACTCTATCTCACCCCAACATCCATGTCCTCTCAAACTGCAGCCATATATCTCCTCTTTGATGCATCTCTAACTTCCTTCTACCAATATACCGTCTGTCCCTCCTCTGGACATGTCCAAACCATCTCAGTCCAGTCTTTCTAACTTTGTCTCTCTATCAACCTGTCCTGTACCTCTGATGATCTTGTTCCAAATCTTCTCCCTCCTTGTCCCTCCCAAGGAGAGCCTCAACATCTTCAGCTCTGCCCCTTCCACTTCTGTCTTCTGTCAGTTCTGTGTTTTCATCAGTTTATGTGCATTTTAAAGTATGACATTGATGGCATAAAGTATGGCATTAGAAAAGGTTGATGAATTCGAACATCTAACAAAATAACGTTTTTCGTAGCCTGGTTGATTCGCACCTAATTCACCTTCCTTTTTTTAATTTTTTGCCACACTTTAAAAGTTTGCTCAAAATTCACATTAAAATTGGATGGAAAACATCTCCATACTAGACAACATGGTCTCATTACTCTCTTATAAATCTTTCCTTTGACCTTTGCTGCCACCCTTTTGTTACAAATCAAAGAAGCATTGCAAAACTGAGAGCCTATAATAAATATATTTTTAGAAAATACAATGGAAAAGCAAAAAAATGCTGAAAACATACATTCTAGGATACAAAAACACAAGTAAATCAGCAGAAGGCACAGCAAAACTGAAACCAACCATTTTGAAAACAAATAACACATTCTCCCTCAAGTACACAGTTATTTTGTTTGCTAGTCATCACACCTGGCCAGTGTTAGTTAATTACAACCCCAATGTAAACATCAGGTTTTCACTTGTTCTCTGTCAGGTCTGTCGTTCCTCTTTCTGTTCAACCGTCCCTTTAGGGACATTTGTTGCTGCACCCTTAGTTTTGTTTTATGTTAAGAGGTTTTGGTGCTCTAGTCCTACGTTCGGATTCTCAACCATTGGTTTCTGACACATGTTAGAAAAAAAAAACAACTAAGTTTCAGAAAACAACAGAACAAACAGAAAACAAAAACATGATACAATGAAAACCAAGTATGTTAGAAAATCCACAGCGCAACAGCACAGAAACCTATTTTACAGTATTGGGATCTTTTTTTTATGAATGTACGATGTTTTTTCAATTATTATAGTGAGTTGAAAAAGTATAGCAACACATTAAACTTGTCTTGTAGTTTAAGAATTGACGTGCGCTCTATGTTTTTCATGGACCGTCTGTTTAATCCTCCTTCAGCAACTTATCCTCTACTCTGTTGCCTTAGACACAACAAAAGTGGGATCCCCCCAGTGTTTCATTTAACACCTGTTACACAATTAAAACAAAACATGTGAGCTGATTTTGAACCAAAACTAATCAAAATCACCTCGAGAAGCAGCATGTGGCAGAACAGGGACTGAATGAGCTCTAATGGGATGATTATAACTGTAGATGTAAAACAAGGCTACTTTCAGAGTGGACACACTGTCACAGTTTTCAAAGGTTGAGCATTTTTATAGGGATTTAAAGCTGCTAATGGGTCACTGTGCCAATTTATTTCAACTGTGCGTTGTTATTGCCATAACATTTTGGCTTCAGATTCTTGAGCAAACCACATCAGCTCTATGTTCTGTGTTTTAAAATCCATTGTCAGTTTGATCGAGTTTGGGTTTTGTGGCATGCATGTAGTCATGATGACACATAGTTATAAACAATATTATGGATTATTAAAACATTATGTCTCGAGTGCAATCACGACATAAATGTTTATCTTGAGCCACTCACATTAGTTGCGTTGGTGTGGCTGTTCAGAACAACATCTGTTCTTATTTGTCCCAAACGCTGCAGTCGCGCTTTTGAGGACCAAACCTTGATCTTTAAAGTTGCAGTTTGGATTGAGTCAGTTGTTAACACAGCTTTTTTTTATAGCAACTGATTAATTCACTTTTTTTTATAACCAGTTTTATTTGTTCTACCTGCAGTCAATGATGCTTGAAGATTGCCTTTAATACTTATCACAGCATCATCACCGTCCCACAGAGTGTCACAGTTAGAGTGACACATTCAAAGCAAAATAAAGTAAACAGCTCCACTTGTGGTTTAAAGCTCTTGATTTTCTCCCCCTGGAGCAGGCGCGAGCACAGCAATTTGCTGTTCTTAAAGGGAGTTCATCAAAACACCTTTTTTTAATAATTCTCTCTCCGCAGTTTGACTGACATTAAGGAAAAGAACAGGGACTTGTGGAATTTACACCAATCTTGGACAAAATGTAGAGCAAGCCTTCTGGCAAAACTTTGTGGAGGAAAAATGAGTCTAAGCCAGCAGGACCCTCAGCCTCCAGGCACATGACATTTACATGAGTTGAAAGCAACACAAGGGGATGGAAATAATTTTTCTCCAATTTGCTATCTTGTCAACGAGTGCCTACAGAGATATGTGGGTCAATACGTTGCCTATTTATGCAGCACAGTTGGGTACGCTTATTGAACAGGTTGAAAACTGAGAACTAAATTAGACAAGAGGGACACAGATGTGCCTGCTGCTCCTTGGGGGGAACAAAAGTGTCTTTTTTTGTTAATTAGTAACAAAGAAACAGCCTCTCATCACAACAGGTAGGAATAAGAAAGCCATCTTTGGTTTGTGAAGAAGAAAAATAAAATAATTTTATACATATAATTTTATTCTCTATCTCTCTGTCTCTCTCTCCCTCC
>JARVJO010000001.1:29990334-30013281 GCA_031762555.1 Cynodonichthys magdalenae
CTTTTATTAAACAACAATGCGAAGACGCAATCTGCTAGCCCGGTACGGGGCCCGTCGGGCTCAAAGTGTTAATATAACCCCCCCAATAAAATTACATAATTTGCTCTAACACAATAGAATTTAACTGGTTAAGGATGGATGGATAGATGGATGGATGGATGGATGGATGGATGGATGGTTGAGTACACAGGTGCACAGCACCAAGTAAAAGCGTACACTTGGAAAATTGTTGTAAAATACAGCTATAAATGTAAAATATTTGTTACTGTTGGAAGAAATGAGTGAAAATAGTTAGCCTTTTCTTAATTGTTGAACTGATTTGGAACAGAAAAGGTAAAAGCATTGCATTGTATTTTATAAATATATAAATAGGCAGACAGCACAACCCCCAAATGGTAAACCTAAAGTTATGCCCTTATAAGAAACACTTTCTTATTGTCTGCATAACTACAACTAAAAACACACTTTCTGTAAATTAGTCATTGAAAGAAAATTTCTATAGGCTTTTTTTATAGGCTTTCTAGAAAAATGGTTTGAATTTCTATCCCTTCCTTTGAATTGCTAAAACTGATACTTGTTGCTTATTCCTACCTGCTAATCAAAGCCAGTCACACAAGTACATAAAACACAAACCAGGGTAAGGAAAATTCAAAACTTAGGTGCCTTTGCTGCTGATTTTACTCTTGTATGAGTTTCTGCCTGATGAAGAGATAAAGCAGCACATACTGAAGTACATTTTAAGTGTGAAACTTGAACCAACCCTTTTATAACAAATTAGGAATCAAAAACAAAATAAGAGTTACTGGAGAGTAGTAGACAAATAAAAAAATAATAAGAAAAATAGGCAATCTGTGAACTTGAGTCTCCCTCAAATAAAGAGGAGAGAAGCAAAACTAATTTGTGATGCTCGGCTGAATTTACAGCCTTTAGGGGGACCTGTACACATGGGAGATTAAGTGGTTTGTATTCTTGTATGGACTGTCTACAAGCTTTTGTTTTATTTGTAAGTAAAGGGTTCTAAAGTGAAGAAAATCATGTCTTGTTTCAGTAGCAAACTCATCCCAAACCACATCCCGAATAAATTATCAGTGTGTTATAATGGAATATACATGTTTACCACATTCTGCAGCTGTGCAGTTCTTTCCACATTTATCCCACAGAAGAAAAATATTCCTGGGATGGTTCGTTAAAATTTCATGAGGTCCTCTTTAGTATCAAGCATTCTGTAGATTCTTCACAATCAGATTTGCCTTCAAAGTTATTCTTGATCTGTTACCTCCTTATGGCGAGGCTGAAACTTATAGCAAAAGCGCAAACAACTGGTCTTAATGAAAGAAAATGGAAAATTTATTGAGCCTCAGGCTAAACATTTGTAAACCACATTTATAATGAATAAATGTGAGAGTTGAAGTTTTGGGGTTTCAGACTTATCAGAAGTCAAAATCTAAGCATAAAATAATAAAAAAAAATCTTTTTTTTGTTGTTGTCTTTTTCGAACCGGTGCTGGTTTTACATTTTTTCACATGGGTGTCGGAATATTTTTCAATAGATAAACAGTTGTCGTGGTTGGAGCTGCATGTGTGTGTGTGTAAATCCATTTTGCTCCATCGTTGGCTTACTGTTTTCCTACACTGGGTGTAATGAATCATTAATTTGCTGCTGTCACTTGCAGCCCACAGTCACTCTGAGCAGAATTAACTTGGATCCGGCAGAGCAGAAAGCAGCTCCGACAAGGAGCACCACAAGTTCCTCTGTATAATGTTTTGGTTCAGACAGCAAAACCCCAAAAAATCTGTTTTGCTGCTGAATGTTTTAAAAAGGCTGTTGCACTGCTCTAATTCTTACAAATTAGGGTTTTGTTTTGATTTTTTTGTCTTGTTTTCAATTTTTTGTCCAACTTTCTATTTGTTCTACAGGTGTTTTAAAAGTAATTTGAATTTGTTTCACATCTTTTTTTTCCAGTTGCCCCAGGCTAGATAGGACATGATGTTTGATGTCAATTAGCTGATTCAACATTTTGTATAGAGAATAAGTAAAAGTTGTTTTCTTTTTTGGTGATGCACATGACCCAGTTGCTCAGGATTCTAGAAACTTGTCTTTACTACTCATAGAGCCCAGTTCCTCATTTTAAAACTTGTTCAGGAACTACATATGTGACTGACTCTCTCTCTCTCTCTCTCTCTCTCTCTTTCTCTCTCTCTCGCTCAATTCTCTTAATTAATTCTCGCTTTTCAGTATACTCCAGCAGTGCCTGCATCAAAGTGTTTATGACCTATTGTTGCTTCAATATTAAAAGGTCAAACTCTACAAATAACTTGTGAAAAAGGCAAACAAATGGCTCAAAGATATTGTTCCCATGATTTCTGAAGACAAGTTTTCAAGACGTCCTGAAACACACACGTAGTGTATGAGTCTTTCGAAGGGGATTCCTTGAAAACACAAACCCTTTGACCCGATGTGTGTTTCATAACGGCTTCAACTAAAGTTACCCAATGAGGCTCACTGATGTAGGAGAATAAAAACATCCTTTGTGTTTTTGTTGAGGCATTCAGTATATTTGAATTTCAGAAAAAGTAACAAGTTTATTCTCATGATGTTGTTTGTGCCAAAGTCTTGTCTACATTTTTTTACGTGAAGCAACAGAGACTACAGGAAGTATTTCATTAGTGCAGAGCGTAGGTTTAAAATAGCTTCGGTCTGATGAAAGACCATATTTTATTTGAAAACTAAGAATATTTTTTGTTGGTACTGGCGCCCTGACAGTGCAGTTAAATACCTCTGTGCATGAATAATTCTTTTTGCGCCTTTTGGGACACTGTAATATAGCTCTGTTTCTCCAGCAGTCCTCAGCTAAATAGAACTGGAATGAGGCACGATGTTTGGGAGTCAGTGTTCTCCGAATTTCTGATGACCGATGGCAGGAGAGAGATGAAAGGCCTAATGTAAAAAGCCGTACCTCTGCTTCTTTCCTCCCTTCCTCTCTCTTTTTTCCTCCCTCCTCACCTAAGCTGCAGTGCATCTTTTCAGTGTCATCAAAGAATGCGGGGGGGTTGTTCTGCCAGTCTAATTCATGTACACAGCAAGTATACGCATAGAATTATGCTGCCTTTTACCTTCTATTCCTTCTGTATTTATTCACCCCCCACCCCCATTTCATGTATTGTAACCAGGGCAGTTTTAACTGAATTAACATCCTGTGAGTGTTGACCTTTTTAGATGCAGGATTCTGTAAAGCTCTATTGTGGGATTTGTGATGATTAAGCTTCAGATGATTACTGGGTAAATGGGCTGAAAGATTCCACTCTATGCAGCAAGGATGTAAAAAGCCGTACTTCTGGTTCTTTCCTGATGTGCACATCATTGTACAACCCTGTCTTGAATTATTGAAAAAACTAAATTATAAAATTATATCATTTCAGTTCAGCTTTTTTGTATGTGGCTCCAATTCATAACAAAATCATCTGAGGACACTGTATAGGAAAACATTATAAAATGCCCCTCGTTAAAAGTTATTTATCTTAATGAGCCAGCAGATTGTGCTGAATCTGCACTTTGTTGCAATCTCCCATCCAGCACATTAGCAACAGTAGCTACTAATATGACACATTTAGATTTACACAGGCAGAGTATCTGACCTTCGGAGTCCTATTCATAGCGATTTTGTAATCAAAGTTGTGTCTTTTATTGGTTTATTTTTTATTTGATTATTCCCATACAGTAAAAAAATAAAATAAAATAGCTTGTTTGTTTGTGTTCAGTTTGTAGTTCCTTAGAGAGAGATACTTGGATTTATTTTCCTCCCTGTTTGATTCACACCTCAGTGACTCACGCCACCTTTGTTTTTTTTTGTTTTTCTGTCGGTTCACATTGAAACCGTCTCTAATTGAGTTTTTGGACGGCCGGCCCAGTCTCAAACGCTCCACGAGCGATAAAAGAAATTTTGCATTACAACATCAAAGTGCCCCCCACCTCCCTCCACTCACACACACACACACACAAACACTCGCTCCCTTTCACTTCCGCACTCACCAAAACATGATGAGATCAAATGAACATCTGAGGTCAGTGTAGCTCTGAAGGGTTAATGATGTGGAGATTGTGCCAGTAGTTTTATTTATTTATTTATTTATTTATTTTAAGTCACACCCTGGGCAGATAAATACCCTCAGCCAGAGTCCCATCCCTCTGCCTGTGACTAATGCACTTCACCAACAAACCTGTTTTTTTAAAGCTGTATGAATGTAATTGGGCTTGGCTTGTCATTGAGCTTTTAATGTGTCACATAGCCTGCTTTATTGAGATCAGTAGGTTAACAGCAGCAGACGTGTAACATAAATCTAAATTCAGTAGTGACCAAAAATATACTCTATAAAATAAAACATACTAGAAGTTAAAGTCAAATCACAGAAAAAAATATACAATTTCAATGGAAAAAACTTGTTAAAATGCTTTTTTTTAAAAAACCAACAGCATCATTTACCCAAGCATATGCAGTACAGTGTACACACCAACCACTGTATGTCTCTTCATTAATAACAGTAAGACTTGTATTTTTATTATTTTCAAGCACAACAGAGAAATCCAGAGTCAACTGAGACAAGTCAAGTAGATAAATGCAGGGAATTGTGTACATCTTTTTATTTCTAATGCTGAAAAACACATGACAAATCAGAAGTTTTTTATCTGTCTGGCATTTCAATTTAAAAGTTATATCAACCCAGCAAGTATTCCAAGCATTTCAAAGGATGTTTATTCCAGGAAAAAATCATTAATCCTCTCTCAGCGCAATTACTGCAACTCTTCCAATAGACTTGTCCTTCATGCCAAGGCTACAGAAAATTCAAAGTAACCTGTAGAGTTACCAAACTGCTTCTTGTCAAAGTTTGCATCTGTGGGACCTTGTGTGCATCATTACTTGATATATCTTTTCAGAGCTAATTGTTTGACTATTTTCACCCTGCAACCTGCTTATTTCGAGATTTTATTTGTACATCTCTGTATTTTTATTTTTATTTCCTTTACATGGCACAACGGACAGCAAGTCAGTGAATTACTGAAAAACTAGCGTGAAACTATGGGCATTTTCACAAAATGTACTCGCATGATAAGAAGCTAACAGGTTGTGCTGATCAAATAATGATCTGATACGCAGAAGGTAATTATTTTTTAATTGTGTGAAGGATTCTGGAGTACTCTGGAGAAAAAAGCCAGGAGTGCAATGAAAAAAAAAGTCTTCTCTGTCATAGCACTGCTCTGCCTCTCTTAGGTACTTACAATCTGTAATGACATTAGAAGAATATGTATACCCTTGTAGTCATGGCAATGGCTACATCAGAAGTCATGGTGGCAATGCAAAAAGGTTTAATCTCTTAACATGATCGTTTTTTCACCCTATCCAGACTGATGTTTTAAATGTAACCTGGTACTTTTAGTGCTTATAAGTGCTTTTTGATAGTGCACTGTTTTCTTGTGTTCTTGTTAAACTGTGAGGCTCATAGGCCATAAACGTCCTCATCTGTGCCATGATCAACCACGTGAAGCCCAGAATGTTGTGACGGTGTGCACCATCATCCGATTGGCAACAATAAAGAACCTCATTAAAAAGGTGACGCCAAACACACAAAAGAGCAAGAAGATTGCAGTTTTAACAAGAAGCAGAAGGAAAAAGGAATAGAGACACTTATTTCAAGGAAATGCCTCATTAGGAAGATTGTTACCGACATTTGGACAATTAATTACTCGGGGACTACAAGGATACCCAGACTGTGTTGAAGTCTTTGCCAGAAATTTGAAAAACTTATAAAAACATTTTTTTTCTTTTCTTGAACAGACAGTTGGACCGGAGAGCAATACTGTAAACCCTCAAATTAACCACTGTGACTGATAATTAGTATTAATACAATCACATGTGCTCATGTCAAAACCATACCAAGCACAAAATAGCAACGTTATACAAAACAATAAGCAAACATTTTAGAGTCCTATTTATATATTTGTATACACTGTATGTTTGCAATTATAAATCTCAATATGTGGTTGTTTATGTATTTGAAAGCCAGAAACAGACCTCGATTTTGTGCTAAAATTGGCTGCAAAAAGCACAGACACTGTCTCCGTGTGGGACTCCTTGGAGATGCCTTTTAACAAAAGTGAGAGGCTGAAAATGCTTTTTGGCAAATTTTCAAGGCCTTCCTGTTCTTCTGTTGTGCCCTGTTTCTTGGAAAGATTACATAAGAACACAAAGTAAATGACAGGTTTGCAATTACTTTCAATATTTGAAAGATAGTGCAACAGTGTTAGTTATATATGTTTACCTGCATAAAATAATAAAAATTGTACTTTTTTAAAATTTCTGTTTTCATGTGAAATTCTAATGCACATATAGTCTTCGACTTCAACTTATGTTGCATGGGTCATCTTATCTGTCCACTTCATGCAGTCTCTTCTCACTTTCTGTCCTGTTTTCATCTTCACCCTTCCTTCCTTTACAGCCTCCTGGGCTGCCTCTCTTCCATCTGTTTCCCAATCAATTTGCTCTAATTTCCTGCCAGTTGGTCCACCTCCATGGGTTAAGGCTCATTTAACCGGAAGCATTGTGTGTTGAGATCATCAGCTGTAGTTATGGTGATCAGTCCATGAACACACGAGAAGCTTTGGTGTTTGAAGTTTTGGATGTAGCTCTATATGATTCCGTGCTTGCTTGCATGTGTGCAGGAGAGGAAATGGCAGCATTTAGCAGATGGCTCATCAAATAGACTCATTTTAACAGCATGAAAGTTTAATGAAGAAAACAGTGTTTCTCTGTTTGTCAAAGCTTTTTTTCAGTTTTTGATCCAGGAGCGCAAATTTGCTTATTGTTCCAAAAGGATAAATTAGATAGATAGAACAGAATAATAATCGAATGTGACTATTTTTTGTTTTATCTGTCACTTTCCAAAACACTGCATTATTTTGTAATTTCTTCAGATTTGTTTAAGACCAAGTCCGTGTTTTGTTTGGTCTGTTTAAATAGTAATGCCATTGCCGTTCAGCAGTTATCATTCATATTTCCCTTGCTGTTTGTGCTTTTGTCCTTAACCAAGCCCTGTCTAGAATTCATGTGGTGCAACAAAACACAGGGCTTACAGAGCAATCCTCAGCGTCCACACCGGAGTGACAGAGAGACGTATTTCTGCTCTCATGAATTTTAAAGCAAGCTTTAGCTCACAAAGTGGAGTGCTGAACAGAAGGAAGCAAAACAGCTTCACTGGTCAGACAGCTGCACACATATTAACTCCCCCCCCAATTTATATCAACCTAAGAAGACACTGGTAAAAAAATCTTCTGGACGGTTGGCAATTTACGCAGTCTGGTTAAAGTACCGTCACCTTGATTAAGCAGTTCTGGCCTCTGACTGCTCACAATCGAGTTTTGCGTTTGATACGCATAAACCAATTAGTAGAATATATTTGTTCATTGATGTGCCTGGAACACCAATTTTGCCTTTTCGCTTTGCAGTATCACATTTATACAAGAGATTGCTTTTTTTTTGTTATGCTTCAGCACATCATTGACATCTAAACTACATGTCAAACCCCATGTATGAAAACAATGCCTTAATTCCTGCAAGCCATAAAACTAATGATTTTGTTTAATCATGCAATATTATTCCCAGTGCAGAGCTGTGGGGCCTGCATGCTGCTTGTGAACTAGCCAGTCTTATCAGTGAGAGCAGATGGAGAGCATCCAAGTAAGAGGCTAAGTCTGGCTCCATGTATGTCATGAGGAAGAGGATGACCTTGGCTGAGTCTCAGTCACAGTTCAACCATGAGAAACACATTTTTTTGTCCGTTTTCCTCCTGTCTTTCAGCACGTCAGTGTTTCTGCCTCACATATGCTGCAAAACAGCTGGAGACAAAATACACTCCTCCACTCTATCATACTCAGTGAGGCACAGAGACTTTTTAAAGCCTTTACATGCAGGTGATTATATGCCCAGTTCATTTGTTGATTGTGTTCCAAATGGATAAATCATTTTCTTTCAAATTAAATTACTCCTGGTGCTTTAGATCTCTCACAGAAGTAGTCTTCCCATTTTTCTAATTAATGAAGTTTTAAACCCTTTTTTCAATACGCCAGTAGAACTTGAGATTTCTGCTTCAACACATAAATGGGTATTTGATTTTTTTTTACATAAATCTCAAAAACAAATTCATCAAGGGCAGTTTTCAGGGCTTCCTTTTAGTTATTAGAAGGCAGGATAAATCATTGCTGAAAGAGGCTGTTAGGCTTTTCTATGAGTTTTTCTTGTACATTTTTATTGGGCCTGTGCTGACTGAGATAAGGAGCTTTTAGGTCGAGAGATACGGGACTGTGAATAAAGGTGTCTTGAGATTTGCACTGGTTATGTCTAATCTGCACAATCTGCCCTGTCATGTTTGTGTTGTTGCCACAGTGATTTTGTAGTACCACAGTGGTTCTGTGCTGCAGTTGTTAGTTCCTTCTGCTGACATGAGGGAATACAGAAAGCTAGTTAGTCTTTTTCAGACATGAGAAAAAATGGTTTCAGCAATTTCTTAAAGCTGCAGTAGGAAAACTTGAGAAAGCTGTGGAATTGAATCAACATATTAGAGATCCCTCCCCGTTGCTGCGGTGCTACAGCCCTCTGTCCATAGCTCCTACCCCACAAAGGAGCCTGTCGTGAAGGTGCAGGCTTAGCAGCAGGGCCACTGATGATGGCGGATAAACAACATTAAGAACTCTCAGAAATTGGCAGTTTTCGTGAAGTTAGATTGTGTCTCCACCATTAGCACAGCTTCAGCACACTGGCTTGAAGGACGGAACACGCTGTGCAGGGTGAAGGGTGGGAGCAGAGCGTGCACGAGCATGATTGACACTGGTAAGACAATCCTCCTGACTCTAATTGGCTGTTTCTGACCGGGAGCAGTTTGTTTCTGAAAATGGTAATAGGACCACTGGGAGGAGCCAGTGGAGCTTGATTCCCCCCCTCAGATTATCGGTCTCATTTTCTACTGTCAGGATATAGTGACAGTTTTAACAAATATGCAAATAAATAAATAAATATATAAATAAATACATTTTTATAAAAATTTCCTACTGCAGCTTTAAAACATTCCGTCTCTGAGAAAACCATATATCTGTTATGGAGGAAGCTGTTTTTTGTTGCTTGGTTCTATCAAGAACAATACTTATTTTTTTTTAAACGAAGCAATTTTACTTTACTAATAGCAAAACGATTTGTTGACAATTTTGGAGAGCCATTCTTTGCTTTCCTTTCAGTTCACCTCTGCCTTTTAGAGACAATAAACTGATAGTGTGTGACTGAAAAGTCAAAAGGGAATCTTGTATTTTGTAAAGTAAACCTAATTTGTACAGGGAAACACTAAGTACCCTGTCAAAAACATTTGATTTACTGTTGCACTAATGCCACTTTAGCTTGCTGCCTATGTTTTGATGCATCATGTTTGCCTTCAGATATAAGTTCTAATGGGTACAGCAACCTGGAAGGTCATATTTTGAAATCGGTGGTAAATGAGTTTTCTTTTTTATTTTTATTTGCCAAAAATACAAACAGATGATACCAAACAAATATAATCCACACATTCTTACAGTTTGCAGTGTTGGCATAGGAATTGTAAGTAACAAGTTTGGTGCTGTTGCACAACTTCACTCAACTTCTGATTTTTATTACTGCACTATAATGGTGCTATGTGACTTGCCACTGTGCTTTCCAAAATCCCTTTGCACACATTTTTATTTTCATGAAGTAAAAGTCTGTTAATTAAATAAACCTATCAACTCATTTGCCTTAAAGTTGCTCTTAAGAACTTTAGAGTTTTTCTTTTTTTTTTTTTACTCTGAATCATTGCTGTGAGACTGGGAACTAAATTTTTATCTCTTGTCTTTAAAAAGTACCCATAACTTCATATAACAAGTTAATGCTATGGATGGATAAGGTGGTGGACATAGACTCCTCTTGGATAATAACCATTTCATAGTATATTTTGAACATCCCCTCAATTGTTTGATGACCGTGAGGCTGTGGCAGAGTGATTAGGGGAGTCATCCTGTAACTGGTGGGTTGCCGATTTGATCCCCCGTTCCAGCCGTCTCAGTCGTTGTGCCATTGGGCAACACACTTCACCCTCCTTGACTGCTGGTGGTGGTCAGAAGGTCCAGTGGCCCCGGTGCATGTCAGTGTGCCCCTGGGCAGCTGCAGCTATTGTAGCTTACCACCATCAGGGTGTGAATGTGGGTATGAATGGGTGAATGACTGTAAATGTAAAGCGTCTTGGAGTCCGTAGGGACTTGATAAAATGCAATTTAAGTTCAGACTATTTACCATTATTTGGGTATTTTATATAGCTGGAAGTTCAGCTTGATTCTTGTTAGAGATTTAAAGCAGAAACCTGAAAATGGTAATTGTCTCACTCAATCTTTGTTATGGCTCACTTGAGAACATCTCTGCCGCTCCAGTCTAGTTGTATAGTTGATGGGCCAATCGAGGTTCTGAATGTTGGAATGAGAAGTCTCGTCCCATTGGAATTCCTTTAATAATAATAATGATAATAATAATAATAATGTTAATAATAATAATAATAAAAACAACAGAAAACAACAAATTATTTTTATTTAAACTGTGTGGTTCATATTAAGTCTACATACTGCAAGTCAAAATTGTTAACACTATTAAAAAAAGATGCAAAGATAATTGCTTTTGCTCAAAATTGCCCTTTTAGTTGATTTTTCAGACGTTTATTTGTAAAACAAAAAAGACTATAATGTTTATTTGTGTAATATTACTGTTTGTAGGTGAGTATTTTTGAATACAAGTATCAGCCTCTAACTATTGCCATCTCCCACTTTGTCACCCTTTTTTTCATTCACTCATTTAAACTTCCATTTTTATTAAATGTATTTTTGGTCTGGGAACCGGTCCATTATTTCTGATTATTTTTAATGACTAGCTCATTCTTTTGTAGTGGATTCATATTTTTTTTCTCAAGACTTGAAGACTGTTTTAATGAGCTCTCCAAAGGTCTCTTTCCTTAGCCTTTGGCTACATCCAGCAATGTGCAGCAGGCAACTCTACTGGACCCAGACTATATAAGGCATGAACACTTCCATAGACATGAAGACATGCCATTCTTCCTTTTGACAGATATTATCCAGTGGAGAATAGTAGCCACATAACTTGAGTAGATCTTTGATTAAAACATGTTGCATAAATAAAGCATTAAAAAAAAGTTTCAACATTGGTGTAGCTGTCAAGGTTTATTACAGAGAGCAGAAAATAGGTGTCTGGCTGTGAGACATGTAAAAAGTAACACCTAAGTTGCAGACTGAAGATTTTTGGCTTTGCTTTGAAAAAAATAAATAAATAAAAATGTATCACTTGGTGTGAAAGAGCAGACATTTCTATTTCAGTTGAATGCTTGAAATGTTGGAGTTTGACTTCAGATTCAATTGGTACAAAACCTAAGTTTTCTTTTTCCTAATTTGGACACGTTTTTTTAACATATGCTCTCCTTTCCTCTCCTTATCCCTTTGTCCTGTTGCACTCTGTCTACCTTCCAGACACCATGATCTGTCTAGAGGAGGATAATCGTGCGCCCCCAGTTGAAAGCATGGACACCAAAAAGCACTCAGCTGAAAGGTGACCTCGAGACACTTCACCTCCCCTCAACATTTGGTGAGTTAAGAGAACCCCTCGTACTCAGAAACGACACTATCTGAGTTGTCTGCAGTTCCTAGCCATTTTCTAATGCTCATGTTAGGGGCTTCAAATAATGAAGTCAGATGTTATCTGATGTTGGCTTTCGATATAGATGGAAAAGAAATGATAATTTCAATCTTCTTTTTAGCCACTTTAAAAGCACAGCAGATTTTTTTTTACTAAGAATCACTTTGATTTCCACACCTTTGAATTAGCCATTTATAGAAGTCCAGCAGGTTACCTTCCCTGTACGAAAATACATTTTATGGAAGAAATATGGAACTACAAGTGTTTTGAAGACAGTCCTAAATACGAAATGCACATACATGTTCCAAATGTGAATCTTGTAGACTTTAATTTACCAGGAGCTGAGATGAATTAAGAATTTATTAGAACGCTGTTCAAAACAAATTATTCATGGTGTGAACATTTGATAAAAAATATAAGAAAACTGTAAATTGTCATTGATCAAATTAAATCATATTAAAAGTAGTTCTCTATAAATGTGTTTTTACATGCTAAACAGACTGGAGTGTGTGAAAGAAATGTACATTTAATAAAAAGGACAGTCTATGCACAGTTTTTATCTCATATTTTCTGCTCACTACTGCTCCACTGATCTCGTACACCGGTGTCATGGCAGGATTCAGCTGATAGATGCACTGGAGTGGTTGCAGGGAGTGAACCACTTCCTGTTATCAATAACATCATCCTGATTTTTGCATCCTACTTGGAACTCCATTAAATCTCCTAATATATTTAGCTATATCCACCTGTGCTATCATGCTTTTTATTACAAATGCACTTAACATTATTGTGCCTTTAACTGAGTTAAATGCAGTCGGGCACTAATGTTTCCTCTGTTAGGAATCTGTTTTGCGCAAACTGCACAAAACCAATGATCAAACTGATGAAAGATCAACTAACTGTTTAATCCCCACATGTGAATATGTGTAATACATTACTTTTTTCTTTATGTTTAGCATTTATTCCTCATAAACTAAATTAAAACCACATGTTGTGATGTGGTGGATAGTAACTAGAGGGTTTAGTTTGGTTTGTTCTCATAAATGCATGTTGTTTTTCTGGGTGCTCCAGTTTCCTCCCACTGCTTAAAGCATGTGTGTCATTTTAATTGGTGATTCTTAACTGACCTAGTAGTGTGTCCGCAGATGCATGTTTGGGATTTTTTAGCTCCTTGTGAGTGTGTGTGTTTTTTTTCCTCTTTTTTTTCTATTAAACCAACTGCACTTTTATCTGAAACAGCAAACGTTGTTGTGTTTTGCACATTTGTATCAGATGTACTAAAATATTTTATTTTGTGTGGCTGGAAAAAAAATGGCAATGGGAAGCAATCACTTGCTCAGGACTTCATTCTTGTTTATTGTTGTCAGTTGTGTAACTACTCCCACTCTTTTGTCTTAACTGAAACACGTGAATGTTCTAAAAACAAAGCACTAATAAGTGGCTTCATTTAAAAAAATAAATAAAAGTATTTTCCTTATTTGAATGGGTTTTTCTGTCAAATTTGACAAAAACCTAAATGTTTTAGTCAGGTAAATTCATATTTACCAAACCTGCAATGGACCTTTAATATATACAATTAGCAACAAACATTTAGTCCAAAGTAGGTTATTGTCAGTAGGATGGTTTTGGGACAGAACAGCACAGAATGTACAGAATAACATTGGACACAATTTAGATTAGAACGTTTTCCCCCTATTGGCAGCTTTTCGATCCAAACAATACCACAATGCAACTTCCTTAAAACATATGTCAAATCTGCAATATGCACTGTACAAAACAACATATCACTCAACCTAGACAGCCATGTGGACTTTTCATATGTCCATGATTGTTTAATGTTGGGGAATCAAGTTTTATCTTTATTTGAATGCAAATTCCAGGCAGTTTCTTAGAAGACAAATACAAGCTCATCCATGTGGGCGGGGTGAGGGGAGTTCAAGCCATCTGCAAGTGATTACCTGCGGAAATGTAAGCGCATGCAAGGCTGACAGAAAATAAACAGGCGTAATAATGATAATTGTAGTCTGACAAGAGCAATCATAATACCAAAACATTAATGTTACTACCCGTCCTTTTACCGATGGTAATGGCTGCAATCTAAAATGATGTGCAACGTGTTGAGGGACCCAGAGGTGCACAAATTCTGGGAAATGCAGTGGTTTGAAATGAAAACAAGAAAAACAATAATAAAAGTAATGTATAAATGTTACACAAAGGCCAATGGGTAGTTCCTTAGCAACTGAATTAATATTTGAGCCAGAACTAAAACTGAAGAGAATAGCATTTTAGTTATGTGACCTAAATTACTTGGAAAATCCTATGAATTAATATCACACACCTAAGGATCTGTTTTGAACTGTTGTGAACACTCAGTGACCAACATGTAAATAAAAAATAGTATTTTAGTTAGGGTTAATGCATTGCTGACATAAACCTTGTTTTATTTATGAGTGCCCACAAATATATAAAACATTTATAAAGTTATTTGCATATATTTCCAACTAAAACTTTGCTTACCACAATCCAGCTTCTGATTGTAACTTCCATAGATATAAAACAGTGATAGAAGTTTTGAAATTGTGGATAATGCTACAAAACTTGATTTTCAATAACATTTTACCTCCAGGCATCCTGGTAAGTTCATATACGGTATATTGAAGGAGCTTTGAGTGAAAAAAGGTTAGTTTTGTTTGAAAATTAGATCTTTTACTGAAGTAATAATGTACATCAGACATTGTTTGAATGTAAAGGACCTCAGGTTACAATCTTCGCAATAGTTTAAAATGAACATACAGTGGAAGGTAGATTTATAAGTATTGGCTACACTGTGAAAGAAACCACTGAGGTTCCTGGTTTATCACTCAGTTTTCTCTGACTGTGTGTTCAACATCCAGAGTGGTTAAAAGCACTCAAGCATTAAGCAGATTTCACTCAGTGAACATTTAATTTAGGTTTGTGGTATCAGGAAATACAAACATGGTTCTACAAAAATAAATAAATAAATATACTGTAAATATATGTATGTGGTGAATGTCAAGGACATATACAGTATATCATTGCTTCTGTGACTTTGCTCTGATTAGAATTACCAGTTTAAAATAATTTAAAAATACTGGATAATTGCTGTGTTCTTGCAACTATTTTTCAGTTAAACTGTTTTAAGGAATTATGTTGAACTTTGGCATTTGTACATTGCATTTAAATCAATTTACTTTCTACTAACTACAATATTTTTTTGTTAGGGTCAAACCATTTATGGAACAATAAAACAGTTTGATTCACTCGTTTTTCTTCAGCAAAAGGTTTTATTTTTTCATTACTGTTTCAAAATTTGATAGTTGTATATGACCACACAGAAAAAAAAAGTGTGTATTTATTTTTTTAAGTGGAAAATTCCTTTAAAGCCACAATTATAATGGTGCTTGACTCTTGGAGTGAACAGATTCTGACATCAGGGGGGTGGACCTGCTGTTCATGTTGTCACTCACTGCACTTTCTGCAGCAGGATCGACACAAGGAGAGCTTTGCAGAAAACAGTAACTAAAATGTTTAATCCTTTCATACAGATTTTTAAGTTCATGTAATATCTATAATTATTGTAGAATAACCAGCTCGCCCTGCTGCTCTTCTTGTTTACGATGCAGCACTCAAGCAGAGTACAACAAGTTACAAAGAGAGTGATGTGCATGACAGACCAACATGACACAACCCTTAACAAACAACTGACACTATGATTCCCTTTTTATAGAAAGATGCTGTTTATGAGGCTGAAAATGATGAATACTAGGTGAGTGGAAACCAGTCCATTGAGACTTCATTAGCCAGTTGGGCTTTGTATTAATTAGTATTTAATATTTGGTGATCAGATGCAATTCTCCGGAATTCAGACTTGCATTTAATGAATGATTTTTTAATTAATGAACAGATTAATACAGACATCTGTTTACTAATAGCATCCTTTGCTGTAAACCTGCTTACGTGTTTTGATATAACACACTTTTTACATTTGCTAAATGTAAACATGCCGTATCATATTTACTGCTTGATTATGTTTAAAGTCATTTTATGACCTTTTGTGAACAAAAGCTATTATAAACCCAATTGCTTTGAATCTTGTAAGACAGTAAAAAAAAAAAAAAATAAAAAAAACAAGTGGTCAGCCTCAGGTCTAGAGATAAAAAATATTATTTATAAGTCTTGGGGAAAAAAAGCTTTACTGGTGTGGTTTTATCTGCTCTACAATTCCTCAGCTGCAGACAGTACAGCACAACAGGATTTACATTCAGTTTGGTCAACATAGTAACAGTCGGGTAGTAGAGGTGAAATCCAACAAGAACATATTTCAGTAAAGAAAAAAAAAAAAAGACTACAGTAAATGTTCTTTTTTTTCCTCAGTTCATCTTTTTACTGTGAGAACCTATTCATACCATCTGTGTTAGTTGCTTTAGGGGACACTGGTAAACTTCAAAACGACACAGTATGGTTACCAAGATGGAGCTGCCCTGCGGGTATGAAGTGAAGCCTCTGCGCACAGATTGAAGAAGTCATGGGTATTATAGAAAGGAGAAGGAGAAGTAGCTCAGCTGAAATGCTGCAGAACCACAGCCGTGACATTGTGTCTGATGACTTTTTATCCTGGAGATTGGGCTTGTAGTTGCTGTCATGTCAAAGAATGAAAGTTATGTCACTCCCACTACGTGTGCCATGAAGAAACTAATATGTTGTGACCTTCCCTGAATAAAAGCAAACAAATACAGTTTATTTTTATTTTTTTATTAGCTGTTCTCATTAAGAAATAATATCTCTTGCTGTTTGTGTGTGATTTTCAACTCTAAGCAGTTTGTGTTCTGGGTTTTTTAGGGATAGACAACAGAAAATATGTTGCACATAATGAGTCTAATTGGTCTAACAGGCCTTATTCTTGCTCTGAACCTGCTTAGCCTCAGACTGTTCTGTCCGAAGGCAGCTTTGGCTCTGAGTCCCGGTTCTTTCTCCTGGTTCTTCTCCGTGATGGATTTTCCTGCTAAAGAAAGATTGCCTTATACCCAGAAGTAATCGTTTATATCTTTACAGTCTCTGGATTTATTATGCCTTTCAGGTGCTTCTTAAATTTCATTATCGCTTTCAGTGCTTTAAGATCTGTACTCATACCCTTGTGGTTGTGCTCTCAATTGACTTGAAATAAACAGTTTTAAAGGGTTTATCTGTGCAAAGCTAGAACTTTGCAGGCTTCATGGAATTTTGTGCTTGTTCATATCTCCAAAGTTTGAACTTTTAAACTATATTGTAAGTCCTGTTTTCAAAAGATCTTGTCTTAAAAAAATACTGTTTACACACATTTTTGTTAATCACAAGTAGGGCAATCGCAAACTTTAGTGCCATAAAACACATAAAAATATGACATGTTAGCTTTAATCTTAATAAAATTGCATTAGTGTAAGACCAAAAACTAACTTTAAATAGGATTTAAGAGTTTTTACAGGTATGCTGGCAGTATGCCTCTACGTACCATTTTTTCTAAATATTGCATGAAATCAGCCTTTTGACAAAAACAAACAAAAAAACATTTTAAATTCTGTACTCACTAGTCTTAAGAAAACTTTAGCCATGAAACTTTATTTTCTGTTTTATGTGAAACTCCCTTCTCTTTTATTTTTCCCTTCACACCCACAAAATTCCTTCCTTTCATTATCCTCTTTCTTTCTCAGCTGCCAGAAAACAGCGTTTCATACCTGCCGCAGACAATGTCCAGATGTGTCTTTCCAACTTTTCTACTATAACATGAATATATTTTTATGTGCGGTTTTGATTTTTTGCAGTCCTTAAGTCAGCCAGCAGACATGTTATTCTGCAGGAAGAGAAAGTTCTGCTGGAGAAATCATCAGTGGTCAACATTGATAGGTGATGCCTATGAAAAATACAGCCCTGCATTTTTGTCCTGGCACTTTAGTAACCTTAAGGGTATTAATTGCAATGTCATGAAAGCAGGTCAAAACAAGTTTCATAAAGCAAGAAACAAAATATGCATAAGTCCTTTTCATTTTTATGTGTTATTAAATTTAAAATTTGTAAGCAAAAGTTGTGAATTGGTGCCATCTATGGAAAAAGCTGAAGTGACTGAAAACGGTTCAATAATGACAAGATCCATGAAGGAGTTCTTTGAGAGTCAACTTTTAATATTAGTATGTTCTTAGGCTATATTCACACTTCAGGTAGTAACCAAAAGCAACTAAAATTAGATTTTTTTTTGCTTATATGCAACTAATATTGGATTGTTTTATGAAAATCTGACCCTGTTTGTATTTCCATATGTTGTAGTAAATCAGACACGTTTTTCAAAGTGATTGCAGTTTGAACTGTCATGTTACATGTTATCCAACTTTTACCTCATTGTTGTAAGAGTATACTGATTCAGATATTGATATTATCAATACCAAAGTCACACAGTTTAAACCTTGGAATGCCACCTGTTTTCAGTTACAGAGCAAAAGTTTTTGCTACTCAAACTCTGCATTTTCCAGCCATATAATCAGTATTTTACAAAGGTAGAACACTGAAAACCAGACTTCTAATCTGAACTATATCTGAGGTGGTAACTGAAATGTCCATTATCCTTATTTTATTTTATATTTGCACACTGGGCACCAGGAATTAGTCTTGATTGCATTAAATTTTACTTTTATCCCAAAAGACCGTCTGCACCATATAACACCTCATGTAGCAAAGCAGGTAGTAGCAAAACAGGCTGTAAAATCCATAGAACAAGTTACCTTCATGAACTTAAAAAACAGCCATTTTTCCACAAACTAAATCAACTAAACTCTGACAAATAGTTATAAAAAAATTTCATTACTATTTGTGGCACCCACTAGATGGACGGCACCCTTACCGTTTGCTTGTATGTACATAAAGAATAATTAAAAAAAAAAACAGTTAGACCTTGACTCAAAGCCAACACAAAGCTAATTTATGCACAACAGCATCATTTAATTAAAGAGTTGATTACTCATTTGTTCAGATTGCAGAGTCTAAATACTTACTTTTGTTAGGACACATCAATTCTATTAACTGTGAATGACTCAATCACACTAGAAGTGCGTTTTAGCACTAAAAGTCATCAACAGCAACGAGGCAGTATAAGTTGTTACTGCACACTGCCATCCATGAAGAAGAAAATAATTAATTTATAAATGTCTGGCTTTTAGGTGCATGTAGCCTCATTGGTTATGCAAAAACCATGTTTTTGCAAAGACATGGAATTTGTTACTGTCTCCTCTGTGCTGTGCACCGTAAAGAGGAGACAACCTGCCACTGTGAATATGATCAAGAATTGCATTGCTAGTGTATTACATTTGAATTCATAAATGTAACTGTGATGCATAGCAGTACACAAAGACTAAATTTAGCCAGAGGTAGCATAGAGATTGTGCTTTGAGCCAAAATATCTAAACAACTTTTAAAGATTACAGTGAAATTTTAGTCAGATATGAATTAATTGGCAGTGCACATATACTCTGTTGATTTCTCTGTTGAGAATGTTAAATGGACAGGGGTTGGATGGGTGTAGCTGGATATTATAGCTGGCAAGCAGAGCTCGCTCCGTCGAGTGGGGAGGGAAGGGTGGCAGCCAGAGTGAATAGAGTGAGTGGGCGAACGGCACAGAGCTAAAAGCGTGAAGGGTTTGGTGGAGCAGCTTGGCAAACTGAGGTCTGAGGCTGTGGAGCAGGATGAAGCAGGCAGAAGGCAGGTTTGGATCTGAAGCACAGGAGAAACCGAGGGACAGATAAACACAGACCCGATACTGCACAAGGAACAGATGCTGATATCCCATTGGTTAAGTGACAAATTTTGGCAGATAATTCACTTTATATACACAGAGCTGAGTAGCTGATTGGTATCAATTGTGAAGTTGAGTAAAGAAATGAAAGAAGCACAACTGAAATGAGACAATCATTAAAAAGACAAAACATATAAGACAAAATACAATTCATAGTGAGTAAAAGTTAGGCTTTTTGAATGCAACTTGTTTGGGTTTTTTGTAGCCAAGAATAAACAAGAAATGAATATGACCATAAGCCTTCAATGATGCCCCCAAAATTCAAGTATTTATATTCCCTTCATGTAGACCCAGGATAAGGTCAGTGATGTGCCACAATCATGCTGACATTTGCATTTTGCTTTGAGTTTTACTCTTTTTCTAGTTCGGTCTCCAAGAGCAAGCAGGATGGCGGTAGATGCTTAATATTGTCAAAGGAAATGTCACAATTTATCCTCAAGCCCTTTGAATAAAAGACAGCAGTATAATTCAGGAGTTCTTATCTGCAGCGGCTGGTGATGTTCCAAACGGCGTAAGCCACTGATCACAACTGAAGCAGCAGGCCTGCAACTTTTTTATTCACAAATCTTCATAAATTTTGTCACAAAGCACTGGCTAACAAGACTACACGTGTGTTATCTTTTAAAAATGAGCTTCCAGCTTCTCCTAAATTACTTATGGTAACAAATAGACAATGAATAACACATGCTGGAAAATGACTAATCCTTATTTCTTCTTTTGAACTTCTGACTGAGCAGTTTAGTTATTTGGTTTACAGGACTCCAAATTTTCTCTTTAAAGTCTGTGATAGAAATCAAGGCTTGTGTCATAATGGTGTGGTGAAGAATTTTCGGTACCTGCTGTGTGTTTTATCTTGGGTGTGCTTCTATCTTTCACATTTGCTAAGCCCCTGATAACTGGGATGGAATGAGAACTTCTGAGTACAGTTTTGATGAACAGGCAAACTAGGTGTTTTATTCACCAAAGTAAACAAGCCAAGCCAAACAGAGATAAAAAAATGTCTTTGATGTTCAAGTCCAAGAGTCAAAGTCAGTTAAGTGACTTCATTAAAACCACTCTCAGCTAATCTTTTCTTCATGTCATTGTTAGGTTCATCATTGTTTTTTTGCGGTGTTTTGCTTTTTTCTGCACTGGGCAATTGCTACTCAGCTGAAAATATGAAAATGTAGACTATACATTATTTTCTTTATCTCAAAGCACAGTTGGCTTCTCATTTATTTTCTGTCATATTGTCCCTTTATAGTTTCCATCTTGGATATTCCTTATTTGTGTGTCCGCTCCACTTCTTCGTCCACTGTTTCTTTTATTTCTCTTTGACCAGGCTATTCATTGTGTTCAGGGTGTCATTGAGAAGCCTGCCCTGGTGTGATGCATTGTGCAAAGTGTGACTCTCAGATATAGCTCCTGTTTGATAAAGACTGTTTATCATCCAAGGGAACATCTGTACTTGAAACTTTTTTTTTTCAATCTTTGTGCTTTTAAACTGAAATTAACAATGTCCTCATTTGCAACAAAAAAAAATGTATTTAAAACTGGGACTCACAACCTCATTTAACAAAACCATCCAGCCACCACCACTGTAAAAGTAAAGAAGGGGAAAAAAAAAACAGTTCTCATGGGATAAGTTGAGGTAATCCCTTTTAACTTCAAAGGTTTGTTGTCTTTCACTTTTTTTCAATATAAATCAACCAGTTCATCTTTTACTTTTCTTTAATCTTTTACTCGTCTTCTCTCTTCTTGATGTAATGTTTGATTTGTTCCTAACTTTAGCTTCCTTTGGATCCAAACCTCTCTTTTTAAGGAGTCAAGGTGTTTGAAGATTCAAATTGATGATTCTGGCTTTAATTAGTATAGCCTGTTTTAGTGATATCAGCAATTCTTTACAGGCTATGCTAATCTGTGCCAGAATCAGCAATGCAATTTGGATGGATGCATTTCTCCGTGATGTGAATTCAGACAGTTTTCTTGCTCTGCTGTCATTCCCCTTTAATTTACTTTTTTATTTATTGCAGGGCTTGAGTCAAAGCTTTGAAATAAGGCTTAGAAAAAAATAGCTCCTTGGGATGGATGATCCCCATGAAAGACCTCCTGTCAAAGTGTATGTCTGCAGTTGAAAAATAAGTTGTAAAAACAAGTAAGAATAAAAAAAAGACTTGATCTATATATCTTATGTGCTGTAATCAAGTGCCCTTTACTGAGATTACTGGTCAAAGTTCTTATGAGTGTAAATGTCAAAGATGATGTCAGTACCTCACACTTCTTGTTGGAAAATGGGGATTGTCTGTGTGGAAATGTACACACCACAGGTTCTGTAGATGCTGTTAAGTTCTCTTGTTGTGTTTATTTTTTTTTTCTTTTCAATTAACCTGGGATCTAAAAGGTGCCTAACCTGTAGACACCTAATTTACAGTGTGCCAATCTTTAAAAAAGTCATTATTGGTGCAGGAGCTCCTTTGACCTCTAAAATGATAAATGCATAAATGACAGCTTGGTTGTGCTTCCGAATGAAATAATTGTGCAGATGAGATTTACATTGTTCATTTTTTTAAGTCAACCAACCCAAGATTTACAGTAAGATTATTTCTGCGAGAACTGTGCTCAGCAGTAACTTGTCTGGGAAAATCAATGCACTTATGACAAGATACATTAAATAATAATGTTTTGCACACTAAGTTATAATGTTGAATCTTACTTTGTAATGTAAAAAAAAAAATGGAAAAAGAAATCCTAATGTACTGTCAGGGAATGGGAAGTGCTGCACACTTACCCAAATGTAATAAAACTGCCTTTTAAAAATATTTGTGTATGTTTATAACAGTGAACTTCTAATATTTAGCTTTGTGCAATGTGTTGTAGTGGTGACTTATATTGAAATCTTCCATGGCAGACAGTGCCTCTAAGCAGACTAAACAGTTTGTCTTGAAATTATGTGAGAAGATAATCTAACTCCCAAAATAAGCAGAAAATTATCATTAGGATTTTTTTTACTTAAAAAAGCACTAAAAACAGCTCATAAAATCTATCTATCTAAGAGGAAGGGAAAAAAATCATTTTGTTGGGGGGTCCGTGGGCCAGATGTATGTCACCGGCCCACGGGCCACCAGTTGCCCATCCCTGTACTAGTCTGTCATGTGTCAAAGAGCTCATCAAAGTAAATGAAACGTTTTAAGTGTATCAAAAATAAAGGACATTCCAATGTCACAAAACAACACCTTTGATACAATGCAACAGTTGTGAGTTCACACTCATTAGCTGCTTCTCTTCTGGGTTGGGCTCACAGAACCTTGAAAGTAGCCGTGTTTCCATCAACGTTTCTTAATTCGCATTTTGAAATTTCGCATCAGAAAAGGTGAATGGAAACGGCCTG
>JARVJO010000001.1:30062818-30074240 GCA_031762555.1 Cynodonichthys magdalenae
AATTAGCCTGGTTATATACCAGTCTTGTACACACAGACAGCAAATTAAATCCTTAATTTCAATTTGAGGACCATCAGTCCTAACAAACAAAATATTTTTCCCATTATGTCGACTCCAAGAGAAAACTTATCTTATAAAGTATTATATATAAAGCCTTGGCAATCAGAGGTTACATTTAGTATTTTTGGCATAACAGTTGCTTGAACTATCATTACAAAGACACTGTAAATAAATCTGATTGCTTGTGCATAATTTCATGAGTGCTGATTGTAGAGAGAGAACAAAGTAATTAGAAAAGTTAAATGTTTATTTTCAGGGAAAAGTTAGAATTACAGACTCTCATTAGCAGAAGGTCCCGCTAACATGAATCACTTCCACAAAATGCACTTTAAAAGGTTTTATTGGCTCAACTTAAAAAATGTTGAAACATTTTCCACTCAGCTTTTTTTTTTTTTACCTTGTCCTGTCTGGCAATGTGAAACTCAGAATTGATGTCTGAGTGTCCAAATGAAGCCCAACAGTTTTACTTTCAGAAGTGCAGCATAATGGCCACCAACAGTGTCTATTATTAAGTAAATCCAACATGTACTTTCAGGTTTGGCTAACTTGATTGGTTAAGCTAACCAACATGATTTAATTTGATCTCCCAAAGCATTATTAAGTTGAAGCAACCAAATATTTGGGAACACTAGGTTGACAAATTACATTATTTGAGTTCACCTAAAACTCCTCAGACTGAAGAAGTCTCTTGGAGGAGAGACGAAACGTTTCATTAAAAAAAGAAGCTGTCCAGAGGACCTACTTATTTTTCCTTTTGAATTTTTTACCTGGATTACTGAGATGCATCAGGATACATTATTTGAGTTCCTAAAATTTACTTTTACATATATCTTACTCACAAACATTCATGCAATTTATTTTTAACGTTCCTAAAGTAACTTTTCATGTTGTATAAACTTAATATTTTCAGTCGTTAAGTGATGACAAAAGTACTTGTTCAAATATTTATGTTAAGGAGGTGTTTTTTTTTACATAATTTGCCAACTCACTGTGTAGCCTATATGTGGACAACTGGTGATGTTTTGTGATGGACTTGCAACCTGTCCAGGGCGTACCCCGACCCTCACACTGTGATGGCTGGATATGGGCACCAGTGACCCCCGTGACCCTGAAAGAAAGAAATGGGTATAGATAATGGAATGGGTGTAACATCTACCCTCAATTAGCTGGACAAAACTGTTAGATCCTACAATCAGTTTACATTTAGGAGGAAGCTTTTGCAGGAAATTGGTGTGATTTAATTTTTTGTGATGCTGCCTCTGGGCTGATGGTGAGGTACACTAATCAGCTGATGATGAAACAAAAACATTCCTTTTCACATCGGGAGATGAAAGTTTGAGTTTTTGTTTTTTTCATTCGTTTCATGGTATTTTTGTGTCATATTGAAATATGATCCATAATAATGAGCTGTGTTTACAAAGTAGCCAGCCCTCAATGCGTGAGTATCATGCCTCAAAGGCAAACAAGCCAGCAGGCTGTAATATATTCATCAAAATGACAGTTCCGGGATCTGGATTTTTTAACAGAAATCCTGGTTCAAAGTCTTTGTTTGACCGAAAAACCCAGCAGTGAGACTCATTGTTAACCAAACACCAAGTCTTATTATCTTAGTAGTTTAATCACCCAACAATACTGCAAATGAAGAATTATTATCCAGCTGTTTGGAGACTATCAGGTTGTGTGAAATTAATCTGTCTTACACACAAGCAAGAACAAACTTTTTACCTTCTGTAATGGGATTTTCTGCCTTCTTTTGAGGACATTTTTCTCCAAAAATGGCACTTAGATCTCCCAAGGTTTTGAATGATTTTGATAAAGTATTTGACATTAGAGCCTATTCGGGATTAGAAACATGAAGGGTGAGCAGAACTCCGGTTTGCCTTTGAGTTGTAAAGTGAATGATTCTAGCCATTTTGGGACTTGAAAGAAGAATAGATAAAACAAGCTAATGAAGCATTATGTTTGTTCAGGCAGGACATGAACTAAGTCATGTGCACTTGGCAGCTGTTTGTCAGCTGATCCACAAAACATGAATCACATTTGGGAATTCAAACAAAACTATTTTCTTTTCAAGTTGTTGATTAAATAGCTGTATTTCATCAACACAATTTTTTTTAAATTGAATGCAAAAGCAAAAAAAATAAATAAATTGAGAAAATGTTTTTTAAATATTACATGGTGAAACAGTTAACAGTGGGTTTATACTAACAGAAAAACAGGTCAGTTTCATGATGAGGTCAATAAGTCAATAGAGCAGCGCAAGATTCTAAACTGCTTCAAAACACTCAACAATCATGCCATTCTGACATCTGCAGTCATAAAATCCTTTGAAACACTGGTGATGAATCACCTGAAAGCTATCACAGCCCCCCTGCTGGATTCCCTGTTTCCCCGGGAGGCAAACAGGTCAGTGGATAATGCCATGAACATCGTTCTGAACTAAATCCTGCAACACTTTAAATCCCCAAGAGACTTCTGCTTGGTTTTCATAGTCCAAGAACACTACATAACACAATCTTCTAACTCACTGTCCTGATCCCTGTTTGTTGGTGGAGTGCCAAACACCTGAAAGAACTGAGATGGCAAGTACTTCTGGCAAAATTCAGATCTAGGGTGTTTTTTTTCTGCTGCTTTTCTCCCTCCGAACAAGTGATTTCACCTTTGTATGATCATCTGGTAAACTTCTGAAATTTGTAGACGATTACAGTCATAATGATGAGTCTGTATAGTGACCAGAGGTATTGATGCTACTCTTAACTTAATCATAATTTAGTTTTGAAATAAACTTATTATTATTTATTTATTTATTGTGATGGACTGCAAACTTCAGCTACATTCAGACTGCTGGCAAATGTGTCCCAAATACGATTTTTTGCCCCATGAGACCTATATTGATTTTTTTTTTTTTATGACATAAACATGACTGATTTTTTCAAATACAACGCAGGCTGTTTTAGTATGTGGTACTGAATTGGATACGTATCTGATGTGCTTCAAGGTGACTACTGTCTGAATGCTTGCATCACATTTCATCTGACTGCGAAGTGGAGGTGGGCAAATCGATAATAATAACACCATTAATAATAATGATCCCTAGCTTGAGTCATGCTGTTTAAATCTTAGAGCTCCACACATCTTCAGCTACAGAATAGAAGTTTCGTTGCTTTGTCTTTGTTCTTTTAATTTTCTATGACCTGGATGACTAAGAATCTGTAGAAACATGATAGTAACGTTGTTGGACCATATTGAAAATAAAATGCTGCACCGGAGCATCCAGTCAGAGGCAGATTCAGATATAAACACTGAATAAAACAAGCATGTCAGATCATTATTTGATTGACTCTGAATGAACAACAACTTCAGAATTAAGATGCTAACAAGTAGCATCCGTGTTTAGCTGTGCACGTGGGTCGCATCAAGGCCGTGGAAATTTCACAGTGGAGTCAGATGGAAGTCGTTTATTTAATTCAAGATAAACACCATAAAAATAAAAGGTTAACACTTGTGACAATTTTAGCAGACTTAAAACCAGTGGAACCTAATTTAGCAAAAGCAAATCAGTCTGCTATCAGTTTCCAAAGAAAAGGAAAAACTGCAATCCACTAAATAAGAAGTTAGTTCCTCTATTAGTTGATTAGTGGAACTGCACCTCCTACTGTTAGCAGGTATAACAAAACTGATGGTTTGATTAACTTAATTAATTATAGGGCTATTAATTGTGCCTGTCACCATATACTAAACATTTGTACAGCTGCCTAATGTTTGTCATAGAAAACCAATGTAAAAAATATTTGGGAATGATCAAAACATTTTTTTACTTTAGTTCTGACAGGTTACAGCACTGGTTTATAAGGTTTTGGTTCCTGGGCATGATAAAGTTAAACTTTATTGTTGGTACTGACCAATATTTGTCAGTGAAGCTTATTAAACTGCAATAGCAACTCTTCTGCTTTATTACAATTTTGTACATTCATACAAAATGTAGGACTAACTATGCACATTATTTGTGCATACATAGACGCATGAGGGAAATGTTGAAGAATGGAAACAAAATCACAAAATAAGTGTTGAAATAAGGACACTGCAAGTCAGGACTGACTGAAATTGTCCTTTCATATTTCTTCTATTGGTTTAATTTTTAGCTGTCTAGCAGCTTGCTGAGTTCTACATTCTGTCTGTTTCTCCTATTGTACATTTAGTCATTAAAATTCATGAGATAAAGCCATTAGCCCATGGGAAGAAATTCTTTACATAACATAAAGATTAAAGGAAAACCTTTATTCCACAAAGACTTTTCTGATCGGTAAGATTAAATTATGACTTTTCAAGGCTGAGAAATGGCTCCAACTTTTGGATCATAAAGTCTTCAGGAATTACTGTGACACATGAGGGGTTTGTCTTCAGCCTCTAACCTCTGCAATGACTTATACACTCGCTCTTTGTGAAGTTTAAATATGTTTAAGGACCTCAAAACCTCCTTTGGTTCTGGCATCTGTATAAGAAGACACATGAAGAAGAAAATGTTCCAGTTTGTTAAAAAAAAAAGCGGTTGCTCAAAGCAAAAAAACTCAGAAAACATCAATCTTACTGTTGCAATGAATAGAAACAAAATACATTTATTCTATGACAAGAGTTAGCTCAAGAGTCATTCATGTGAAATTTTAAACCTTTGTTTCTATCTGGAAAAATTGTTACAGTTAACCAGATAATGATGCCTTTTAGGTTTAGCTCACATTTTAATATGGAGTAATAAATGCAGAAAACAACCTGTGCAAACAAACCTTCCTATGTAATGTATGACAAGCAACAGTTCTAAACTTTTAGCTGATTTTTTACTGATTTGAAGAAAGTACTGACAGGATAGGAACTATTTGTTATGTAAAGTATATTATAAATTCGTATCTGGAAGCAGATTCTAATTGACACCCAAACAAGTATATTAGGGGTATTCAGAGGCAACAAACATTTTTTAAGATGTCTCATTCCTCATTCAAGCTCAGATATTGCATGTGCTGTGGTCTGCTCTGGTTCTTTCTGTCAGGGCTTCCTTCAATATGAGCCATGCTGCTTGTGTAACAGAAGTTAAAGAGCCTTTTCTACACAGCATGGAGCCACTCTGTATCAGAGGCTTATGAGAATCTCATCACTATCCATCCTTGTAATGTTTCTGTCAGTGTGGCCGGATGGGAACTATTACATCCCACTGAACGTCATTCACTAGACACAGGGGCTCACATAAACGCTGTTGGTTTTATTGCACAAGATATTAGTCCATTTGTGTATTAGCTCAGTGATTTGCCTCATAATGCTAATAAAATATGAGTTTGTCTCAAGTGTTTTGTGGTTTGTTCTAAGGATGGCAAAAGACAATTACTGTCAAAGGAATAACATTATTCTATACAGTTGGAAATGTCAGGTTTTAATCTCTGGCTTTATTTTTGCAACCACTTGTCATCTTGCCTATGTAAACCCCATGATGAACTGTGGGTATGAATGGCTTGTTTTTTTAAGAGTCTCTCATGTTAACAGACAGACCCATAACAGCGAGCCTATGTGGCAAAAGGCAGTTGTCAGTGTGACTTATCCATCACTCGTCTGTCATCATTAGCATTCATGGTTCATTAGCCATCAAGCACCCAATAAAAAAATGAAATTGTAGGCTATAAACTTTGTTGTCACACTCAACCACTCACTGAACATGCTTTATTGCTTGCCTTCTGTTCTCCATGAGTGTACTGCTAGTTTTGTATCTTTTCCTCTTTTAAATCCTATAAATGTTATAATTTGCCATGCACACAGAAATCTGCATGTTGTTTACATCGCTTCTATTTGCATAATATTGAGTGCTTCTGAATGTATATTAATGTCCCAGGCTTTGTGTTTTATCCAGGTTTTTACGCGTTCAACACATTATTTTAACATGAAGCCCCTGGTCATTTTTGTCCTAATAAACATGGTTAATTAAGAGTCTGGGATTTGTTTGTTTACAATGAGGCCTAACTTCTTTCATGCCATTTCTTGCTAAGTTATCATGATTTTTGCCAGCAAAGAATTTTAGGAAGTGTGTTTACATGCAACAGTGTCTTATGCTTAGAGGTACTTGAGATAGTAACACATTTAAAAGGCTTTGTCCAGTTTTCCTTACATAAAACAATATTTATGCTTACGTAACACAAAGGGATCACTCAAAAATCTAAATAAAACCAAGATACAGGTTTACACCAACTGCTTTAAGTTACTACTTTCTATATTGTAAAGTCTTTTATGATCACTTTTTCATAAATTTCTCTCTTTAAAGGTGCAGAGTCACTGATGATGGCTGATAAATAGCCATGGAACATTCAAAACTCTCAGAAATTGGCAGTCTTCCTGTAATGTTAGCTTGTTTCTCCATTATTAGCACAGCTACAGTCCACCGGCAATCTTGAGCTTGAACTACATCACACGCTGTGCAATGGGAAGGGCGGAAACAACAACTGCATGAGCGTGATTGACACTGCTAAGAAAATTTCCCTGGCTCTCATTGGCTCTTTCTGACCTGGGGTGGTGTATTCCTGTAAATGGCAATATGCCTACTAAGAGGAGCCAGATGAGTGATTTTTTTTCACAAATTAGCTGTCTCATATTCTACTGTCAGGACTTAGTGATAGTTTTAACAAATATGTAACAAATACATTTTTATAAAAGTTACCTACTGCAGCTTTACAGCTGTAGTTAAAAAGAACCTGATGATGCTCAATAATAGTTCTTAATAATCGAACTTTATGTGCGCATGTCCACTCAGGAGTCTTGTGTCCTATTGTGTTAGAACATATGAATCAAGGGATATGGAAGCACAACATCTTAAGGTCTCCACATACTCCATCAAAATCCGAACAGTCGATGTGCAGTCGTGATCATTTAATGTTCGTTTTTTCACACATTTTTCAAAGCTCCTGAGACAAACCACGCTGAGCTCCTGGGAAACCCCTCCTGCTGTGGTATACGTCATTGCACAGGGTTTCTTCCTGCTGGCGTCTACACTTTGGGGACAAAAACAAACAAACAAACTCTGATATCTGCCATTATTTGTCTACAAATCTGTCCCGGTTAAAGCTCCACAGTTTTTGGCAGACAGATTCCTCTGTGCACAACATCTGTTTTATCTCCATCCATGAGTGTTTGGTCATTTGAGTATCTTTGTAATTTTCTGCTTTTGGTTACAACAGTTGGATTCTGGAAGCAAGTAGTTGAAGTGAAAAGAAGTGTCCGAGAGCTTTCAGCTTAAACAAACACACCTACAAACTTCTGACCAATCACACAGTAATATCTTTAATATCTTATGCAGAGGGGGTTGAAAAGTTTTCCCAGCGGGTTGTGACAAGAAGGTAAGAAAGACTCGCAGCTGCAAACAAAATGACGCACTTTTCATCACTCAACTGTGACAATGAGAGCTGATTTCAGCAGTTCAGATGGATTATGCAGAGACCTTTAGTGGTAAGCACTGTTGCCTCTCAACAAGGAGGTCCTGGGTTTAATCCCTGGTTTGGACCCAGGGTCTTTCTGTGTGGAATTTGCTCCTTGTTTTAACATTGGTTTTCTCTGGATTCTCTGGTTTCCTTCCACAGTCTAAAAACATGGATGTTAGACTGCCTTCAGGTCGAAGACTCCCTTGCAAAAAAGATCTGTGATCTTACTGGGATTTGCCTGGTTAAATAAAGGTTAATAAATAATAATAGAATTCTTTATTTTCTTTTTTTTTAATTCAGGCCCATTTCTGCAGATCAGGAGATTGCGTTTGGGTTCATTTGTAGCTGGTTAATAGAGAATGGCCTAGTGATATTGAGAGAGACAGATGAGACTACTATGACTTCCCTAGAGAATTTCAGGAATTAAATTTAAATGCTATTTTCAGCTTCAATGCAAGGTACAATCACGTCACCTTGATATTATTGGATGAAATGAGAGACACCCACTGCCAGGTTTGTGTTTGGGTGGGAGTAAGCTTGTGTTTTGTGTGTATACAGCAAGGGAAAGGGGTGAGGAGGTTTGGGTCGGCAATGTTTGACTGAACGAGGCAGAAGGGCAGACAGAGACGTAAGAATATGTGTGTGTTTTCACATCCCTGTAAGCATTCGGGTTTGTAATACGTTTACTGCTTTGTTAACCGTCTACGTCAGCCTGTCTACATCCGCCACGACAAGTGTTTGGACTATATTATAACCAGTGCTGTCAACAGCACCTCTCATTGTGGCAGTTCAGGACTTGGATCGTTTTCAAGACTTCCTTGTTGACTCACTGCCTCTTCAAGTGTTTGAGAATAAGCAGCTGAAGGTCTGTTTGCCTGCTTTGAGTGAAAGAGTAGCACAATATTTGACAGTGTCAACATTGCTAAGGGTGTTATTTTTTTGTCCATGTCAGTCTTATGTAAGCACATCTGCAAAGAAGGGTGTACATGCATGTGTAAAATGTGCAGTCACCAGACATGTTCTTCATCACCTGACACCCTTTTTTTCCTAAGATTTTAAAAGTGTGTTTTGGTGTCTCCTTTTCACAGAAACGCAAAATATTCCACTGCTGGATAAGTTAGACTATCAAAGAAGGAGGTGTGACTACAAACATATCCTCATGCATTCCAAGCCTCATATCCTTTCACCTCCTTCAGTCACTCTCCAGTAGTTCCCTCCAGCAATGCAGATCCCGGCATCTCAGTCTCCAGCATTAATAAGACCCCTCTCCTACTGCTGAAGCATGTTTACATAGAGGAGAGAGTGTGCTTTTTCTCCCTCTGCTTCGCTTTTGAATGTCTGTTCAATAGGCAGATGGTTGTGCTTCCTTTTAAGGATCGATCGGAATACTGCTTCCATGTGTATAGCATTGATGTGGGGTTGTATTCAAATCCAGGCATGAAGAGCAAGACAAAAGGTCAGGGTTGGAATTAGACTCATACAAAACGACACTGTTTTTCAACCTGTGGTATTTTATAGTTTGGATTGTGGAAATTGTTAGGAACTGGCTGTCACTGAGACAAATTTAATACTCAAACTAGTTCTTTTTCCTGAAAGGTCCTCTGTAACATTCATAAAACTCAGAGTAATTTCAATGGCAGAACCCTAACTTTTGTTTTAAAACACACACAGCAGGTATGCATGGAAGATCATCCAGATTTAGATTTACTGTGAGACTGAAAAAAAGGTTAAGTTTCGGCATGTAGTCGTACTCAAGTGGCCACAGCCTTTTGGCTTGACATATTCCTGGGCCATTCTTCCACCATCTCCATTTTACCTCTCTGTTTTTCTTCTTGTCTTTTTTTCCCCCCGCATACACATATACTACACAGGCATGTCTAAGTGTCTAAGAGTGCCATGTCTAAAGAGTTCCAGCAGCTTGTTACTGAGGCTGTCAAAAAGCACAGAGACCCACCGCAGAGGTGAGGATGTGTGTGAAATCCCATGAGCATGTAGCACAACATCACACTTCTGTTTGCACTGTTTTCCCTTTACATTGCAACTTTAATACCACTGATTCCTAATATACATTTTGTGCAAAAACACTGTCACTGAATTTGTTTAAACTGTATATGTATATGAAAATGCATATGTTTTGTATGTATTGTATTGCAGTTTGTAAAACATTTAAAAAGATGTTTTGCCATCAACATTTTCTAAATATTAAAAAATGGAGTTATTAGCTATAAAACAAGGATCAGGGGGATTTTTCAATCAGTGTGACTATTTTGTTGAATCCTACAAAAAATACTTACTTTCAGAGGGGACTAAATATCAGCACAAGTAATGTTTTTGACGAGCAAGCAGTTCATCAAAAAGTAAAGACGGCAGGCTCCAGTACACAAACACCTGAATCCCATCTTCTGCTTCCTGCCTTGTCCATGTGGTAATGTCATTCAATAGACAGTTACATTTACAATTGACTTAAGGGTCAGATAGATGTTTAGTAAATATATGTTATTTGTAACAAGTCCAATTGTCTGATCAGGTTTATATCCATTAAATACACAAAACAAATTTAATAAAATGAGACAAAAGCAGAGCAGAAGTTATTATTCTAGCAGTTGTGTCACCAACATGGCCTTGACACCAGAGATTTTTGTTAAGCTTCAGGTTTTGGTTTTGCTCATGCACAGCCTTCTTGGCACTGTGCATAACCTCTCACGCTCATTGTTTCACTTCCTTGCATTGTAATAAAAAAAATTTTTTTCAGGATTAACTCAGACCTCAGTCTGTTTATGGCTCATGGTGCCAGTGTAAGCAAGATTCAGACACAGTGCCGCAGTAATCTGGATTTCCGCAAAAAACGACACCTCAATAAAAGCAGATCTCCTGGCTGCCCACGGTCATAAATGAGAATAAACAAGGTTAGGGCAGAATAATTATGCTGAGCTGCTTCCTGGTATTAAAGGATGGCAGGACTTCATCCATTGTACAGATGCTCTTGTTGAAGAAAAACACTCCTCCTTCTGGGAACTCTTCCCAGAGAACGTACAATGATCACATTTAGAGTTTAAGAGTTGTATACTTGCATGTAAATACATACAATTTTGATTGTTTTTGTCTTTAATCTCTACAAAAAATAAAGTACTTTTTGGACCCTCCTTTTTGCCTCAAGTACCTTTAAATTTGTTTATTTATTAAAAAATTTTTTTGTTTGTATTTTTTCATATGTACTAAATAAAATAATGCAATAACTTTCTGGTTGCTTTAATATTTGAAAATCATGTTGTTACTTAAACCTAACCAAGGCGGCTGCACCTTTTCTCTGTATTCTGTGTCTTTTGTCAATGGTGAGCTGTTTACACACCTAGTAGTTTAGCAATGTTTAAAAAGGAGTTTTGAAACAAAGGTTTGCCCAGGCTCTTATTCAGATGTTCAGCCCATCAACACAGGTTCTAGAGCAGGTAGAAAGTACTTATGTGTCGCTGAAGATTCCTGTTATTAGAAAGTCCTCGTAGAAGGAGCAAAAGAAGAGATAGAGTACATGACACCAGATTGTCAACAGTTCATACAGATACAAAAAGGATGTTTTTTACTCAAATTCATTAGTAAAAAGCACCAGTGTTGTATAAAGTACTGCAAAGTGATACTTGAGTAAAAGTACAAGTATCTTACTAAAAAATTACTTTGGTAAAAGTTAAAGTCTCCTTTAGGAATATTACTTGAGTAAAAATCTTAAAGTATCTGATATTTTTTGTACTTGCATATTAAAAGTAAAAGTATTGATTTAAAACGAGCAGTTAGATTTTCCGTAATGACATTTATTAGGTGACCTCCCCAAAAACATGCAGAAAGGACTATGTTGTATTAAAATAATTAATTTATGTGAAATTTAGGATGTAATAGTTTAGCTTTATCAGTTTATATACAGA
>JARVJO010000001.1:30074779-30086747 GCA_031762555.1 Cynodonichthys magdalenae
GTGTGTGTGTGTGTGTATATATATATATATATATATATATATATATATATATAAATACTGTATATATGCTGCAACATGCATCTTCGTACTTGGCTACATATGTCTACGATGTCCTGGAGTGTGATGATTTGACATGATTTGTTTTTGTACAGTATCAGAATTTTATATTTTTATATTTCTCCTTCATCCACAATTAAATTCTTTCAATCTAGGAGGTGAAATTTATATGGATGGTATTTATTTTTTACAATACTAAGCTGGAATGAAAAAAGCAAGAAAGTAAATAAAAGTGACGACTTTCTACTTCTTGCCTTTTTTAAAAATGTAAAAAGTAGTAAGTACAGATAATTGTGTGAAAATGTAAGAAGTAGAAGTAAAAGTAGGCTGAAAAATAATTACTCATGTAAAGTACAGATACCCAAAAATTCTAATTAAGTACAGTAACTAAGTATTTGTACTTAGTTACTTTACAACTCTGAAAAACACACATGGGGCACAGGGTGAAATAGTTATAAAAGTTAGCTACTCAATCACACTGTGACACACTGAAAGATATGTACACATACTTCCAACCCTTTTCAGAATGTCCTGATGTTCTGATACGGCCCACAAGTATGCACTCAAGCAGCTCTAGCACACTTACTTCTAGTTGTATAAGCTTCACCTTATTTTTTTCTTAACTCTACAGTTCATCCTCTTGGTACAAAAACAAACTGACAACTAGCATCTTATTGGTGGTTTTAAATGGTAGTGGTAATTGCAAGGCTAAAATGAAATGATTCATATATACTGTAAATAAATTGTTGTGTTTATTGCAATAAACAAACAAAAATCACCACTAAGTCATAAGAAAATTTGTTTTTAAAAAATAGCTACTTTAGATTTCCTTATTCAAAGTCGTCGTTTTAAAACAAAATACCTTTTTTTTAATCTGATCCATCCAACTCATTCATAACTTCTTATCGTCTAGTGAAGGTAATTTTGTGACTGATTAATGAATTTCAGGTACAATCTTATATCAGTTGTGGTCATTTACTTTAAACAGTGATAGAATCAACATGTTAATATGTGTGTTCCTCTACAGGATAAGCTAACACTTGTTTAAGATTTCCTGTATACTAATGCTGTTGAAAAAGGTACCGCCCCCCCGGGTTGTGACCAGGGCGCTCTATTAAATGTGTTGGGTTGTAAAGACCAGTAGAGACTTTAGCGTAAACAGCTGCATGAGTAGAGAGAAGCCATTGTTTTGTTCAGTGCTGGTTAAGATCAGGGTCACACACAGACAGTGACTCTAATGAAGCTTCTTAAAGAGGACCTATTATGCAAAACTCACCTTTTTACATGTTTTTATGTTTCAATTTGGGTCTGTACTTCCAGAAACAGTTCAAGTGCCAAAAAATACTCCCAGTTGTGTTTTTGGCAATATGGGTTTTTTAGTGTCAGCAGACAAGCTGTTTCCAGAACCTTGTTATTGTGATGTCACAATCCTGGTGACCTAGCAATGCCAAGGAGGGCCCAGCCCCTCATCTGGTAACCCAAGCGGAGGCTCCGCCCACTTCTTCACAGGACGACGTTAGTTCTGCTGTTTTCATAGAGAACAGAGATGCGTGGCTTAATTTTATTTTTATTTTATTTTATTTTTATTTCTGATGGCTTTGTTCTAGCAATATTGCCAAAGAAAGTTGTAATTTGTGTAAATAATTTCACGATGGACTCATTTGGAAACCACCACACAGCCGGATTTACCAAGGACTTTAAACTGAAGGAAACTTCTGTCCCTATTGTTCTTCAGAAATCTGCAGATGATGGCTGCAAGTTATGTGTGTTTAGTGTTGCTGTTAGGTACGAACATGGTCTGTCATTTAGCACAAATTGACTGCGCTGCCGAGATACTACCGAGGAGACGAGCTGCTTCGCCTCCCTCCACCTGGGGAAACGACGGTCTGTGCTGCTCCCGCGCCACAGCGTTTTTTTCAACACAGCGCTGGTGACACGGAAGCCTCCAGTCTGTAAGTCGTGGCCTTGACCGCCTCTCCGTTCGTCTTCGTCTGCTCCAGGAATTGGTGAAGGACGCGCATTTGCCTTCTCAGCACCAAGGCACCTGACTTCGATCAGACACTCCAGTCTGTCCCTACCAAGCCCTGTGGGTGGCTGTGGTGCAGGCAACCTGTCTACTACTGTTGTATCATTGTCCATCTGCTTATACTAGTCATTTATTTTTACGTTTCTGAAGTTCTAACATAAACGTCGTGTTGGGAGGGCAGAGCTAACGTAAACAAAAGGTTGGGAGGGGGCTTGCCCAGCAAACAGCACATTCTGAAGAGAGCCCAGACAGGGCAGAACTGAAAAGGGTCAAATCTCACTATCTGAGATTAATTTTGTGAATTAAATCAAATGAACATGTTTTGTATAGCCCACACATATAATCTAACTTGTTCTAGGACCCCCATAATAGGTCACCTTTAAACTGGGAAATAACTTTCTATGCAATTATTCGGGCATCCAATTTTCGTACACTTTGTCACAGAAGCATGGTTTTCCTTGTTGATCAAACACTGTCATCTGCCATGTTTAGGGCCTTCATAAGTACATTCTCTTATCTAACACTTGCCAAATTAAAAAAAAGGTGAACTTTAAGAGTTGACTTAAAGGATTGGCTGTATACTCCAGCAAGTATATTTACTGCCAATAAAAAAGGGACTAAATTCTTGTTCGTCAGCTTGGAGCACCTGACAGATGGCCTCAGACTGTTTTGCAAACCCTTTCCACCATCCTCTGGCAGCACCACCATCATCTCCAGCTTGTGATAGATTTAGCTCATCATAAGCTAAATAAGTAAATAAATAAACAGGCAGCTTTGTCTGGCTTCCTTGTATGACTTTCCTCATGAATGTTTAAGAAACAGTACATTGATTATTATACTGTATGTACAGTATGTCTGAATTCTGTACAAGAACATCTGGCATTGACATTTGCTAAGGAAGTTTTCCTTTTCGTTTGTCCTTTTGTTGAACTTGAAGACATGCATAAAACATGAGTTTCTCTTTCTCTCTTTTGATTTTATAGAAGTTTTTGGGGGTCTTCATCCCTCTTCAGTGGTTGCCACAGTACACAAACTCACAAAAAAAATTTATGTTTTACCCTGAATGCCCTTCCTGACGCAACCTGGGCTTGGGCCTGCAGCCTCAAAATTAAGAGACTACAGCACTGAGCACCAATATCTTTTCATTTTAGAGAGTAACTTTTGAAGTTGTGCACATTACTTATGTTTACATTTCAAAATAATTCTAAATAGATATAAAAATTAAGCAGGCATTTTGTAAATCTCATCCAGCTCTTATGTGTTTCAGCAACATTTCATCTCAAAAGTCTCTTCACAGCACAACAAAACACTTATAATATGCCTCTGAAACTGAAAAGTGTTGCTGAACTGAATGATTGTCTTTATATACTGTCTTTGTTTTTATGCCTACGCATGCTTTTTGTCCCAAGCTCATGTTCTAATAATTTATGAGTCATCAAAATCCAACACATACCAGGAGATTGTTCAGATGCTTTATTTTGATGAGGGTAGTATTAGGCTTAGGTTTCCCTTATATCTAATTTTTGCACCACTATTCTGTATTGATATCATCAGTTGATCACTATTTGGGAATCTCAGATAACCCACTTTGTTCTGAGTTCTACACTTTGTGCTTCACATGCAAGGATTATTTTACCTGCAGAGCAGACAAAATCAATACCTCAACAATGTCGGGGCTCTGCTTGCTAGATCACTTATTTCTTCTAAAACAAGCACTTCACTCCATTTGACATGGACATGAGTTTTATTTAAGCATGGTGTCATTACTGTCTCATTGTGGAACACGCATCATCAGATTCTGTAAAACAGATAAACATCTTACTGAAAAAAATGGGTTGATTTAAGCCAATATTGCTATTAATACACAGACAGCACTTTCCATTCAGTGTTTTATCTCTTCCCACAAAGCAGAAATATCTACTTGGTGAAATAAAGTTCAATCAGATCAGTAATCACAGAAATACTGCTTATATTATATTGTGAGCTTTGTTGCTCTTTAGAAACTGCAGTGTTTGAAATTCTAATCTAACCCACAATTATTTACCCTGCTTCTGTTTATGTGGTCAGAGTGTGTTTGTTTTGTTTTGTTTTCTTGTTGTTGTTTTGACTTTGTGGTTGAATGCAGTTCTGCTTTCCCTGACAGTACATTCTGTTGTGTTCAAGCGTTTCATGCTTGAGCAGTTTTGAAAACAGTGCCTAATTATGGTGAATGCAAAAAAGCTCTATCTCTGTCCTGATGTCCTGCTGTATGTGTCTGAAGTGATCAGTGCACGTTACAAAAAGAAGCAAATGGAGCTCAACAAGTCCACGTTGGACCTCATGCCTTCACCACTGCTCTGCTAAATTAGTTTGCTAAAAATAGAAACCTGATAGAATAGCAGGCTACCCAACTCCCACCACCTGGCCTATAGTCACCAATTTAGATGGATCCTTGGACCCAGCTTGGATTGTGCTGTCCAACCGTTCTGGTACAAATGCCTCCAAATAAAGGGAATAAGCTGTGTGGCAACCCAATAAATGAGTATTGATCCCTCTGTGTACCTGAGACCATTACAGCTACGTGCCTTGGAGTTAAACTTGAGGTATAATATAAGGCTTGAAGCTGACACCATAATGCCATCACTGCAAAAGCAGCTGGTTACTGAAAAGTAGCCCACATGACTTGCATGTATATCATCTCAAGTTACATTGCTTTCCAATTAAAACACTGCTTAATTGAAAAGGTAAACAAAAGACAAAACCCTTGAGCAGTGAGGTTTTTGTTTTGTTTTGTTTTATAAAGGATGATGAAAATGTCTGGTAGCTGAGTCAGAGGCAGCTCCATGACAGAATTTATCAATTTGTAATTTTGTTTTCTGTCATAAAATAGAATAGATTGACAGTATATACGCAGCAAAACAACCATATTTTCTCCTTCTGTGTCATTGCAATCGTTTTATTTCTCAATTGCTTTATCATCACTTTATGATGGTTTCTATAAGTACATCATCTGATGTATTCCTTGTTTTTTAGAGTACACACACAAACACAGAAAGATTGGCTTTGTTTATTACTTTAGGAGCCAGATTTTCCACCCCTGCTCTGTAAACCTCTCATGTTTGGATTCACCCCAAAAAGAACAGTACGTGACTCACTGTTCTTTTGCAAGTCAGAGTTTCTTCGTTTAAATGAAAGTAACTACTTGTTTAGTTCAAAACACTTTTTAAACACTAAGTTTTTTTCAACCTGTTGAGATTGAAAACTAAAAACAAATTTCAGTACTTTTGAAACTCTTATCTTCACACAGACACATTTTGCCCTTTTAAACCAATTAGGAGTTGTTCAGCTTTCATTAGCAACACGTTGCTGTATCATAGGTTCTGTGAAATTTGCTTTGTAGAAGGTTTAAAGCTGACTTTGTTCTTATAAGAGGATTTTTAATTTGCCATGTATCATAAATGCTGCATTCTCTGTCAATCTAATGTGTGTGTGATTTGTCTTTTATGTTTGCTGATTTGGTTTGTTAGAGTCCTGCACTTTTGCACACAGCTGAGTTCTAATGTGTGATTTTGTGCATGAATATATTGTATATTCCTTTGCAGATATGCTCAACTCGGTGTTTTCCTTTATCTGAGCAACATCTCAGGGAACATGACTGCTACATGTGTGAAATAGGACAAAATTTTGTCCGTATATGTGCATGACAGATGTGGTGTGTGTTTGCAGCCTGGACAGCAGGGGGCCCTTTTAATAATATTTGTAGCAGTGTGTGCTCAGTGTCACAAACGTCTGTGAGACACCGCTGGCTACTGGGTTATTTAACAACACTGTGGGAGGTCTGGGATTCTAGACACAGGTGCAGCACGTTGCTTCAAATTCCTCTCCCTGAAGATGAAATATTGTCTGAGAGCAATTGTCATTTTTACCAGTATGAGGCTGTTATGGGCTGTTGTATTTGTGTAAATGGTGTTGATATCAGTTTGGAGGGGTTTAGTGCTTTCACTTGTTGCTTTGTTATTTTACCCGAACTGGCTTAGATGAGCCACTTGCCTCAGTGCAATTATCATGTTTTCAAATTAGCTGCTTTAGTGAAAAATTCTCAAAGGTTAGATTCTTCTTTGGGAAAAAAAAAAAAAAAAAAACCTGAGTAGAATTATGACAAAGTGCATGATGATATACTGTGGAAAAACATCAAATACCTGCATCAGATTTTATTTAAAAAAAACTCCCTGGTGTGTTTACATCTGATTTTACAGTGAAAATTCACACACGTTTAAACACCCAAGAAGTAGTTTCAAAAAATATTTTTTGCAGAATTGGCAGCAATGGCAAAGTATATTGCCAGTATGACAGTAAAGTGTCTCTGCAATTTGCTGGATGTCACAAGGAACAGGTGTTGATTGCAATCACTTTCCCTTTTTTCCCCCTGGAGCCTGTATAACCTTGTTGCGTTAGATGTCATGTTATATGTTATATATGGCTAGATATCAGTTTAATGTGCAAACAGGTTGTCCTAAATTGTTCTAAAACGTATGATAGAATATAATAAAGAAAGAGATATTAGTCACTAAAGATCTTTGCCAAACACACCTAACTTGTTTGAATAGAATAATAGCTTCACCTACTGGTGATCTCTAGATATTACAAGTGTCCTCATGTTTCCTTTTCTTATTCTTATTTATTCTTCTTCTTATTATCTTCCACTGTCCTTCTCTCACCCTCTTTCCACTCCTTCTTTTCATGTCCCCGTTTCTCCCTTTGTCCCCTTTGCTTCACTTTTTCTGTCATTCTATTCAGATAATGCCAGAACACAACAATGAGCTCCAACAGCACAGAAGCTGGTCTCCTTTTGACTGACAACCCCTCACCACCGGTGGCCGGAGTCTATCCCCAATCCAATGCTCTTCATCGAGGAGGAATTGAAGGAGTCCCGTGGTTGGGTTTATATCCAGATGCTGCTGTTGATAACTCCTCTTTCATCAACACAACACAAATTGTCAATGTAACGACAGTCCTTGACCCCCTGGGTGGCCACCCTGTGTGGCAAGTCGTCCTCATCGTTTTGCTGACAGGCACACTGTCTTTGGTCACCATCATTGGCAATATGCTGGTAGTGGTGTCCTTCAAGGTTAATCGCCAGTTAAAAACAGTCAATAACTACTTCCTTTTGAGCTTAGCTGTGGCTGACCTCATTATAGGAGTGATTTCTATGAACCTCTATACACTTTATCTTATAATGGGCTACTGGGCCATGGGCACCTGGGCCTGTGACCTCTGGTTGGCTATTGACTATGTTGCAAGTAACGCATCAGTTATGAACCTTCTAGTGATCAGCTTTGATCGCTACTTTTCAATAACCAGGCCTTTGACCTACAGGGCCAAACGAACCACAAAGCGAGCTGGAATCATGATCGGATTAGCCTGGCTTGTTTCTCTTGTTCTGTGGGCTCCAGCCATCCTGTTGTGGCAGTATTTTGTAGGTAAAAGAACAGTGCCACAAAACGAATGCTATATTCAGTTCCTCACAGAGCCAATTACAACCTTCTGCACAGCAATGGCAGCTTTCTACCTACCTGTGACAATTATGAGTATCCTCTACTGGCGCATTTACAAGGAGACCCAAAATCGTACAAAAGAGTTAGCTGAACTGCAGGGGTCTGAAGGTCGTGGTGGGAAAGGAAAAACAGGTGGGAAGATGGGGAGTGAAAGAGCTCGTTTTGTGCATCAAACAGGAAGTTCAAGAAGTTGCGGTAGCTTTCAGTTGACCAGGTCATCAACAAAAAGGAGTACATGTCAAGCACTTGTTGGGCGATTCCACTGCTGGCCTGGGGTTCGTTCTTGGAGACCTGGTAGTATCCGTCAGGGAGATGGTGATCCAGACCAGAGCAGCAGTGACAGCTGGAACAACAATGATGCTGCAGTCTCTTTGGATCACTCTGGGTCCTCAGAAGATGAGGACTGTGGTGGAAAAGAGATGATTACCCAAAGTCATGCCATCTTTTCTATTGTTCTTAGTCTCCCTGGCATTAGAGCTGCTGTCAACTCTCAACTTACTTCATGTGAGGACCTGGATGCAGCGTCAGAGGAAGATCCACTGAAGGGAGCGGAGTACAACCGGGACAGCTTGTCAACAGTCACCACTACTACCACCACTCCCATTACACCTGAGGGCACAAACAACACTGATAACAGCTACAACCAACGCTACTGCTCACGCAAGATACAATCAATGTCTACCATTCAGGCTAAGTCTAACCAAGAGCTCCTTGATGGCACACCAACAGCCACTACCATTGACACGGCTGCCGCTAGCACAGCCTCCAAGCCCTCCTCCGTCCCATTGTCTTTTAAAGAAGCAGCTATGGCAAAGCGCTTTGCAGCTCGAACCCGAACTCAGATCACCAAGCGAAAACGTATGTCTCTAGTGAAGGAGAAGAAGGCAGCTCAAACTCTCAGTGCCATCCTCTTAGCTTTCCTCATTACATGGACACCTTATAACATCATGGTGCTGATCAATGCCTTCTGCAAGTCTTCTTGCATCCCAGAGACCCTGTGGGCTGTGGGGTACTGGCTATGCTATGTCAACAGCACAGTCAACCCCATGTGCTACGCACTGTGCAACAAAACGTTTCGTACAACCTTTAAGATGATACTGTTGTGCCGCTGGGATCAGAAGAAAAGGAGAAAGCAGCAGTTCCAGCAGAGGCAGTCAGTGGTCTTTCACAGGGGGATTCCCAGGGAGTCTACATAAATGACTGAATGTTCAGATGGATTACAGAATTTAAAAAAATTTAACACACAAGTTAAATAAAAGAGTCTCCATGTTGTCGTTTCTGTGGAGTTTATTTGCTTAGGGATCCTTAAGTCCTTATCTGCTGTTATGTTCAATTACGGCAACAGTATGTGCTGGTCTTGCAGTGTGTGTTAATGTCGGTGCATCCATTTACTGTGGAAACAGGATATGTACACGTGTGCGGAGGCTTGTCAAGCGTGAAGTACAGAGATGAAAGCTTTTGCTTTCTCCTTGGAGAACTCTTTACCACTTCACACACATGCAGCTAAGAGAAAATGAGTGGAAAATAACTGTAAAGGGCTTTTAAAATGTATTGCAGGAGATTTACTGAAGTGCAATTGACAAATTTTAAGCATGTCTGTGTCACGGGTTGGGGATTCATTGTTATTTTTCTTGGTGGGTAGCTAGATAAGTATTGTGTATTCTTTTTTTTTCTAAACAATATTGTGTTTTTGTAATTTGTTCTTTTGACACAAGGTGAAAGAAAAAAAATGAAGACATGTAAAGTGAAGATGTGTTTTTATCTGAACTTCCGTGGGTTCTATGTGGATCCTGTGCATTATGGGATATACAAATTGAGTTCTAATTTTAAGTCAGCAGAGACTTGGTATTTTTGTGATATTCATCTTTGATTTTATAGGTACTTCAGAACTTTTGAGCCAATTTTGGAAAATATATTCTTTTGATAAAGTGAGTTGTGAATAGTCTGTGTGGCACCACAGTAAGTGAACTGCTGTTGTGTTTAATGTGGTTGTTGTGGTTTTTATGGTGAACACAATGAGTACATTGGTTGTGTTTTCTGTGCTTGCAGTTCCCTGTCAAAAACAATGATTATTCAACGATGATATCCTGTTTGTGTACATTTGGATATGTCTGAATTAATGCACCAAGTTTGCTTGCATACATAAAATGTTCATTTTTAAAAAACATTTGTTTTGATTTTATCTAGACTTTCAAATTTCTACAAAATTATTCAAGAAACGTTTTTGTAGAATGGCAACTAACTTTAATACAGAAGAGCAATTGCAGCCTCTAGTGGCAAAGAAAAAGAAGTGTTGCCTGAAGTGTAATTTTAACATCTACATTGTAGAGTGAAACTTCTGAATAAAATACAAAAACATTCTTTCTTAACCTAAAATATATATACATGTTCACATTGTTTGTTTAAAAAAAGTCCCATAAATGTTTGTTTCATAAAACAACAGCCACAATCTAAGATATTATATATGTGATTTTACTACTTTCTGGTTGGTTTCTCAATTAAATATTTGTTTTTTAAAATCATTGTAACATATAATGTGTACATACAGTTGACACCTGTTTTGGAATACATCATCTTATTGTGTTTGTTTTTTTATTACAGAAAAATGGCATAAAACACACACAAAGTCAATTTAAATTTGTTGAATTTATTTAAATTTAATTTCTAATGCACCTTGTGTTTCTCTTGTTTTTGCAGTATAGCTACACTCAAATGTGTCAGTATTATTTTGTGCAAAACATCTTAAAGTGAAAAGGAAAGTTTTAACAACCTAAAGCATAAGACAAAGGTTTTTTAGAGGTAAACAAGGTGGTCAAAATATTGACACAAGTTGGAATTTTGTGCACATGAAATGTGGGGTGAGGATCTGCTTCCAGAGTTCAGAAAACATTTAGATTCTTTTTTGTTTTTTCAGTTATCATATGTTGCATCTTGATGCGATAATCACTGAAATCCTTATAATGATAAGGTGAAAACAGAATGTAATTTAGTAAATTTATTAAATATGAAAAACTGACGTATCAAATTTACATAGTAAGTATCAGACCTTTTGCAAAATGCATGTTTATTTAGTTCAGATAACTCCCTATTATTTTTATTACAGGAGAGATATTTTCACACTTTGACTGGAGAACACGTCATATTGAAATTAATTAGACATGATTTGGATGAGCCCACAAGCACTAGACACTGTATTTCAGAACAACACCTAAGCAGGTGGGGGTTTTCACTTTGTTATTTGGGGTACAGAATGAGCATTTTTGGGGGGAATGATTTTTTTTTTTAAGTTTGCATCAGGCTGCAACATAAATGATTGGAATATTTTCTGAATTCATCGTATTTCATAGTTTAAACACAGTGTGTTCCAGTATCAATACATAACCAAAATGATTATGTATTATACATGTTTTTCTACTTAAAATATTTTCTTTTTTTTAAGTATAACAGACATATGCTTATTTTAAAGTCAATAAATTAAAAAAAATTGTGTTTCTCTCACAAGTCATGATTGTTAATTTATTATTTTTATTTTATTTTTTGTTTTAATCTTTAACCACACAGGACAAATTAAAGTGAACAATTTATGGTCATCCTGCAGCAGCTCATTGAAAACTATTTCTTCAACTGCAAACTGTTGACTGATAAGAAAATGAAAAAAGTGTTTTTGTTTTTTATTGCCACTGAATGATGCCATAAATCTTTACACTACCTTTATAATAAAAGTTAGCTCTCTTGATTGAGTCGATTTTAATTTCCGTGTAAACTAGTTTAACATGCTTTTTGTTAGCATATTGTGATATTAATAAAGTTCTGATATTCTTGACGTTTAGGATTGCTTTTATGAGTTGGACTATATTTGTGCCACATTTGAAGACTAAAAGGTTTGCAAGATTATTGCATTATGTTACGAAATGGATTTATATTCATAAAACTGATGCTCAAAACCACACCAGAGAAGCTTTATACTTTAAGGTTTAATGATTTTTCAACATAATTTTTAAAATTCTGGGGGAAAAACTATAGTCTGTGTAGAGAAAATGTGGATAATGTTTTCTAAAAGAAAAAAAAAATAAATTGTTTATCCTGCTTTGGTCATTTATTACAACCAAACTAGGGATTTACTTTACATTAGGGCAGCTGTGGTGGAGTGGTTAAGGGAGTTGTCCTGGAACCGGAAGGTCACCGGTTTGATCCCCCGTTCCAGCTATCTCAGTCGTTGTGTTCTTGGGCAAGACACTTCACCTGCCTTGCCTACTGATGGTGGTCAGAGGGCACCGGTGGCGCCGGTGCATGGCAGCCCCGCTTCTGTCAGTGCGCCCCAGGGCAGCTGTGGCTACAGTGTAGTTTGCCA
>JARVJO010000001.1:30088354-30109146 GCA_031762555.1 Cynodonichthys magdalenae
CAGTGTGTGAATGTGTGTGTGACTGGGTGAGTGACTGTAGTGTAAAGCGCTTTGGGGGTCTGGAAGGACTTATAAAGTGCTATATAAGTTCAGGCCATTTACCTTTACCATTAGATGCACTTTTAGTTATTGCTTTTCTTTTTTTTTTACTTGAGACATAGAGACATATACTTGTTTAAATAAATACATTATAATTGTTCAGGGAAACATAACATTATGTGAGTTGCGGTTGTGGTTGCATTATTCTATAAGATTCTAACCTAAGAGACCTGCTCAACCTTTTCCTTTGGTCATGTTGTGGCTCAGGAGCTGCAGCTGAAACTCATTTCCTGATTGGTGGGAAGAACTTACAAATAGCACCAGTTCCAGGATTAAAAGTAATTGAAACATTTAAAATGTATGACTTCCATGTCAACAGCAAAAGCGATGTACTGTATTTCAATTCCCCTGAATAAACATAAGAGTAGTCTTTGACTCTGACATTCCCTTAATGAGGCCTGATGAATTCAGTGAGGGAAACCATAGACAAATTAAAACGGAAGATGGCCATGGAGACCGAGCATGTGATGAGGAAAATACCAACTTCATGTGACCCATGGTTAAGGAGCGGCTCACAGACAAACACCCAATTGTGCCGTTTTCGTCAGTCAGTACTAAAACAGCGAGAAGCCAACCGTCAGGCAAGTACCTCTCAATTAAAAACATGCTTAAAAACCTCTAAAAAGGAAACATATTCAGTGTTTTTATTGCTTTTTCTTGTTGCATATATATATCTAAAACAATATGATGACATCAAGCCTTATTAAAATAAAAGTTTTTGCTTGTTTTGAAGTAAAAGTAATGTGTCCTGGTTTTAACCATAGGTTTATTATTGATGAAATATATTAAAGAATAATAACTTGCTGGTTATTTGAGTATTTGTGTAAGCATAGATTTTATGTGTGACTTTTTAATTTATCATAGAACACTTTCAAAAAATAAAAGTTTGTAACATTTTGTAAAAACTCAGCTTTTTTAACTCATGCCTTAAAGTGAATCCGTCCACAGGCATACTATGTGACAAAAGATGTGTGATTCAGAACCAAACAAATTGTTTCACAACAGCACAGCATCTTTCTGAATACAATCAGCAATGTCATAATAACTAAATGTAATTTTGAACAAACTAAAGAAACCCTACCAAAAGCTTTGAGGTCAATAAATTATTACATTGTCAGGAAACTTAGAAAAATAAGTGCAGAAAAAAGTCTGACAATATATATGTTACATGTATCCCCATGCTCAATTACTCATTTATGCATAAAAGGACATTAATGTCATTTTGATGTCTTCCTTTGCACAGATTGTGCATATCTGCTCCCTTTTGGGTGAAGCCAAAGCAGTGATAATGCACAGTATTAAAACAGTGGAGACTCAAGTTCCTGTTCTTAAAGAGAGTTTTTTCACCAGCACCTTCAAAGGCAGGAGGAAGAGCAGTGTCACCCACATCCTTCATAAACAGCACTCGCTTTTTAATCAACAACAATGCATTTTAGAGAATCAACAGCAGAGTCCTAAGCAGTGTCATCCCAGTAGGTTTGAAAATGGAGCCGGGCAGCAAACCCCAGAGCATCAGCGGCTCACTCGCTCGATCAGCATCCCGTTATGCAAGACGGCCGAGTCGGCACAAGCAGATGGAAACAAAAGGGAGGGGCTAAATGAGAGAGAGGATCAGAGGATAAGTGAGGCTGCGCAGGGGAGGAGGGGAGAGCCCGTAGCTGTCAGTGCCAGTCTCCTCCTCCTTTCATCATCAGCAGGGCTGGGGGAGCCAGCATCATCCTCACAGCTGCTTTCATCTGTGCCTGCCAGACAACAGGGGCTAGCTAGCACTAAGCGAGCTTTGTCCAACCAAGAATCAGCAGCTCCGAAGGAAACCTCGGCATTTCAATCTCGACCCCAACAGCATGGCCTTATAGCCAAGGGTGTTCGTCTGCTTAGGAACATGGGGAGCCAGGAAACAAAGCAGAAGAAAGGAGGAGGAAGTGTTGGAGCAGCAGGGGATGTCGACTGTGAGAATGAGGCTGATATGAGAGAAGTGGATAAACAATGGAAAAAGTCCAACAACAAGATAAGCAAAAAAGGAGAACACAGTAAGAAGAAATTAAAGGCGGACTCAAAAGGTTCTGTGTTTTCTGGCATAAAAATACGGAAAAGTTTATCTAAAATGAAAGGTTTGTCTAAGGAGGACATGTTGGAAGATGGGAGATCAGCACTTGTTGACAAGGATGAGTTCAAGCCTGGCCAGGAGACAAGCCTGTCGCCTGATGAGGTGCTATCAGATTTTGAAGGGGATCTGAGTCATTTGAATGCAGAAGGTCACCAGACTATGGAAGAGATTGGCCGAAAAACAAGCTCTGGATCGGATGCTGACCTGTACAGTTTCCACTCTGCAGCAGAAACAGAAGATCTACTTTCTGACATCCAGCAGGCCATTCAAGACCAAGGAATAGTTAGTGACAAGATGCTAGAAGCGAAACCCCGATCTTTCTCTGCAGGGTTAACCGAGGTGAGTGAAGTTCCTAAAACAGTAATATCGCCAACGTTATCTGATCTGAATAAGGAGCTATTTTTTTCATCTGCTGATAATGGCAATGGAAAACAAGAGAATGAAATGAGTAACATGCTTTTATCAAGACATTCATCCAGTGAGAGTGGTCCACCATCTTCTGCTCCGGACACAGAGAGAAGCAGCGGCAGCATGTTACCAAAAACTAACAGCACTTACAGTTTCCAGGACACTACTGCCACCATTACTTCATTTGAGAGTGCTGAGGAGCCCCAGGATGAGCTGGACAGTCCTGATCTGCATCCACAGCAAAGTCAACAGAATTGTGAAGCACCAAACGAAAACCCATGCGTACCATCTGTCCGTTTAGATCTTGTATTGACAAGGGCACCAACTAGGACTCCCAAGAGAGCGAATAGTATGGACTTTTCTATTGAGAGGAATGAAGAAGACTGTGTAAAACAAGATTTCCGTTCCCTTACACGAAGAAAAAGTAGCATGTCAATCAGTCATTTGACAGCAGACAATCCAGCTGGTTTTCAGCCTAGAAGGCCATCTGCCAGCTCTCCCTCCACTGTCAAGCTCTACCCTCCAGTCCACCCCTCTTATGTTAAAACCACAACCAGGCAACTCACCTCTCCAGTTGGTTCCCCTCTTACAAGCCCCAATGTTCCAAGAAAAACTGATGTCATCAGTGCTGCTTTGGAATCTGGCACAAATGAAGAGACTGGAAGGTGGAAGCAGAGGTCTTCGTCCATTGGTGGACTGTCTGCAGATGTAGAGGAACTGGAGAAAAACCAGACTGGTGTGGCCAAAGTCCCAGGGCAAGACACTTCAGAGAAGAGCTTTACAGGTGGGACTTATTGGACACTGGGCTCCAAGAGAGCTCATGGAAGGAAGACTTCTTCTTCAACAGTGCCCTACCTGGATGTCTTCACTGGTGAGTTATTTAAAGTCTCAATAGCATTATAAACCCACCATTGCCATTCTGATTTATGAATTTGGTCCACTGATCTTTAAACGTCAAAACACACCTACGTATAACCTCTCTATTTATGACAGGAATTATCATTTAAAAAAACATACCAAACCAATTTTTTTACCAAGACATGTCTTCAGAGCACCTATTCCTTAATCAGAGGCCAGTTTCAGTTCAGTGAAACAATGTCACGCCACAATCCTCCTTGCTGTTGGGCCTATCTCAGCTGTTCTTTCAGCTCTCAATCACTGTCACCAATGCTGATTTCTTTTGGCCTGATATAAAAAAATAAAATGAATAATAAAAGCACATCAATGTGCTTTTGGGTATGCCCAATGCATTTGGGTTATCTGCAACAAACCCGTGATCCATTGGCATTTCATCAGCTAAACTTTGTGTCAAGCAATAGATTTGTTATAAATTCACTTTTTGTGTCGGGCATGATCTGTCATGCTTTTATAGGACAGTCACATAAAAGTTCAATGCATCTAAGATTATGAACAACTGAGTGACTTTTTCAGGTCACATTTGGCTCCTTGAGGTGGAGAAGAGAGGCAGAGATTTGTTTGACTGTCAAAAACAGGGCACATAAAGAACAAATATTCACAGATAGATTAAAATTTTGAATCCAAAGCATCAAAGGTAAGGTGACTCTCAATAAACAATCAATAACTGATAATCAATAACTTGGTAAAATGTAAAATCAAAAAGAAAAAAAATCCACATATCAGTTTATTTCAGTTATGTCCAGATTATTAACGTTCAGAAAAAAATGAATAAATTCAAGTCATGTAGGTGAAAATTTGTTGTACTCTGTGGAAACTTAAGTGTCAATAATTATATATCTCTTTGCATATCCCAATTAACACCATTTTTAGTTCTCTGCATAACAATGTGTGAGCAAAGTTCACACATGTGGGAGTTTAATTACCACATATAAATCTGAAACATGCAAATCTCAGGTTAGATCAAACGGTGTCATTGTGGTAATTTTCAAAAACCACCCTGTTTAAAAATAAGCAAAATTAGTTCTAACCAGATATGTCCTCTTTTCTGTCATGTTGTCAGGTCGCACTCTGTTAGACAGGCTTTGCTTGTGTCATGAAGATGGGTCTGCAGAGGAGGAAGCAAAAGAACTGTGTCACCGAATGCTGGGCCATGGTCTGCTGCACCCGTTCAGTGACAGCACCACAGAACATCACAGCGACGGGACCGTCTCGGCAGTCTTCAGTGTAAGACTTGTTTTCACACTTTCTTTCTTGTTTTACAAAGTTCATGACACAAATTTTATGCTGGCTGGAAAGATCACAATTGTGCAGAGGACTTAATTTCAAAAATATAAGGAGCCTGGTGACTGCATGAAGGTCTGGTGACATCCTCAGAATGCATTCACACACTCAAAGAACCATTTCAGATTTTGGAATTTGCAATGTACCACATTCAACAGATTTATTTATCTATTTTATGTCACCTTATAAAAACTGTGTAATACGAGTTAATGTTTAAGATAATGTGTTCATAAAACATGCATACTTTAACCTAAAAATTAATTTGGAATTACATCTTAGGTGTAATAGTGCAAAGATAATTCAGCAATTTGTGACCCATGGTTCATGTTGGAGGGAATTAATTCCATTTCCTCAAAAGCAGTGATGCATGTAGGCTGGGCAACCATGTGACCGACCATTTCGTTCTGCACTGCAGTAATACTTTGCTAAAACCTAATGGCATCAAATTCACCTGCTCTGTTAGCCAGTACCATTTTCAGAAATATTAGGTTTCCTAATTTTTTACCCTGATTTAATTATAAAAACACTCTTAAATAAGAAGATATAAACTGACACATTTATTTCTGTTTGGCTTATTTTTTTATTTTTTTTGTATTGATGTCCCAGAAGTTAGGACACTATTAAATGTTTCTTTTTTCAGTGGGAGACAGATGATTTTTTTTTCTTTCATTTTATTGTAACAATTTATATTATCAGTAATTCACTATAATTATTGGATGGTTTTTAGATATTTTCCCTATGTTTTAATGCAATAACAACAATGAATCAAAAGCTGGACCCAAACTCACTCAAACAAAAAAATAATAACTAGACAATATAATCTCTAAAACTGTTTATTGTATATTTAGAGCTCTCAAATGTAGCATTCTGTTTCTGTTGCACTTTTAAAATAGGTTGTTTTTAAAGTAGAATGTGCTCGTGGGCACAGTTGCATGATGTCAAAGGCACATGTCCATTTATTTACAAGGGCCTGCCTGAGAGACAAGCGTTAGGGTTTTCTTGCAGGGTTGGATTAACTGCACTCCCTCTGACAAACAAATTCCCTCACACACGCACACAGACACAAAATACACATTCATGCTTGCGTAAACCATCTGCTGACTACATTATGTAACAGCTCCACGTGCCTTGAGCTCAGCCTGCTCTTCTCCAGCAAACAGCTCATCGTGTCAGGATTGGACAGACTTGTCCTGTTCCAGATTTGCCCCGGAGTTCTGTATTATTCATCTTGACTAAGAATAACTGTTGAGGTGCCATCAAGAATCAGATCTCACTGTAACGATTCTCTGTCTTAAAGCTTGCATTCCTAAAATAAAATGTAACCACCTGCCCAACACTGATTATTGCCTTAGGATTGATTTTGAATTCATGAAAGGAAGGAAACTGCACAAAGTGTTTAATCCTCACTGTGACCCACAAACAGATTTTCACTATTTAAAAGGCTGTGTAGACTGTGTGTGGAGCAAAAAATGGTGAGTTTACAGACGGCAATGAGTATCTAAAAGTATGTGTATATAAAGTACTCATATTTGGATTTGGAATTGTATGCAGGAAGAGCAGCTGTATACCTGGGCATCTGTAGGCCTGCCAGTCTCCTCACACTTATGGGAACTCTATGGGGGCCGATCAACAGGCAGAGGTTTGAGATCCCCTTTGCATCGATCATCATCCAAGTCACCTGGTGGGCTGCAGTTTCAGGTTGGTTGCACCCCTTCTATTCATTGATGCATATGTTTTTTATATGCTCATTTGGTATTTGATGGTAAAAAAAAACACATTTTAGAAAAAAAGAACAAAAAATAGGCACTGCCAGATAGTTATAATGGTTAGTGATGATATGAAATTATTATATCTATTATTGCTGTTCTCATTATTCAGGAATATTTCCAGTGGTGGGCAGCACTAATCTAAAAATTAGTTCCCTAAAACACTAACTCAATTATTTAGGTCCCCTAACTCTAAAGCTCTAACGCAATGAAAAATTTAGCAAAAGCTAATTCAAAAGCACTAAAATAACCCAGTCAACCCATGGAACATTCTTCAACAGACAACATGAGTCACATATTGCCATGTTGTTCTTGACTTATCACTGACATTCCACAGCCGTATTTGAGTTCATATATTGTCAATAATGTCAATCTGTCACGTAGTGGATAAGTGACACACACATGAACAAAATGTGTGACAGCTTTTACCCTTTGCTGATAACAATAATGTTGATCAATAACACTTAAAGACCTCAGTTAGTGCTTCTAAATTTAGCCTATAAATTTAGCAAGTGCTAATTCACTAATACATTTTAAAATTAGCAAAAGCCCTAAAGCACTAATCAGGAAATTAGTTCCCCTATTAGTGCTTTAGGGGTACCATGCCCACCACTGGATATTTTTAACTCTTATACATCTTGGATTCTGTGCATGATTTGAGTTGAAAGTTGCTACTTTTTTTTTGTCCACCAGAGGTCAGACTTATTCTGGGAAAAAATATAATATTGTCCAAGAGGAGAACGGTTAAAAAAAGACTTAGCTAAGGATTCTCAGGCTCAAACACTTCATTCCATCATGGGAATTTATGAAAAATGGTCAGAGAGCCTCCCTATGTGGGAGCCAGGTAAGACTCCCTGTCTTTGGAGTCAAATCTCTTATATCCCCTCATCCTTGATCTGACCAGTTAAGGAGCCAGAGATCTGATGGAGTCTAGACATCAAGAACACTTCAACTTCATTTAACCTTTTCTCAGTTAACAGTTTTGTTGCCAAGCTCATTAAATTGTATTTGACCGTTAGTAACTTTTGGTAAATAAATAAAAACAGTAGATTATTAGGTGCATTTCTAAATGTACAATCCAAGCAATTAATACAACCCCAATTTGAATGAAGTTAGGACATTGGGTAAGACATGAATAAAAACAGAATATGATGATTTGAAAATCCTTTTCAACATATATTCAATTGAAGACACTACAAAGACAATATATTTATTGTTCAAACAGATTAATTTGTTTTAGTCATTCATTTTGAATTTGATGTCTGCAACACATTCCACAAAAGCTGGGACAGGGGCAACAAAAGACTGAAGAAGTTGAGAAATGTGCATAAAAACACTTGTTTAGAGCATTCCACAGGTGAACAGGTTAATTGGAAAGGTGTGAGTCATGATTGGGTATAAAGGGAGCATCCCTGAAAGGTTCTGTTGTTCACAATTTTATTTGTATGAATATTAAATATCTTGTCTTTGTAGTGTGTTCAATTGAATGTTATTTGAAAAGGATTTGCAAATCATTGTACTGTTTTTATGTTTTGCTTTATGTCCCATTGAATTTAGGATTATAGATTATTTGATGAGCGATGCATATTCACTTTTTATGATGCACTCTTTGTGCTGTTTAGCAGTTTATCTAAGAATGTTTTTTTCTACCCCTTTGTTTTGTCCGTTTCTTGGTTTGTAGACAAAATCTAGCATGCTGAAAGCAGGACAGTCATCCTCAGAGGATGAAAGTTGTCTGATGCCCCAGCAGGAGAAGACGGTTGAAGACCTGCGGAATAAGATTGCTGGGTTAGAGGCCCAGCAGGCTTCTTTGTCAAAGAGCAGTGAGGATAAGACGGGAGCTCTTGGCAATGGCCTTCACAGAACTTCACAGATGAGGGGTGGGAAACTGGAGAGGAGGCACCAGGAGGTGTCTGTTCAGACCTCACCTGTAGAGGAGGGGGTTAAATTCACCGTGCCTTTGAATGAAGGATCTGGCCAGATCTCGTCTTTTGTTTCGACCTCCACTTCCAAATCTGCTGAGAACTTTGTGTGTTCCTGCAAACAGAAGCAGCAGATCAGCAGCCAACCCGGTCCTTCCCCACCCCCCTCTATAAGCTTACAGGATAAGCCTTTACCACCTCCATTACCACCAGGAGGTACCCCTCCTCCCCCACCACCACCTCCACCTCCCCTACCTGGTGTGCAACCTTTTCCACCACCAGGTGTTGGACCTCCTCCACCACCGCCTCCACCTCCCTTACCTGGTGTACAACCTCCTCCACCACCACCACCTCCACCTCCTCCACTTGGTGCAGGACCACCACCCCCACCTCCTCCACCCGGTATGGGCCCCCCTCCTCCTCCCCCGCCTCCAGGTTTTGGCCCTCCACCTCCTCCAGGTCCCATTCCTTCAATGATGACTAAGGAAGTTGCTCCTGCCAAACCCGTGATCGAGCCCCCCAAGCCAATGAAGCCACTCTACTGGACCCGCATACAGCTGCACGCTAAAAAGTAAGGACACGCTGAGAGTAGAGATAGATATGGATCATTTGCACAAAAGTATTTTCTGAACAGTAGAGATTTGAGAGGAAGCTTGTCCACTTAAGATAAAGATCAGTCACATGCTGTGAATGGTAACAGAGATGCTAACCTTGTGGAAAATGAAAGCGATGCAGTCCAGGCGTTGTGGTCAGCAGAGACTTGACTTGACATTTTTTTTCTGTTTGTTTTTTTTCCCTATTAGGGCTTGGAAAATGTAGCTGCATAAAAGTCTAAAAATACTTTTCTTCATTTCATTGAAAGTTTTAGGAACTTAATACTGAATCTGTTGGCAGTTGGGTTTGACAAGTTTACAACTTTTGGAGTTTTACCGTACAAAAAATGACAAATGAGTACTCGTAAAACTGTTTCAGTGTACTTTTTTAAACCACAGAATGGCAGATTAAGCTTCTCTTATTTAACTAGTAATTTATCTTACATCCTACCTCTAGAAACACTGGACCACTAGTGTGGGAAAAAATTGAGGAACCTTCCATAAATTATGAAGAATTTATGGATCTGTTCTCCAAAAATGCTGTTAAAGAAAAGAAGAAGCCAATCTCAGACACAATCAGCAAGTCAAAAGCAAAACAGGTATGTGAATTTTTCTGTTTAACCTCTGTACAAGGTTTTGGTATACATCTATATTTTTATATTCAGGTGTGTGTATTCCTAGATTATGCACTTTTCAGGCCTGTCCCAATCTTCACTTTCAATCCTGTGCCTCGTTCCTTTCCATTTCTCCTCACTGACGCTCCCAGAGTCACTTTGAGTGACAGGAGGAACTGCTGCAGCCAGACAGTTATTATGTGGTGTGAGATCTGGCTCCCAACCGACTCCCTCATGACCATCTAGTGGCACGGAGCCAAAGACTCGCGTGCGGTGAGGAAACCTTATGACCATGATGACTGCTCAGAGAGAGTAGGAAGGGAAATAAGTGAAGGAAAGAGAAGCTTGGGAGTCGTATTTCACGGTGTGGTTCCTCCCCATTGTGCTTTCTGTACGACTTGGTTTAATAGCCAGACTGGTTCTCTCCCTCAGTACACTTTGTCACGCCATCAAATTTCCAAGTCAGTCATTTGATCTACAGTTTATAGTTGCTCTTGTCATAATCTTTAAATTGATGTGCTGTTCTTCAAATTTATGTGTTAAAATCACAAATTGTTGCTCAATGGAAGAGCATTTTACCCATCTAATTGAAACTCTGGGGAATCCTCTGTAGTTTCTGCTGTGATGACATGTTTGTCTTCGGCATAACAACATTATTGGGAAATGTTTTAATTTATGAGAAATGATAAATTGACGTTTAAAACTTAGATGCAACTTAAACTTTTATTCAACTTGACCCATTATTTCTAATGAAAATGAACTCAAAACTAGTGTAATTTAATAAAATACATCATACCTGGATATGTTGCAAGCAGAGAAATTTGACCTTTTAGTTTTGATCAAAGCTTCAAAAAGACACAGGTTGAAGGCCCCTGATCTAACATGAGATGGATTTAGACTAGTGTTAGCATTTTTTCTGTTCTGTTGTTTGCAAAAATGTGTTCCATACTATGAATACAAAAAGTAAAATATGTCGATTAGATCATACTAGTAGTTAAACACTTAAACACAATAATCTACCTTCCAGCCTAACAGTATGATTCACCTTCTTTTTTTGTCTCAAATCCATTAAGAACTTTTTATAACACCTGTAAAACAAGTTGCTGAGAAGAATTTTGAATTCATTAGATAACAATGTAAAATAAAGTTTTTACTGAATTGCGTGAAAAATATTTTACTTTTTACGTAAGTATTGTATTTATCCTAAAGTGTAAAAATAATTTTATTCTTTTTAAATTCACTCTATATTTTTAGTTTTATAATGTCACCACTTTCAGGCAGAAACAAACTCTTCAACAAACTTAAAGTGGCTCATGTGCCGCCATGATTTGCAGCTCAACACATTTTATCAGTGAGACAAATGTCTCTCGATTGTAAAGGTTGCAGACACCTGTATTTACGATGGAGTATTAGGGCCACACTAGATTTTTTTTTTAAATCGAGATTAAAGTTGTTCTATTACAAGGATAAAATTGTAATATTACAAGGAAAAAAAGTCATATTCTGATTTAAAAAAATAAATAAATAAAAATCGACAATCTTACTCGACATGTCCATTTTCAGTTCCTGATTTATTTTTATTTTTTTTACTCTTTTCCTCATTTTTCTAACACTTGCTGTGGACAGCTATGCGTGTCACTGTGTTTGTAAAGTAGTCCACAATGACTTTTGGGTTACTGTTAGTGTAAAATGCTTTTCACACAAATTACGTGACGATTAAATCTGACAATGCAGCCATTAATTGCTTAACTTTATCAAATAGTCATTTGCACAATTGTTTTAAAGTCCTGCTACTGATAATTTGATGCCAATGTGGTAAAAGATGGAGTATTTCTTTTAGCTGATTCTAAAGAACAACTTCAGAAGTTGATAAACATTCCTCATTTTAATGCAGTGGGAAAACTGCTTTTACGTGTAAAGGTTCTCGTAATATAATAAGTTTAATTTTGTAATATTACAACTTTATTCTCATGACTTTTTTTTCTTGTAATGTTATGACTTTAATGTTGTAATATTATGACTTTATTCTCGTTATTTAAAAAATAAATCTCATATGATCCTAATACTCTATTGTATGTACTAGACATAATGTAGACTTTTTCCATTTCAGTATGTTTGAAGAATCGTGCTTGTCAAAGTGCAAGGATGTTTTTTTTTTTTTTTAAGAAAAGTAAGCTCACTATGGTTTATAAAGAACATGTGTGGGTGTGCAGTCAACAAGCTTTTGAACTGTCTGAATCAGGATGGAGTGTGTCAGAAATCCATGCTGAGATTCAATGTACACAAGTGTGTCTGATAATTTGGGATTTGTTTACGAGTCATGTAAGTTGATTGGCAGTTTCTTGAGATTGCTATTTTTTTTTCCACTGTCCTGTTTCTTCAAGACATAAATGGATGCTGACAATGGTAAAGAAACCTTCAGTCCAACCAAGGAGGAGAGCCTCTCTTTGCTTTTTTTATCATCCCTGGCTATGTGTTCATGGTGGTGGTTTCTTTAGTTAGCAAAGTTAAGGTCAGGAAGATCTGCAGCCTGTTTTACTTTTATGTCATATATTTGGGTGTAGATCAGTAGTTTATCTTCAAATCACTTTTACGTGCCTTTATCATACATGTCAACCCCTTTCAGCCTTTACCTGTATAATGAACTCCAAAAAAACATAATTTTAGCAAAAAATCCGTAATAATCGCACCCAGGCGGGGGTGCGCTGTTGGCCAGGGAGGTGACTGCGCCTGCTGCAAAGCAGGAAGAAAGAACAGCGGAAGAAGTGGAGAACTTTTTTCTAGTCTTATTTCTAGGGACAAAATTGGAAGATGGTTTGTTTGATGTTTTTTAATTTTTTAATGTCCTACAGGCTTTGACATGTTAAATTTTAAACTGAGGTTTTGAAAAAATCTAAAATTTTAAAAAATCCGTGAGATTGCTCTATACGTCCATATGCCTGCAAAATGATGGAAAGTCTGTGTAAATTACGGACAATCCATACAACTTGGCATGTATGGTTTATTCTTTAAAGAACTGTGTATTTTTCCTAAGAAACAACAGAAGGAATTAAGAGATTGCAACTTTAACAACTTTGTTGGGTCTGGGTATTTTTAGCCTCCAGTTGTGTTATTGAATCCTCAAGTCCAGAATGGGACAAAGTTCTACAAGAATGGTTGCCTGGAGGAAAAAAAAACAAGTGAAGCCCTGGTTTTGTATTTGGGAAAGTCCACAAAAATGAAGCACCCATGCGGGCTTGTGTAGTTTTATGAAGTAATGACATAATCTAACTCTTCTAAAGGAGCACAATAATCTAAAGCAGAGGTTCTAAACCTGGGGTCCCAGGTGAGCACTGTCTTTAGAGGGTCCTCAAAACATTTCAATAAACTGTTAATTTGTTTATTTTTTAAAAATGCATATGGCGAATAATGCACTAATAAAACAGACATACTAAACCAAACAAAAATATTACCATGGCATTTAGGGTTAAAATAACAGAAAATGATTTTGCATTAACAGCATGGGGTTTATGAGGGGGTTCCTGTAATTTTTTCACCCTTGTAAGGGGACCCCAGACCCAAAAAGTTTGAGAACCCCTGGTCTAAAACCTATTCCTGGCCTAAAGATACAAGTAAAAGGGCAAGTTTTAACCTTTACAGGCGGCAACAGTACACTAAGGCACAATCTGTGTGGTCCATGAGCTGAGCGGCAGCTGGTGGTCAGAAATTACACTGGCAACATATTTTGTTTTATCAGAGTTAATAAAGCTCTTTGTTTGTGAGCTCAGTTCTTTGCAGGTGTTTTAGAAATCGTTGCCCAAACAATGATATGTTTAGTTTTTATAGATTTGGTATTTTAGGTGCTCCAACATTTCCCCCATCTTTAAGCTATTTTGGGGTCAAAGTTTAAAATTACTTATCCTTTAAAACTTTGTTTTTGCTTGGAATAATAGTTATAAAATTGACTAGCTTTAAGTAAAAGTTAAGTGAATGTTGTCAGATTCTGCTAAGGTGGAGCGCTGTCTGCTGTCTGAACCCAACATTCCTGCCCAAGATTGTATCGAAGTTCAATCGGTCTCAATTGTTTGAGCTGTGGTTGCTTTCCTCATCTGGTGAGGGCCAAAAGGTTGAGCAGCGTTAGACTACACTCTGCTCAATCATGGCTTTGGCAAAGTTGCAGCCGTCATTCAGAAGGGTGATAAGTTATTTCTGTTTCAGCTCTGGCAATTTGATTTAAGCTCTCATCAAAGTTGAGCTTGTTAAAAATTATAGAAATTTTTTTTTGCCATTTTTAACCTTCATATAACGAAAATTTAAAAACGAAATAATCACCCTGCAACTTAAAAAAGTGAACCAAAATACACTTGACCCATTGGCTTTTCACACATCAAGCCTATATATTTGTAGCATTTAAAGCTGTGAGCTTAGATTTTGTGTTTTTAGTTTGACATATAAAATGACAAAATACGACACCCAAAAAATGGAATTTAAGCTGAAGTTCCTCATGTTATGTTGTGACTGGATCTGAATTTAAAATACACTTTGTGATAAAAAAAGAACTGTGCATGGCTTTTGTTGAATTGCTTTGGTTATTCAAGAGAAAATTCTGAAGGAAAAAAAAATGAATAAAAACCAGAATTGAGACTGACCCCAATTTAAAGTGAACGTTTATGGCCAGCTGAGAAGCACCCACCTTAGACCTTGTCGATCCTATTTTCTAATCCCACAATTACTCCTAACCTTCAGATTGCCGTGAATCTTTTGATTTTCTTCTTAAAATGAGAAGGGACACATCATCCTCAGAGCTGCCAATAGAGAGCAGCTTTGACGTCATTACTTGGCTGTTGTAAAGGCCTCTGCTGACATAAGTAATAGATGTCAAGAACTACTGTCTGTGCTGCATGTCAAGTGTTAACGTATCCTTTTGGCAATACAGGTTTGAGGGAGAGCTCTCATGCTGCTATGCTTATTACACCAAGGTGAAATTAATATTTGTTTTTCAGTATTGCCTTATGGGATCTATTTCTGGTCCAGACTTGGATAATAAATCGCAGAATGCAAAACTCCATCTTCTTCCGCTTATCTGTAGTCAAGGTCGCGGAGGCAACAGGTCCAGGAGAGAAACCCAGACATCCCTCTCTCCAGTGACACTTTCCAGCTCGTCCTGGGGGACCCCGAGACGTTCCCAAGTCAGAAAGGACACATAATCCCTCCAGCGAGTTCTGGGTCTTTCCCGGAGCCTAATACCAGTGGGGCGTGCCCGGAACACCTCTAAAGGGACCAGGAGACATCCTTATAAGATGATCGAACCACCTCAACTGACTCCTTTCAGTGTGGAGGAGCAGCAGCTCTACTCCAAGCTCTTCCTGGATGACGGAGCTCCTCACCCTATCTCTAAGGCTGAGCCTGGCCACCCTACAAAGGAAGCTCATTTCGGCCGCTTGTATCCAGGATCTCGTTTTTTCGGTCATGATCCACGACTCATGACCATAGGTGAGGATTGGAATGAAGACAGACCAGTAAATCGAGAGCTTTGCCTTTCGACTCTGCTCTTTCTTCACCACAACTGACAGAAGGAACACCCTCATTACTGAGAACGAGGCCCCAATCCATCGATCCATCTCTCGCTCCATCTTACCATCACTTGTGAACAAGATACCCAGATACTTAAACTCCTCCACTTGAAGCAGAGACTCTCCCCTGACACAGAGGGGGCATTCCACAGTTTTCTGGTTGAGAACCATGGCCTCAGACTTAAATGAACTGACTTTCATTCCAGCCGCTTCACACACAGCTGCGAACCACCCCAGTGCATGCTGAAGGTCGTAGTCAGAAGACGCCAACAGATCCACATCATCTGCATACAGCAGAGATGAGACCCTGTGGTTCCCAAACAGACACCCTCCTCTCCATGACTGCGCCTTGAGATCCTGTCCATAAACACTACAAACAGGATCGGAGACAAGGGCAACCCAGGCGGAGTCCAACACGCACTGAAAACAAGCTCGACTTTGTGCCAAGAATGGGAACACAGCTCTTGCTTTGGTTATATAGGGACTGGATCGCTCTTAGTAGCAACCCAGACACTCCATACTCCCACAGCACCCCCCACAGAATGCCTCGAGGAACACGGTCATAAGCCTTCAAGTCTAGAAAGCAAAACACAGAATAAAAATGCCTAAAATGAGCTTTGTTTTGAGAATGTGCATTTATGAAGTCACAGCTTCTGTTTTTTGAATATCTGAATAGATATACTATCACATTTTTTGTGTTTTTGATTAAGGTATAAGTTTCAAAGCCTTTCTGTTACAAGAATGCTTGAGTAGCCTTTTATCTGTGCTGAGTTTAATATACCTATGATATTCATATCCTTCAAATAGAAAGTGAAAGAAAATATTTTTATGTCTAAGAAACTTGGCATAATGCACACGATTTACTCATTTTGTCACATGACTGACATATATTCTTTTAAACTTGGCTTAGTCAAAAGAGGAAACAGACAGTGAAATTAAAGGGGAACTCTTTAAGATCGTTTATTGAAACTATATTATTTGAACTCTGACACTTCAACTCACTGATAATTACTCAAAATAATAAGTAAAATCCGATTCTCCTATAGTCTGTGTTGTTAGCTGTTGTAGCAATGGTATGTTCACATGCAGACACTCCCCTTTGTCATCACTTCCTGTTACTTCACATGTGAATGTCTCAACTGTTCATCTCACTGAATCAATGTTCCAAAAATACATTCATATGTATTGCATATATTACAGTGTCACGGACACTTTAAAATGGCATAAGTCAAAAAACAATGTATGACATTCAAAAAATGTTCAGCTGTCATCAGTTTGTCAGGAGCTTATTTATACCCAAATGTTGTGCAGGTCATACTTCAACTTTGGTTAAACTAACAACACTTTATGGGACATTTCAAATTGTCACATTAAACATCTTTAAAAAAATTTTAAAGAATTGTGGATGTGGTGATAAATACATATAAATACACTGACTTTTAATTTGATAAACTCCAGAAAGAAATTTATGAAGAGCTTTAGATCAGCTCTGATCTCAAGTGATCAGTTTTTTGCAAACTTCTAAATTGTCATGTCTTCTTTTCAGAGACAAAGTTGTGCCACAAGAAAGTGTTTTTTTTTTTTTTTATCAGAGCTGTACGGGATTGATATTGACTAACCCTGAAATGATTAATTGATCAAAGGATCAACATATAATTATAATGACTTAAAGGATTTCTTTAAGCCAAAAAGCTTAAACACACATGGTTCCCATGAGACTCTTATTAGATCAATCTTTTGGGGTTGTTTTATTAAAATGGTTTGCCACAAAAAATATTTTAGATCGTAGATTCAGCTGTGTTTCATTATGAAACATGACTTTGAAAGATTTTTGGGGCATTTTGATTTCAGAATGATTCAGAGAGAAACTCTCTTTAATGTGCTTTAGGGCTATTTTTACAGTCAAATCAGCTGACAAAACGTGTAACGGTTTCTGGTGCTGCTCTTTTATCAGTCACCCTCTCCTATAGATCTCACAGGCTCAGCAGTCAGCATCACGTCTGTCAGCCTGCTCGTCGAAAATGTGGTCGCGTCCAGGAAAACAGACATTTGGGGCCTGGTGATATAACTTCCTGTATGTTTAAGAGGTCTGTGGTCTGTCTGATCTGGTTTCAATGGAAGCGTTCTGTCTGGATCTCAGTAGGCTTTGGGTTTCCTGTGCTGTCCGTTTACCACTTTGCAACCAAGCACACACTTTTGCTTACTCAGACAAGCTTTAGTTCAGCATAGCACTGGGATAGAGGTAATAATGCATATTGACAATTCCAGAAAAATAAACTTTTATTCCATTATTGGGTTATACTGTAACCTGTTCAGGTGTTTTAATCTTGTCTCTGTTGTTTTTCACTATTTTGAACTGAATTAACTTGTTTCCTTTGGGGGGAGGGGGAGATAATAATCCTACACTGTTTAATTACATCAACCATAATGTCATCCAAAACTTCATGAAAGTCTGTTCGTTTAATCCGTTCCAGAAAGTGAACTGATATATGCTCTCCATAAAAAATAATCCTCTCGTCTCAGTGATCTGTAAGTTTTTAATCACCTGTTGGATATATGATGGATGCAGAGAGTTAGAGAACAATGGTCAAAGATGATCACAGCATTATTTTATTTTTAATGCTTGGTGGAGAAGAAAGCTTTCAGCCCATACAAAGAAAACAAATGATCTTCTACCTCTTATTCCCAGTCAGCCGTTGAATATTTTTTATCTGTCTTTGTGTACATGGTGTGTTCTGGACATGATTTGAAATGATGTTAGCATCTTTTTTTTTTTTTTTTTTTTTTTTTTTTTTTTAATGTGACCTGCTGTAACCTTTCCTGCTGCTGTTTCTTTGCATTTTCACTTAGGTGGTGAAACTGCTGAGCAACAAGCGTTCACAGGCTGTTGGTATCCTGATGTCCAGCATTCATCTTGACATGAAGGATATTCAGAATGGTAAATAACATCATGTGGTTCTAACTATGATTATATCTGTAGTGTTCAGCAAACAGAAAATACTGATACAAGTATTAAAGAAAAAAACTTCATGTGTTTGTACTTTGTGAAACAATGGGCCTCATGCAAGAACCGTTCGTACGAACAGATCTGTTAAGTTGTGCGTCTGAGTGATTTAAGAGAACTTGTGGCATTCACCAATTTTCTCGTATTCTAAGATTTTTTTCAGATGCGAACAAAATTCACGTGTGGTCCAGACCTGTCGTATATTTTATGTGTAGTCAGTCTGCTGTTATCCAGACAAATTTTCTTCACTAATAACTTAATATTTCGTTAGTTTGAAGATATTTTGAGTTAAAAATAAATCACACTCCATAATTATGTTGACAATAGGCTATTCTGTTTGAATTAAAATTATATTTTTAAATGTAATAATGTAGACTAATGATATACATTGTTTAAAAATCAGTACGGGCTGTGGCTCTTCTGAATAAATGAAAATTATTTAACACAGTTGTTTACACTTGAATTAAAAATATTTGACCAAAGGAAAATCTGAGGAGGACATGAAAATGATTTAGATTTTTATTTCTGTGACTGTATACGACCCACCTACTGGAGACACAACATTAACAGCAGTCATTTCATCTCTCGGCTTTAGCAGGTCAGCTGAGGTTTGTAAAAATGACAGATTTTCTTTTCTGGATCACTGACAGCAGGACTTCAGTCTCCAGACTCGTTAAGTTCTTTTTTTTACTTTGAGCTGCCCTTTTCATGAACGAACACTTCCTGGTATGTGGGTCAGGAAGCATAGCCTTATATGGTGTTTTTGGGGTGGTAATTATGTTAATCTCCTCTCCTCGTGCACGAGCACCTGAATACGCATTCCTCAGTTTACGCTGCTCATTTACACACTTTTCGTGAAGATAGAAGTGTTTGTTGAATCTGACGTAGCATGTTTGTGAGAACCGTTCATACGAACAAAAGTAAGAGAAATTTAGGATAAGAATACGAAAATGTTCTTGCATGAGGCCCAATGGGTATCAACAGGGACCACCCTAGACAATTTGGCGCCCTAAGCAAAATTTCACATGGTGTCTCTTGTGCAATTTTCCAAATTTCACTTTCAATTTACATTCATTCACACACCAATTAGTTTTGTCTTTATTTCCTATCTTTAGAAACCAGGTAGTCCAATTAACATGGTTCATAAACACTACTCACAAAAGGATAGGGATATTCGGCTTTTGGGTGAAATTTCAGGATGAGCCTAAAATGCATTCAAACCTTTACAGGTGAACTTAATGTGACCTTTTCTAAGCTTTTGAATACACATGTCCAACTGTTAAATGTTTCAGCACTTTTTGAAAAATTTGCTGTTCTCTAACAAGGAGCCTAATGGCAAAATTCACAACAGGTGTTTAATCCTCAAATCGACCAATAAATGTTCTGGTTCAATTAGAGCTGGTGTTTAAACAGTCGTCCTCATGCTGTTCACATTTTGACATCATGAGACCAAAACGACACCTAAGAATGGATCAACAGTACTTTTACCATTGTGATGCTTCAAACAGGACATTCTTAGACGGAAGTGGCCACTGAGCTTAGTGTCACACAGTGTCATCAGCAGGTTGCAACAGAGATACAGAGAGACTGGAAGAGTCACAGAAAGGCTTAGAAGTGGACCGATGACCACTACATTATGAACAATGCCCCGAGAAACCGGATGATGAATGCTAGTCAACTCCAGGCACGTTTAAGGGAGGTGAGAGGCACCCAAGTGTCACATAAGAACATTCAAAACATTTACATCAGCGTGGTCTGCGTGCTAGACGAACTGCAAGGGTACCTGACCACATCACAAGGCACAGGCGTCATCGTCTTGCATGGACCAGGGAGCATTTAAGCTGGACGAGGGACCAGTGGGCCTCAGAGCTGTTCTCTGATGAAAGTCAATTCACGTTAAGCAGAAACGATGGCCGCCAACGATGTTGGAGTCGTCAAGAAGAGCGCTATGCATCAGCCACTGTTGTCACCAGACGAGCTTTTGGTGGTGGCGGTGTTAGTGTGGGCAGGTGTGTCCAGTCGGTACAGAACTGCCCTACACTCTGTGAATGGTACAGTGACAAGCCCATACTACCTGACTAACACCATTAATCCAGTGATTGTGCCCCTACATCAGTGGTTCTCAATTCCAATCCTCGTAACCCACTACCCTGCATGGTTTAGTTGTTTCCCTGCTCTTCAGCATGTCTTTAAGTTCTGCAGAAGCCTGACAATCCCTCAACATGCAGGATAATGGGTCACAAGGACTGGAATTGAGAACCACTGCCCTACATGAACACCACAGGCCTGATTTCATCTTTATGGACGACATTGCTCCAGCTCATCGAGGTCATATTAACAGGGAACTGCTTTTGGAGACTAGTGTACCTCAAATGGAATGGCCTGTACTTTCTCCAGACCTGAATCCCATTAAAAGCTGTGGGATCAGCTGAGTCGCCTTATAGAGGCTCCAAACTCTGCACCCCAGAACCTCAATGACCTGAGGGCTGCCCTTCAAGAAGAGTGGGATGCCATGCCTCAGCAGACAA
>JARVJO010000001.1:30109246-30160350 GCA_031762555.1 Cynodonichthys magdalenae
GTCTCGGATTTGGAGGCACTGATCCTCATCCCAGCCGCTTCACACTCGGCTGCGAACCGCTCCAGTGAGAGTTGGAGATCACGATTTGATGAAGCCAATAGGACCACGTCTCTAAATGAAAAGCATTTTACTAAATTCTTGGGATTAATACAACATAAAATTTGCATTTTCTAACCTAATTTTGATTAGGTTAGAAAGAAAAGATTCTAACCTAAACTTTATTTGAGATCATAACTGAATCTTCCATTCTCCTTACTTTTTCTATTTACACATTGAGAATCCATAGTCTTGACTGCATCATGTATTTTTATCACAAAATCTTATTTCCACCATATACCTCCATGTAGTAACAAAGCAGGCTGAGAAACCCACAGAACAAGTTACCTTCATAAACTTGAGTAACCAGTGATTATCCTACAGACTGAATCGATTTATGAATTTTTCATCCCCCATTTGTGAATCCCCCTAGAAGGATGGCAACTTATCATTTGCCTACACTACCTTTGACTGGCTGGCCCTAGTTATCAAACTTTTTAGCTTCTTGGGGGGGCATAACTGGGTCTGCTGATCCAGCTTCTTGTATAAAAACAACAATAGGCCAATTAAAGAAGATAATTAGAACACATACAGCTATAACAACCAACTTTTCATCTTATTTCTATTTTTTGTTTCTTGCAACGAATGTATAAAAAAAACATATACATTTTTACTGATCAGTACTGAATTCTTTTTATTTTATTTTTTGAGATAATCTCCAGATCAACCACTTCATGTTTTACGATCCAAAGTGGGTCCCTAACTTTAATTTTGGACACCACTTTGGATTGTGACGTGCAGCTTTTTTTTTTTTTTAGCTTAAAATCAGCTATGAAGGCATTTCTGATGAAACTAATTGTTTTTGTAGAAAATAATTGCTCACCGCTGGTGTGAGAGAGCCGCTTTATGCAATAAAGTTTTAATACAAAAGTAAAAACAATTTCACCGCAAACTGCAAATGAACGTCTATTTATAAAAGTGTTTTTTTTGGTTGGAGGGCATTAACATCCTAATTTGTTTATAAACCAATTCCTATTTTAGCCTTTTGGGTTGTGTATAAGATTCTGCAATACCAAAACAATCGTTAAAATGTTGCTTCATCACATGTCATATTGGTAAAAAGCATCTGAGCAGTTAATCCTTTTGGTATTCTCCTCCCCTCTAGTTTTCCTTGCTCACATTTATCATAATCCCTCCCCATTTAACACCCACAGCATGTTTTTCTGTGGCTCTCTATCTCTCTCTGAGTTGTCATCATCTTGTCTGGGCAGCTTTCTTAAGGTGAAGTCATTGCAGAGACGCTGATGGGAACAGACAGTCTTCCTGTTTTAGTTACACTCTGATTGCACCGCAGTCTTCGCTCATCCGTGTGTCCAAACACTTTCCCTCGTTTCCCCATCTTTTCCATCCTCCAACAGTGGAGCATTTATTACCTCTTTTTAAAACTGTGCTGTCTTCAAGAGTTATTCTGTACCAAGTGCTGAGTCTTCAGCTTTAATGTGTTTGACGCATACGTCTCAGGTCTGGATGGGAGGGCAAGCAAGGGCCAGTCTCATCAGTACTGTCATCCGTTTCCTGTGTTAGGACAGTTTTGAAGTGATGTACAATTAGCACTAATTGAAAGCCTAAGTTTAGCTCAAAAAATGAGATTGTGGAGAGGAAGTCTTGCTGGTAAAACAAAATATTCTACAGTGGGAAGTCTGCTGCCTTCCACAAACAAAATAAATAGAATTTAATGAAAAGCATGAAGCCCAAGACAGCATATTAGAGATGCTATTGTCTCCCTGAGATGTAATTATGCCTTTTTGTGTTGTTTGAGGTTTAAGATGATTTAGGAGTCGAAGAACAATTTGTTTACGAAAACACAAGATTCATTCATGAAAGCTTTGTGATCATCTCAGTTTAATGAGAATCAATTGTGCTTCCTTTTGATTTCATAAGCTCATTTACTAGCAAAGCTTGTTATTTTGGAAAGCACAGATTGAAGAAAAACAACTTTTATGAATCATTGAATTTTTTTTTATGTTGGTTTATACCAGCTCAGCGACCAAGAGAGAATGCAACACATTTTTCCTTTACTTTCCTCGCAGCTGTTGTTGTTTGTTCTCAGACTTGGCCGACACGCTGCATGTTTCATAGGACGCTTCCGTGCAGTGTCTGTTTCCTGTGAGGCTTTGGAGCGCCAGTCACAGACTCGGATGGTGGTTGCCGGCGCCATGCTGGGGTTGAATGCGGTGGTAGGATGGATGTGGGCAGATGGGTCTGGATTTTGGTCATGAGAGGTTCACGTCACAGTGACGATACAGCTTTTTCTCTCAAACTGGACAGCTCAGACAGGCTCTGATGCTGATGGGTAATGAAATCCAAATGGTGGAAACAGAATGGGGGGGGGGGACTGGGGGATGGGAGAGTCGGAGGAAAATAAAGGATGTTATTTATTTCTGTAGAGCCTTTGAAAGAGGATGTAAAGTCAAAGTGACTTCAACAAATTAAGAAAAGAAAGTGTTAATGTGGTTCAAAAGTGACAAAATAAAAAAGGCTAAATCATTACATAATGGGGAAAAAACTCAGAAATGCAACTTTTATTTTTCACAATTTTTGCAAAATCATCTTGTTCTTTTTGATCTTTTATTTGGAAACTGAGCTTAAATGTTCCCTCCTTCTCTATATTCAAGCTCAGCCGAGAACTCCAAGCCTCTCTGGCATTATGGTTCCCCTCCTGCTCCACAAGAGCAAAATCAGCCCGTCAAATCAGTGTGAATAATTTCAGCACCTACGGCATGATGAAACGCACATAAAGGTGTTGACTGCTTCGCTTGGTGATTGTGTGTACAGCAACACCTCAGCCCCAGCACCACAGACCCCTGGGCTCTGTTTGTCTTTAAACATTTACTTTCCAAGGATTAATGCTTGTGGGCGCCAGGTCCTCGCACCGAGACAAAAAGGCGACACGAGGAATTCAAACAGTCGTTCAAACACACATCACTGACTGCACCTTTTGACAGATTTCTAAGTCTTTCGTTTTTATGCTTTAGCATGTGGCTCTTTGCATGCTATAGTTATGTGATAACTGTAGTAACTCAGAGCATACAGCATATGTGCGTTTTGAGCTGGTTTCAGGCTACCTTTAGCTCCATAAGCAGGAAACCCTGATCTGAGCACGCGCTCTGTCTTTCTGTGGTTTGTGTGTCAGCCAAAGAACTGTTGTAATCTATTGCTTTTGACAGAGGAGGTCTGTTTGTGCTGGTTTGATTTCTTGCTTGTTAATGGTGTTCGTTCAAGGTAAAGAAATGTCAAGACATGTCCTGGTGTTAGTTTTAACATTAACCATGTCACCCTTGTCTTCTGCTCGCAGCTGTCCTAAATATGGACAACACTGTTGTCGATTTGGAGACTCTGCAAGCCCTTTATGAAAACGTGAGTATTTATTAAGCTACATAGTTAAACTGTACTGTAGCCAATGACATGTCAACGTTGCAAGTATTTTTGTCCTTATTTTAAAGAATAACAATCAAGGTCAATAGGTTCAGTAGAATTTTTTTAGAAAAAAAATGACACCAAAAAGTGAAACACATTTTGTAATTTTCCTGCCGACGCATGATTATATGAACACCGAATGTTAAGCAACAAAACAAGTTTATATCTGCAAATAACACCACTGACAGCTGAGGCTAATTTTGACTGCAATATCTGTGCTGGTAAACTGTAAACTTTTTTTTTTGGCAATAAACATGTTATTTTGGAACAGTTCATGACAGATGGTTATTTTCATACTGGAATTGACGAAGGACAACTTTTATTGTAGACTAAAACTCAACATTTGAAAACAAGAAATAATAAAATGGCAACCACATTAAGAACATTTTTTTTTTTTACATTTTACTGTCAACTAACTACAAAAATGATTTTAAGCCAAAAGACATCCCATCAAAAACACTGAAGCATGAAACTTTGTAGGTGGAAAATGCACTTTGAATGGTGTGTTCATGACATAAAGCATCATTTGCTTCATCTGCAAGAAAATGCCACATCATTTTAACATACTTAGTTTTAAGGAGTCCTTAGTCCAGGATCCACTTAAAAGGGACGAACAAAAGGGAAGTGTGTATTAGTTACCAAAACAAACAGGCGGGCCACAAACCAAACTGGTATGCGAGCTGTTTGGCTACATTGTCAGTCATGTGTAGGTCTGTTCTGGAAGGGAACCAGGACTTTTACATAGTAAACATGTCTTTTTGAGTCCTAAATGAAATTGGTTCCGTTTGTTTTAATTCTTTGAAAAGGGAAAATAATAGTTGAGGTTCCAGAGTTAAACAAATTGTTTGTTGAAAAATATAACTTTTATTTTTATTCTTGGGGGAGGAGGGGGATAACACTGAGCTCTGCCTTGCAGGTTAACCACATTGCATTGAGTAATATTAGCAAAGAATTACTGAGCTGTCATCAGCCCTTTTCAAACTGTCTCCATTTTGACTATAGGGCTTCCTATGTGCAGTAAATACATATTCATCAATCTCCCCTGGCCAGAAGAAATATTTTAAGACCCCCTTTAAAGTCAGAGGCAGTAAATTATGGAACATGAAAATGAGCATGTTTTCCACATCTTAACAGTGATGCATTTTTAAGATGCTGTGAAATTCCAGTGAATGGCTTCTTGGCATCACTACACAGGAGTAGCCTGGACCTTTGGCTGCCAGAGGCATATTATTAATGTTGATCATGGGAATGAGACCATGACTCGAGACGCGCTGCAGTTATGAACCAATATGTCATAACTTAGGATCAAAAGTCTTCTAACCTCTCTATTCGCCCTGAGACTTCGAGACCCCCACTACTACCACCGCCACCACTCTCTCCTTTTTCCTCTCATATGGCCTGAGGCTGTGTTATTGAGTCAAGGAGCCAAATTGTTTCTCTTTTGTATTGCGAGACTCCATCCTGTCTGTGGGTCTCCAGCCCCCTAAACCACAGTTGGCAGCACAGTCAGCCTGTCTTGAGGAATGTGAGGGGCTCCTAATGGTTACACCCTCGCTCGCTGTTAGGATCTAGATCACAAACTACTCTCCCTCACTCTCTTTCCCCCCCTTACTCACACAAACACGCTCACAAACAAACATGTTGAACCACACAAATGTGCACATACCGTACTGTGTGCAGATAAAGGCGCAGGCAGAGTCGCTCGGTCTGTGAACTGTGGAGTACGGCCACTTCTCTCCTTTGAACAAAGCCACCACCATTAAAAAAGGGTCAGTGATAGTGGGACACTGCTCCCACTAATACCCTAATATCAAGCCATGATCTGGGCCCTAGCTGGTGCGTGTAAAGTTCAGGCTCCATTTTTAGCTTGCAGTTGCTAAAAGTCTCTACAGTCAGCTAGAGCCACAAAATATAAATGATCTCCTCATACTTTTATTTTTATAATTTACTACTGGGCTCTAAGAAGTCTTTATTACATGCTGCAATTTGTCTTTTAGGGGCCTTTGCATTGGCAGCTTGCATACCATAAATCTCATGAATCTCAATCTTGAAAATTGAGTGACATAAATAGTGATTAAGCTCTGTCTGGCTCTCTTTAGACCCTGCTCTAGGAACCAGGCTAATGAATACCACTTGGCTGCTACTTGGATTCTGGCATCACAAATATCATCCAACTCTCCTTTGCATTCGATATTCCACATGGGACTGTATTTCTCATGCTAACAACGGCTGCAACATGCCCTAGCAATTCAAAGATCACACGCTAATGTCTACTTGTCCCCAATTACACCAAACACTGCTGGGCTCCACTGCTGCCCTTTGAAAAGGATCTGCTTTGTGTTAAATATATTTACACTTGAAAACATCTCAAGAGAAGGCGAAGGAAAGCTTGCCCTCGCCGACACAAGGCAGCGGTGTGTAGAATACTAATCGGGCTTTCAGTGCGTTTGATGCTGCTGTTTGATGTTTTTCAAGGATCCATGCCGGGGCCGAACTCCAGAGAGAAAGATGGAAAAAAATGAAGAGGGGGAAAAAAACAGAGCACCGAGACTCAGACTTTTAGGGTCGGTGGGCTCTGGGAGACTGAGAGTTTACATTATCTTCCTGGGGATGGTTTTATTGTTTTGCCCATCTGCTTTAGAAACCTTAGCATCTATTGTCCTTTTCTCTTGTGGAAAAAGAAGGGGCATTTTTGGATTGCATTTTACAAAACCACCTTGTGTAAAGCTGTGGTTCAGCGCCTGGCAGCAGGATAATGGTCAGGAATGTAGTCTTGCCAAACGTCTACTCTTTAGCATTTTAGAAACGTATTTGGACAAGTTCAACAAGTCTGCATATTGCTTACTTTAAGTATTAAAACTCAAAAGGGTGAGGGTTATTTTATGTTTAAGAAAGTGTAATGGAGGTCAAAGGGTTTAAAAATTTTTTCAAAAGTTGAGTAAATTGAAATGGGCTCTGGTTCAGCTATCTATCTAAGCATCAATCAACCAAAACCTGTTTTTTAGGGTTATCATGATGAGGTATATTTTATGCCTGATAACTTGAAAAGTGTGTACTTTATTTTCTCAGTGCATTATAAAATTAGATACTGTGAAAACAAGTTTGAACAAACAATATAGTAATTTAGTTGAGTTATAGATATTTTTGTGTTTACTAAGACTAATTACTTGTGGCCACCTTAAATCAGGCTAACTCTAAAAATGAATCAGTCTTGGATATGAAATGATTACCTTTTGAGAGATTGAATAAAATACTTCTACTGGCTCATAAGATTTTTTTTTTTTAAATTAGACCAAGGCACACACGTATTTCTTGTTATAGCAGGTGATAAAAGTATTTATATGAAATAGTCACTAATTCAACTTCTTTAAACGTGGATTTTATATTCTCTTCCTTTTTATTCGTTACTATATTTAGTCCAGGTTTGGTATACAAATTATTTCACATATTTGTATCCCACATGTTTTCATTTTAAAATAACTTGCATTTTTCTCTTGACAGAGAGCTCAAGATGATGAGATAGGAAGCATTAAAAAGCATATACAATCAGTCAAAGACAAGGATGATGCCAAACCACTTGACAAGCCAGAACAGTAAGAGTCAGTCCCTCGTCCTGAAACAATAAATAAATGATTTTCCCTTAAATAAATTGTGTTTTAACAGCTTTTGTACCTTCATCAGGTTTCTTTACCAGTTATCACAAATCACCAATTTCACTGAGCGGGTGTTTTGCATCCTGTTTCAATCAACCTTCCATGAGTGCATCACCTTAATCGTCCGCAAAATGGAAATCCTGCAGAGTGTGTGCAAGGTGAACTGCTGGCGTTTTCAGTACATTTTTTTCCCCTCCTGTCACTCAATCCGTCTTAACTTGATCTTACATGTGTGTTCTGTAGACTCTCAAAAGTAGTGAGAGTGTACTGCAGGTGCTTGGCCTCGTGCTGGCTTTTGGCAACTTTATGAACGGAGGTAATCGGTCTCGAGGGCAGGCCGATGGCTTCACCTTGGACATTCTGCCAAAACTAAAGGATGTTAAAAGCAGCGTGAGTATGCGTGTGCTACAGGAGCGAGATTCACTCACTTTACAAGAGCAGATGTGGAATTCACAGGCAAACTGGAAGGAATGGAAATCTATAAACTTGTGCTAAATAAGTGAGACATGTTTACTTGTTTATCTACAATCTTCAAATTGCTCTATTTATTGTCAAAGTTTAGGATCAGGAGTTCAGAATTTAAAAGGGAACCTTTCTGGTGCCAAACATGTGAGACATAGCTGTGGAGATTTAGAGGTGAAGCCCGTTCTGTTTACAATTTTTTATCACAACAGGCCTTGTGTGCCCTTGAAAATACCTTATAAGGGAAAGTGTGTAGTGTGTGTTCTTGTTGTGGTGATAGCACCAAGTTATCCAAAAGGAACATTAAACTTTCCACTGAATCTGAGTTATGATGGCTTCGTCCAGAGCAGTTGTTTTCTTGTGTTGCTATTCTACTGTCCTGATTTATTCCTAAGATAATTCGTTTTCTGCTCATCTTGTGTTTCCACAAACTAGAATGTTCTGCTTCAAAATGAATCAATTAATAATGGATTCTGGTTTATTTATTTTGACATTTTTCTTTCTTTTTTTTTTTTCTAGGATAACTCCACAAGTCTTTTGTCCTACATAGTTGCTTACTATTTAAGGCACTTTGATGAGGTATGTTTTAGTTCCTGTTTATTTGAATCACTCCTCTTGTTTTAGTCTGATTTGCTTAGAAATCCTTCCAGAACTCTCTTTTCATTTCCCCTCTTGCCAGAGGATACCATGACTTATCCTTTATCAAATTATTTGTTTTCCCTTTCTTCATTTACAACACGAACAAATCTCTCTCTTTTGTCTTACAACTCTCCCCCCCCTTTCTTGTTGTGTGTATGATCTGCTTTGGTTTGGCTCCATTCAGACCTGCAGTCGGTTCACTGGCACAGCATCCAAAGGAGTGTTTGTGTAAATAATTAGGTTCTCCAGATGAGATGAACTCAGTTATGCTGCTTGCCAAAAACAACCTGCAAGAAAAGGCTGGAGCTCTCATAGTAACTTGTAGTAACTGATGGAGAGAAATAGCATGTAGTTTCTGGATGGAGCACAAAGGTCATTTTTTTGTCGGAGTTCCAGCAAAATATATATATATATATATATATAAATGTTTTTTTTTTTCCTGAGAAATCTGAACTATTGATAACTCTGTTTGTCTCTGAAGGTATTTTATCTAAATCTTGTCCCGTGTGTTCAATACAAAGAGGCCCTCTTCTGTTTGAGGGTGATTGACTTTGACATTGTGGTGTGTGTTTTGCATCATCCTGTGTGTTGTCGTTTATCAGGATGCTGGCAAAGAGACGTGTATCTACCCTCTTCCTGAGCCCCAGGACCTTTTTCAAGCTTCCCAAATGAAGTTTGAGGACTTTCAAAAAGATCTACGCAGGCTGAGGAAAGATCTAAATGGTATAGTTGCCATTCTGTACATTCCACTTTGTTTCATGCTTAGATTGTAAATTTACTGAAAGTTTACTAGGGTGCAAACTTTGCTGCTATAACTGTATATTTATCAGTGAATGTGAAATGTGATTGCGTAAAACTTTTGATTCATTCGCCCCACTTAAATTGTTTATCAATTGATATGCATTTTTTTTTTAAATATTGTGTGCGATGTTTATTCAATTTCCAAATGTAACTGTAGCTTTGGTCGTGCAGACTGTAGAGACGGATCAACACAGAGATAGCATCTGTTTGTCGTACAGATGAGTTAACCAGAAACAGATGTGGCTTGTCAAATATAGACTCCTGTTGGACCTGGCATGCCTTTACTGTCCTCCATGAAGCAGAGATCAAAATAAAAGCAAGTCATGGTCAACGGAGCTTTCTCTGCCTTTGTGCACGATTTCATCAGATGACCTCAAGGAGACGGCTGTGGCTCAGGAGACCGAGTGATCGTTGATCAGGGTTTCCATCTCTGCTTCACATGGTCAACAAGTTGTGCCTTTGAGCAAGATGCTTAACATCCCATGACTTCTAGTCATAGCGCTGTTTAAAAGCCTCTGCTTAAAGAACAAATAGAAATCTATTTTCTTCAAGCCCATCAAACTGGAAAGCCCATATTTTAATTCGGTGAAAACAAACCAACAAAAGTACTAAGCTTCAGTGGGTGTTGCCCGTTTGTACAACAGGCCCATATTTTTAGGATGTTGTAGCTATAATTTGCAGTCTTATAATTCTTGTTCTAATACTCTGTCTTCCTTATGCGTCATAATGGCGGGACCATAAATCAGAATGGTTTCTAAATAATGAGGTTCATCCATCCATTCATCACCACTTCCATGAGCTCAACAAGGAACTTTAGTTTGATTTATCTGATTTTTGACAACAACAACAAAACAGAATATTTAAATCTTCATAAGAAATTCAGAGTTTGTACATCTGCTGGCTAGAAAGGGTTCCGTAATTGAATTCACTCAAAAGAGAGCCTATATGGTCATTGGCAGCATGACTGCTCAGTGGTTAGCACTGATGCCTCACATCAAGAAGGTCCTGGGTTCGGACCTAGGGTCTTTTTGTGCGACGAGTGGAAGTTCCACTCATGTTTGAGTTGGTTTTCACCAAGTACTCTGGTTTCTCATTGGGATTGGCCTGGTTAAGTAAAGGTCAATAAAATTGTACACATTTAAATTTCAGTGCAAAGAAAACAAAAAATCACTTTTCAAAAATAGTGGGCCTGCAGGTTGATGCCAATAATTGTTCTTTTAAATGATCAAATAAGTGTTTATAGTGAACATGTAAGCTTTTAAAAAAATCACAGACATACTTGTACCTGTCATCAGTGAAACCCTTTTTTTAAACCCCCAAATGATTCACAAGACTTAAATTATCAGGAAAAAAAGTACATTACCACTGGGGGGGGTGTAGAAACTTATGCTTGATGAGTTATAATAAATCAGGTAGTATTAAAGCATCTCCTTTCAACACAAGTTCCTCAGCAGGTAAAACGGTTTCCCAGGTTGCTTTGTGACGCAGGTTTTAAAACTTGGATACTCATGCAGGAGTGTGTGTTTGTGTATGCGTGCGCCAACAGCTCGATCAACAATTCCCCAAACATGGTCTGTTCCCCATCATTCTTTTATGTGTCTTTGCTGCTAAACCAATCAGTGTCCCAAGCTGTGTGACAAAATATTGTTTTGCCTCTGCCTTAATGACTCTTTAGAAATTCATTAAAATGCTGTTGCTCACAGGGGGGAAATGAGCTTTGAACCTCAGTCACTGTGGCACAGGTTAGCCATGAATGAATATATCATCGCCTGTCATACCTGCAGACCTCTTCATTATCAAGCAGAGTCAGATGAACGTTCTACCAGACGTGGGCTTTGACCATTCCCAGGGGGGGGTTCTAATTGGTAGATGGTGTGTGTAGAAATGACTAGAGTAGGACCTACTGGGACATCAGCAAGAAACCCATCGGAGTGAGGGTTCCTGGTGTTTGTGTTTGGCTTAGGGACCATATGGTCTTTGAATTACCATCTCCTTGGTCCCAGTGTCCCTGTTCCTGTAATCGTCTCCACCTCTCGGGCAATAAGCTGTGTTTGTGTATCTGTTGTGATTGCTATAGAGCATGACAAAAAGTTTCACTTGGGATCAAAACACTCACTACCTACTTCCTACATGTACCATAGTGGTCATTACGTCTTTCCAGACACTTATTCAGCAGAAATTTAGTGCAAAAATATTGAAATATCAGGGTTTAAATGCAAAAAAAAGAGTTTATGCAATATCAACTCATTGCAGCTATGTTTTCTTTTAGTGTGTTTAGCTGAAACAGAAAAGGTTTACAAGTTGTCCTCTGAAGAAAACCTGCAACCCTTCAAAGATAAAATGACTACATTTCTAAGTCAAGGTATGTATGTCTTCAACATAAGTTTAGATTCAAGATCTTCTGTAAAATAAAATGCAAATTTCTTGTCTGATCTACTGACAATTTTCAAATGAGTTTTTTTAACCCTTTTTTCTTGATACACTCACTCAAAGCTTTAAGTTGTGTAATCCACAGGAACCTCTCTTAATGTACTATATTTCTATCTTATAGAAGTTCCTACAAGTCGTCTTATGTCTTGACAAATTCTCTGTTTTGGTATAATAGAACATATTACTACTGTCTATATTTAAAAACACTGGCACTGAACTGTGTACAGTACAAAATTGAGGCCTACTTTTATGTAGTTTGGTGTTTATTGTAAGAAGAATTGCCTACAGTGGAAATTTTCATCTGATGTTGCTACATAAAAACATAAATTTTTGTAAGCATAGCAGTCCATCAGACATTTTGCTCCAGTAGATGTAGTAATACACAGGCAACAAATGAACGTAACTTTAGCTTTCCTGTGGCATCAGAAGAAAAAATAAGCATGCCACAACAATGATTATATTCATTCTCATCACACTAAATTTTAACAGGCTGTGCTGAGATTGTTTGATCTATACTACTTGTACATTTTGTCTAAATACCATGCAAACTTCCAAAGAGACTATGATTGTGTTTACATGTCATGTCTAGCAGATGTCATGCAGTTACTCTTTTATCTTAAATCGGATATGTATAATACATTTGGGGTATTGTGATTCACTATAAATGTAAAAGACTTAACGTTTTATGCTTGATTTAACAGAACAAGCAAATTGACATTTTTCTTTATGTGGCACTGACTTTGACCCTGCATATATGTTGCATTCACTGCGGCTGATCTTCCTGTAGAACCCAGCTCACAAGTCTCTTTGGGTTCCTTTTGTATTCAAATGAAAGAATAATAAACAGCATGTGTGACTCAGCTGTAATATTCACTGTCCATTTTAAAGGAAGTCGGCAAATGAAAGCATCCCTCTCTTTTCCTCCTCTTTTGTGTGTTTAAGAGAAATATGGGCGCTTTCTCTTTGATGCAAATGATGAGGCTTTTTTCCCCGGAGAGCAGAATGTAAGCACTGTAGCATGGATTTGCGTTTCAGAGGGCTCCAGACAGGATTCTTTGGGTTCCCCTATTGCAGCAGTGGGGAAACAAAAGCATCAACCAAAAGTCTTATTTTTTGTTTTTTTTTCTGTAATTTCTAAAGAGCCTGAGGTTAAACTGTTTCTGGCTCCGTGATTTAAACCACTTTTGTTTATTTTCTGACCATGAAACTAACCACAGAATAACAGTGAGAGCGGACTTGTTGGAGCTTGGCTGTTTGGTCTAGCTCGATTTTCTCCGCTCGCTTCACAAATTCTCATGCATGCTGGTCTTTTGATGGAATCAATATGACCTGCAGGAGAGCGCTGGCTATGTGATAATCTGTTTCTGATGGATAGAAAGATGAATAGCAAGACTGGCATTTAGCTCTTGCTGCATCTCGTCCATCTGCAAGTCAAGCTAATTTGGTTAAATACACACTAAATTACCGAATTCAAACAATACATCAGAGTCGAATATAGTTTTACATGAACTATTTTCATTTGAAGCAGCACAATGTTCGTTGCCATGCTTATACACCACGTAATTCTAACAAATGGTTCATCAGAATAAGTCATTTTTATTCATTTTAAATACTTTTTATAATGGTCAGCAAATCTGCATTTACAGAGTGATTCATTCTTTTTGTTTTTTTATTTTAATTCTTCAAATTGCAGGAGCAACAATTATCCATTGCTGTCAGTTAAGTCTTAAATTGCAATCACAAATCAAATTCTGTAGGAATAAAAATGGAGCAATAAAGATTTTTACATTGTATGAAAAGTCATGTTATGGCTTTGGGCCATTCTTGATTTAAAAGTTTAATGGAGGCATCATGCTTTTAAATTCTTTCACATTTAAATAATTCAGTTGGTCTTTATAAAGCAAAACTGCAACTCTTTGTTTTGAATTCCTCCTTGTTGTAACTCCACAAGCCCCCCTTCCACCCCTTTTCTGAGTTGTCTCAGACCAACTTGTTTTGCGGCTCTCTTTAAATCCAAATGAGATGCTTCACACCCCGCTCCCATAGCACTTCATTCTAGGTTGATACAGGGGGTTTATGACTATATAGTGGCACAGAAACTTTTTTTTTTTTTTACAAATTAATTAAATGGAAGCTGACTTGTCTATCCAGCCTTACATGTTGGAGCCAGAGTCTGACCCAGAGCCAGAGGAGAATTAAGACAATGAAATAGTGGTTTGTTAGCCCAGACTTTATTTGGAAATTCCATCACAAATTCTGTGATGGTTCAGAAAACATCATAGGAAAAAGGAGAAAACTGGACGGATTGAAATATGTGATTCAAAAGATATTGACACAGCAGGGGAGAGACTAAATTGAACTTTTCTGCACTCCTAGAGACTCCAATTACACAACAAAAGACGTGACAGCTAAAAGTGTGGATTTAGAATGAAATGTTCCATTTCAGGTAACAATTCCCAGATTAGTGATCTTAAAAAAGCTGTCTTGGGATTTATTTCTACATAGCTCATCCAGTGACTTTGGATTAAAAAAAAAAGTCTTGTGGCAACAAGATAATTATTGCAGTCATTTCCTTGCAGACTTACTCATTTACATCGACAAGCTTGAATTCATTTTATTTTAATTTAGGAATAAATGACAGCTATTTGTCACTTTCAGTTAGGTTAGGTTACAGTAATTCTTAGTATATGTTTCAGCTATAAGACAAAGGTGACTGAAGTTGTCTTTGTCCAAAATCTTTATATATTTGTTTTTTGAAGCTCAACACTCAAACCAGGCTCTACTCTCACCGTGCCTTTACTGCGGAAGGAGTCAGTTATATTATATCATTCAGGGACATAAAAAAAACTGTTTCTGGACACACAGCTAAGCCATTCAGTGTCATCTCATAAATAATATGAAAGATGAACTAGTCAGATTAAACATGCATGAAAAAAGGATGGGGAAATGTCGACAGTTAAACACCAAAACAATAGGGGAATAAAAATGGCTTGATTCCATCACTAAACCATAATTTTACACAAACTAAAAAAAAATAAATACTGCTAGATGTGCAATTGGATGAGCCACTCCCCTGCAGTGGTTTCACTCAGCTGTCACTCTTCACTGAAGCTATTTTATCATTTGTAACATCTACAAACATGCACACATATGCATGTCTGTCATCATTTGAAGGGATGCCACACAAAGAAGCACTTGTTCGGAGCTTTTTCCGCTCTCATTTGTCAGTCGTGCCGCAGGAGACGATCCTGGTGACTCAGTGTTGACCCTGAAAATGATGAGCTGAGTTCAAATATTGTGACATTTTGAATCCTCTTGTATGGTCATGTGTAATAGGTGCAGGATTTGTTTCTTTGGGATATGTTAATATTCAGATAATGGTCTTTTTTTTTTTTATTTGTTTTACTCTTCTCAACAGCAAAATCTGAGCTTGAAAAGCAAGAGAAGCAGCTGACAGATACACAGCAGATGTAAGAGCTTTTCATGTTTGCATCAATGTTTTTTTTTAAAGCCATTTTTTCAAAACTGTGTTTACATTTGGTCTTTTCTCAATTGTCAAAGCATTGATCGTAGCTGTGAATTTGAAACTACAAAGCAATGCAATACAATACAATTTGAAGTGATCCATTCTTAAGGCCACAAAGAAATATAATCTTGCAGTTTTGTCAATATTTATGCCTCCTGGTTCCTTCAGTTACATAAAAGGTGCAGGCCATCATGCCAGGCCTGCAGCAGACTTGAGGCCCCCTATGCTGTGTCTACGTTGTTTATCTAAGTAGAGCAAGAGTAGACAGCCATGGCTCCAGGCTTCTGTTTCTGCCGGCCAGGAATGCGTTCCTATAGCACACTCCAAACAAAGACAGACCAACCTGTCCGTTAAATTGATCCACTGCAAAGGGCTGCCACATTTAACACTTTAGCATGTGTCATCCACTTCTATGTGCATGTTTTTCTTTTAGAAGATGTCTTTGAATCCATTTCATGCTTTGCTTCTATTATTTCATCACTGTTCCAGTTGTAGTCTGTACATGAGAGAGCATTGATGAATAAATCCTTGTAAAGCTGTAAATATATGATTTGTTTGTCATAGAAACTAGAAGCTGTTTGATAGCATTCTGAATTTGCCGCTTTGTGTTTATTCTCCAAAATGCAACAATTGTTTGTTTTTTCAACTTTTTATTCTATCAGATATCTATAAAATCCCCTTATTCTAAGATTATTTGCACATTTTTCATAGCTCTGCCAGATTTCACAAGATTCGGTGCAAGTTTCTGTGACTTAGTGTTGTAATAGCTTGGCCTTGAAATATAAATGTTTTTGTTCTGTCTTCAGCTTTTTGGAGTTGAGTGTATCCTTCTCGGTAAAACCCAAGGCAGGGGAGAAAGAAGTCTCTCCCAACACATTCTTCTCCATTTGGCATGAGTTTTCTACAGATTTCAAAGAGCACTGGAAGAAACAGAATAAGCTGCTGTTACAAGAACGGTGAGAAAACTTCAGAATGTGACATCTTAACTGATATTTCCTGTTTTTTTTCTTTCTTTTTTTCTGATTAGATATGAAACTGTTGAGTTCAAATGATCTTTTTTTCAGGGATTCTGCATGGTTTCCATCTGATTCTAGAATGTCATCACAGATGCAACCATGTTTGTACACTTGGGATCTCTCCCCAACTTGTTTCCGCAGCCGTAATAAGTTGCGGTGCATCTTGAGTTCACTTTAGATCCTATCAGGTTCATTCAAATTCATGGAGGGGGGAAAAAAAGGGCAAATGATCCAAAACTTCCACCATCCAGTTGCCTTCCAGTGCTTTGATGACTGTAAAGATATTGTTGGATCTGTCAACAAATGGCAAATTGGTCTATTATCTCCAATGAAGATTGAATTGTGATAGCATTTTGTTGCAAAAGGGAGTCAAATGTCTCAGTTTGCTTGTTCAGTAGGAATGAATAAAAACAAATTTGAAAGCATTAGCTTTTATTTTATTTTTTGGCCACAGTCCATTATCCCAGTTCTCACTCTGGTTTTCCTTTTAAATTCCAGAGAATGGGCTTGTGCAGCACAGGCACACATTTAATGCCAACTTGCTGATCATTTGTTTTCTTAAAGTGCAAACTAGTTAGTTAACTTTTTCACTCCATGCAGCAACAAACTAAGTGAAACATTTTGTAGCAGGGCTGACCTTTGACAAACCCATTGTAACAAACTACTGCCTGAGCACAGGCTGAAGTGTAAAATATCAGCAGCATTATGAGTGACCCAATTATCTGCTCTTGACATTTCTATAGATTAATGGTGGTTACCGCTGTCTCTTTTTTTTTTTTTTTTTTTAGGGTAAAAATGGCTGAAGAGTGCTTCAAGAAGGCCAGGCAAAAGGGTACTTACAACGTGACAACCAAAAATGCCACAGGAATAGTATGTATCCTACCATTTGATTAATATATAGCACCTTCCTGCATCTTTCTTTTCTTTGGTGCAAACTGATGTTTCTTTTGTTATGCCTGTCTAAATGTTAAGCTTAATACTGATTATAAACAACCAGGTTTTGTGTGTTTTATTTTCACAGAAAGCAAAGCTGGGTAAGAAGATCTGAAGCAAAAAATCATCACCAAGCCACTTGCACAAGCACAATCCAACACCTGTAAATTTATATATTGTTTGCTCTAATTTGATAAAAATTCAAACGAGCTTCTTTGTTCTCAGCCACACAAAGAAATATCTTTGTTTTTAAATGATACTCTGCAGCCAAGCAAAATGTTTTTAGATGAGAGATTTTATTCAGGAAATGTTCACTGAATTTTGTTTTTAAAAGAAAATCTTTATCAGAATCAGTTTTACAAGCTTATCTATTTTTGTTTTATTGCAGTTTACTTGTGTTTTTGGACAATAAGATCACATCATATTTATAATTTCTTTAAAGATGAGAAACACAAAACTCAACATTTTTATAGGAGGTACAGTGCCTTAAGGGACAGCAGAGATGCAAGAATAAATGCTGTAGCATGGGGCTTATTTTTGAGACACTGCAAATGTGTTTTAATAATGCATGTTAAAAAGAAGGTGAAGTTGGTTAGATTTACTTTTAAAAGTTTCTGTGTTAAAATCTTGGTGATGGTTAAAATGTTTAACAATTTATACCTTTTCTAGCATTTTTTTTTTCATGCAAAGTTTTCTATGTACATGGTGTGAAATAAGTTCCTTCTGTTATATCCAGCAGTATTTTTGATCCATTCATTTTGAGTGAAATCTTTTTTACAAGCAAAATACCTTTCCTCTTGTGTGAAAGACTGAATTTCTATAATATGAAAAAGCAATGGATTTTTATTTTATGTGCAATAAGTGTTTTGAATATATATGTCCACAAATATCTATTTATTGGATATAACCATTAAACTCGATTTTAATAAAACCTGCCATTGCTGATTGTCTTGTCTGGTTGTAATACATGCACTTTAAACACATTTCATATGAAATAAATTTAATATATTTAAACATAATTACATAAACATAAAATACAACTTGTGTGTTTATATATATATATATATATATATATAATATATATATACAGTATATATATGTATGGCTCTGCACCACTATTACAAATGCTGCAGTAGGTTTTTATTTATCTAGCTAGTAAATGACAAATGGTCTGCTTGTACCCAGGTGGATAATGGTCGTTGCTGTGTAGCTTCATGTTTCTTGATCTCCTTTTCCCAACAATGAAGACATCCTTATCAAAATGAAGGACGGTAATGGATACAATAGATGTAAAAAAATAAAATAAATGGTGCAAGCTGTGTAATTCTCAAACATCTGCAAAAAAAATAGTGGTTGCATTGTTTAGAACAGTTTCTAAACACTGTATAGACAGCACAGTCATTTTCAGTGTTTGTATTGTTTTGTAGATTGTGAAAAGGCATCTACCGTAGTTCCTTTGGGTATATGTGGAATCTCAGCCATGGAAACATTGCTCATTAAACCCAAAGACCAATATTACACTTTTTGTTTTTTTTTAGCTGCGCTGACATGACAGTTTGCATGTTTCTAATTTAGCCAGTGGTAATCCTTTGTATTACACAGTTTAATGTTTCGTAATGTAGGACAAAAAATTTGTACAAAACAATACTTTGATAGTTCCACTTGAATTCATTCCTTGGTTTTGCAAGTCCCTCGAAAGAACTCAGGACCTTTAGGCTCTCCTTCACAGCTTCCCATGACCGCTCACATCCACAGACATACAGCGGCACTGTTTGACCCTTTGCACCTTCCGGTATTTGAAGGGGGGCTGCAGGTCTGGGCAGTCTAACTGCACTGTGAGCTGTGTGATGCGGTGTGGCCTGCAGAAGGAGCAGGACTGAAAAGGCTCCTGAGCTTTGTTACTGCTTTTTCTCCCGGAACCTGAAGCGTGACCTCGGTTTTGTCCGTGACCCGAGCTGGGGCCCATGTGGCGTGGGATGTAGAAGGAGTTGCACTGGCCGTAGCAAAAGCGGTTGACCACGGTGCGGCTGCGGCACCCATCTTCCCTGATTGTCTGACGCAGCGGTTGCGTCTTGCACCAGTCTCTCCGAAGGTAACGGCGTTCCGTCACAACCAAGGCTTCTCGGCTGGAAGACAGGACCTCTGGCTTCTGCTGCAATAGTCTGTGGTGGTGGTCCTCCGACAGGTTTCCTTTTGTCTTGTACGGGGAGGGTATGGAGCCCTGAGGACCGGGCTTTTTGGTTTCTGCTGTCATGCAGAAAAACCCAGCAAGTATGATGGGGATAGTTATTCTCCACAGCATTCTGCAAAAAGACACAAAACATTACTATGTGACATGTCTGGGGGGGGGGCACTAAAGACAGACAAATATATCACAATTCTAAAAATATAAGGTTGTTACAATAAAGCATTATGGGACAATGCACTCATACAAAAGCAAACATTTCTATAACTGGGAAAAACGCAGTTGTGTGATTGGCCGCTCATTTTAAGCCACTTTTGCCGTCCTGTCCTCCAGGCATCACTGAGTAAATTAATTCATCACCAGGACCCTCATTTGTCAGTATGTCTGTGTCATTAGGTCTATTTGCTTTCCTCTCAGCTACGTAACTCTTACAAAATAAACAAAACCTCGCCATCAAAGGATGCACTTAAGCACCCATAACGAGAAGGGGAAGTTGATTTTATTGGTCCCATCGCTGAGTAAAATAATTAGGCCTTTGCTTACTTTACTCATGAACTATGCCGCAGATATGTAAACAGGCATTAGAGCAGCCCATCTGCATGTTATTAGGGGAAGAGTTGAGGAATTGTAGAGTTCCCTTTGGGAGTCCACTCTTTACCTCTTTGGTGATATACTGTGAGGAAACCTGAACTGAGAGTGACCCATAGTGTCCATAAATGCCATTCTGTATCATCCTCGTATCAGATCTGGAGAAATGATCTCTCTGCCATTCAGGATAGAGTATCCGCCTGAATGCCGTCAGTGTTTGGGGCCAGCACATTTTTGACCATCACTCAAGCATCTTTTCAGCAGATGTTGCTTATGACAAGCATTGCATGATATCAAGTCAGAAATTCTGAAGGGGAACTAAACCACCTCAAGGCCATTGGCTGCTACTCTTTACAGACACTTCTTTGCTGTGCAAATTTCTATGGTCGCTATTTTTCTCTCTTCTTCATTCTTGGACTTGTGACTCATTCTGACATGGAACAAATTACTTTATCGTAATCCACTTTGTTTGTATGGGGAAGGGGTGGGGGGTTGCCTTGATCCGCAGGAGCACACGAGTCATTCTATCAATGTCTCAGCCATGAGCTACACAACAGCTGTTTGTCCGTCTTGAAGAGGAGATGTATCTTTTTTTTTCTATTACCCACAAAAACTGATCATGAAGTCAAAAGACACATGCTGCCACCTTCTGCATTAGGGAGTCATGACCTTCCTTCATCCCCCAGTGATTTACAGTACATTTCATAAACAACACAGTCTCATTTGTCTTCAACAGCCCTGCCTTATTCTGTGTTGACAGTAAGTTTAACTGCATGAACTCCTGGCCTGCCATGCAAGCTCTACATCTTTGTGCACCCCCCCCCCCCGTCCTCTTGCTATCTGTCTTTCAAAGAAACACCCCATTACACCAATGGGCTACAACAAAACCTTGTTACACAAGGTAGGATAGATACCCCATTTAGAAGCTGAGCTTCCTCTGTACCCCCAAACTCAGTCATAATACAAAACAGTGTCTTTGGCAAGCTATGTTCAGCAATCTCTGCAGCAAAACAAACTGAGGTTTTAGGGTAAGAATTGGGAGACTTTTGGGGTGCTCTAAAGTGGATGGGTGGGTGGTTAGTGGTCAGAGGAAAAACAATAAAATGAAGGGGGTTGAAGAGAGGATGGGGGTCTGGGACAGATGACCTACTCAGAAATGAAACCAACACCACTTGGACAGTCTGGGCCCACCTCCCACAACTGCATATCTGTCTACAAGCTGCTTGTCTTTTATTTTATCTTGACACTAATCACCACACAGTCCCTGAGACGGAAGGAGACTGTGGTTTTGTGTGTTAATGCTGAGGCAGAACTGCACTGGACCTTTATGTCTGCTGAGGACTAATATTGTCTACAAGCACGGCTTTATGTTTTACCAGAACCACAAATTCTTTGGATTTGCTTCACTGAACTGTGGCAGACCTTGGTTCCCAAATTCAACCCCCTAATGAAATTACAAATACCAGAAACACATACCAAAGAGACTGTGGAGCTAAACACAAGCCTTTTTGAAAACAGCTATTATCATCAATGATAATTTGTTTTGTTTTAATTTATTTGTTTTACAATGGATGATAATGCCATGGTAATGTTTTATGTGTGGATAACAATAGGCCTCGTTTCATTCCCTTCAATTAATTATTACCGTCTCCAACCTGGCTGTGAAATGTGTTCATATTTCAAGTATTTGGCAGGTAAACGATGGAATAAAGAGATTCCTTTTAAGTCTTCCAAATTTGTACACACAAATGTATTTCCACTAAACCATGTGTAACGTCTTCCCAGCATGTCTTCAAAGGCAGGTTAAAACAAACAAAACATGATGCCTCAATTACTGGTGCGTCAGAAAGTCTCACACAGAGACTGCTAAGTGCAGTTAATTACAGTAAAACTGCATTTAATTCACCGTGCAGCACAAACCTCAATCACTCACGGGCAGCCACACACACACACACACATGGACAAAATGTTCACACACACCAGTTTGTAACCACATGTGTGCTGTCTCTCTCACACGGACCCAAACACACACAGGATTTACAGTGTGGAGAAAGAAGGATAGAGAGGTAAATGAAATGTCTTCACTCTGAGACAATTACACAAAGAGGACCCATGTCATTATCTGTGTTTGCGGAGTGTATTTTCCCAAACTACATTGGCTTTTGGCTCATTGACAGTTGGTGGTTAGGGGTCTCCTTTAAGGAGGGGGGATTTGCTATGTAAATGTATCTAATGCCAGCATTGCCAGGAGGCTGCTTAAGGCACTCTAGGCAGCCATTTGTCACCACAATTCATCTTAATAATGACTCTAAACCAAATATAATACTTAGCAAACTCAGTACTGATAGCTCCTTTGCTTGAGCATCATAAAGTGCTTCAGTGGAGGATGAAAACCAATTAGAGGTGTTATGATAGTTCAGGTGTTCCCTTTGCAGATCAAGATGACATATTTTATATGAATAAATTACCACCTCTTTCTATTTTCTCCTATACACTTTAGAGTCATTAAAATTGACCTATTTCACATTTATTAATTGCTCTTTTCCCACATCTCCTAACAAAACTTTAATTATGAAGTATTCTTTTTTTAATACCATCAACATTACTTAAAAGATTTCTGTTAGAATTTAAAATCAGCTTCTCTGGCTTCAAGCGGTGTTTGACTATAAGACCTGAGACTGATGCACCAACAAGCCAGTGCTTGCTACGGGGTTTAAATTTGTTTTTTCAAGACATATTTTAAAATGCTGCCACAAGTGAGCCTATTTAAGATTTACACTGTTTGTTTAAATCACTTTCCTGAGATTTGTTAAGGAGCTTGTTGATACATGAAGCACCAACTTATCTTAAAATTTCTATCAAAAATAGGTGTAGCTAATCATTGGGGCTTCATTTTTTCGTGTGTTTGGTTGCTAAAGAAACGACAGTGTGTCTGTGAGCTAAATCCTCTTTGACATCAGAGCAGACTGTACAAGGTGGTGCAGTCACCGGAGCCGTAAGCAGGATCAGAACTCCCCACCATTCATGGCACGAATACCGCAGAAGCACACACATTTTCACGCAAAACAAAAAAAATGAGTTCACACACTAGCTTGGACCAATATTACCACAAATGGGTTTAAACACAACAAAAACTAAACATTCTCATGATAAACACCTGTTCACGTGAGCTGAAAGATTTTTCGACAACATGTTAAAGTTTACTTTATAATGATCATCTTCATTTTTTTGTATTGCATTGTGTTTTGTGTGTTCACTGGAGAAGATCAACAGACTTTTAATCTCACCGAGAGGATCACTACAACTCGCCGTCATCACTCTCTAATTCTCTCACTCATAACACTAATTATCTGCTACCTCCAGCCACTAATTATAGTAATTCTGTTGACACTTTTATCTAGGACACCTTACAGTGCCTGGAAGGTATGTTTTTTTTTTACAATGGGTAGCCTTAGTGGGAGTCAAACCATTCCTCTTGGCATAAATAAAAATAGCTGTAGAACTGTTTTCTTTTTTCCAATTACATGGTTTTGGGCTGAGTCACTCTGTCTCACATTCACGTGGGATATGTCAAATCAGCAGTCAGAATGACTTATTTCTCTGTTGATCAAATAGCTGCATTAGAGTTCAAAAATGTATTCTTTTGCACTTTGTCAAACTGTACATCTGTACATTAAAAAGGATGTAACTTTAAATAAGATATTGTAATTAAAGGTGTAAATGTGTGTTATTGTTCATCATAAACTAAAAACTGATTAAAATAAATCTGCAGCTCACAGCTGCAAGAAGTTGTTAGTTTTTACTTTGGTGTCACAGCTCGTAAACAATTTACTTTGTGCACAAAAATAAGTATCTCCAGATTACAAAAAAGAACAAAGTTTATGTACCTCTCACCACAGTGTGCAGCAGGATTGTATTGCTTTGAAGATGCAGTCAAAGGAGGTTGTCCACACTCAGTGGTCCTCGTGTCCGCTTCCAGGTTTTGGTTTCCATGGCAACATAATCTGTAGTATCCTCAGGCTTGTCCTGGTCCCTTTTTTTCTCTAACTATATATTTTAAAAAGTAAAGAACCTGCTCAGTTTCACATCCTCCTGATCATGTTGCATTTCATCTTCCTTTTTTCTCATCTACCTTTAATGTTTTTCTGGTTGAAGAGAAAAAAGCTCCAGGTTAGTCACAGTAAGCTTGTATCTTAGTTCTGAGGAGATTGTCTGCAGTCTGTCTTTGAGTGTGTTTGAGTCACTGTGAAGCCTGCCTTAGTCTGAATCTCTGCCACCCCACCTCCTTTTTCAAAACTGGGAGGGTTATTTCCTATTGGCCGTGGTCACTGTGGGAATCAAACTAAATTTCTCTGTTTTCATTTATATATGCCTGTCCATGTGTCTACCTTTGTCTGTCAGTTTATGCAAACCAGTCCTGGTACCTCATCATTTTCCCAGGACTGAGTTGTTTTTTTGTTTTTGTTTAAATAATATTTAAAATCCTAAATGAGTCATGTAAAATGAAATGATGACCCTGCATTGTGTCAAGACATAGATAACTTAGATGTATTATGTATGTTTGTGCATGACTATAGCATTATGTAAATTAAAAAAATAATAATCTGAATTTATTTATAGTTTGCATCATGGAAACTTTTATTCATCTTTAACAGCATGTCCAGGATTTTTTTTTTCTTTAACTGCTTTTTCATCTACTTCAGTACTGTTCTTATACCGGTCTATAATAATACTGAATGTTGTGGATTTTGCACCTAAATAAGAATAGTAGGCAACTGGACAAAAGAAGTACTTTCCGACCAATAAGAATAATCTATAGAAAATAAATAGTATCTGAAAATCCTTAGAAGTTGGAAAAACCGCAACAAAGAGCTGACAGGAGCTGAGTGATGCCTTCTCCTGCTGGTCATATTTGCCAAGTTTTCAGCTGATGGTGCTTTATTATCAGCTTGTTTGTGTTAAAGTAATAATTTAAGTTTGCTCAACTATTAGTTTTGATCATTTTTATGCATTTAAAGTAATAAAAAAATGGGAACAAATTGTATCTTCTTGACAAACTCCTTAATAACTGTACCTAAAGATCTAATTTATAATGGATTCTTTGCTATGCCTTGACTCAACCCTGAATCGTTTGTTGAGTTTAAGAACTTTTTATGTGCCCTAATTATCCATATGTCTGACTTAACAGACATATGGATGGTTAAGCCACATAAAAAGCTGAACAAACAAAACAAAATAAACAAAACAAAAAAAAACATCTGAAATAGGTTAGACACTGGACTAAAAATGAGTATTAAGCTGCTTAAGTTCAGAGAAAAAGTTTGAAAGACTTTCAGAGAGCCTGGATTAATATTTTAAGACCACAAAGATTACCAAAAAAAAAAAAAGAAAAAAAAAAAGAAGGGGTGAGGGTGGAAGTCTGGCTTCTTGATTTCTTTCTCTTCCCTGGGCAATTCCACATTTCCACTCCCATTTTCTGAAATAATAGGACATTTTGCCACCAAAAACAACAAAAGGGGGGACAATGAACAAACAATGGTCTTCTGCAAACTTCTCATTGGCATTGTAACCACATCACATTAAACTCATAACCTCCAATCCATAAATCATCATACGCACGTACCCAGACGCTCTAACAGCATGCTTTGAAAAATGCCACAATCCAAATTCCTTGATGCAGCCAAGACAAAGATGTTTGTCTGTTTTGTGGTTCCTGCTACATTGACTGCTGGGCACAGACACCGAAAACACAGACGGTCACTTCTTCCATCAAAGGGCTGAAACATCAACAGATCCTGCGAAACATCAGAGGGCTAAAGTCTGAACAATAACCCTCTCAGTGGGCCTGAGGATGATGACACTTTTGCATGACAAAGTTACATTTATCTAAATTTTTGCTGAACTTTGCTGAGGAGGCTCCAGTTAGTCACTGGGAAATAAGTGATCACCCTCTGCTGGTAGAAGGGTGAAGTGCACAACTTGGAAACCCCTCTAAATTCATGCTAAATCCTTTGCATTAGTACAGCGTCTCATTTATGAGACACAGACTCACTGAAGCATGAAAACTGATTTTTGGGATAAATGTGGAGACAGACTTGGATGAAAAACGAATATAAAAACAAGCTCAGACCTCAGTAACAGATAGAGGATCAACTTTAATAATACAAGTAAGTAAAAGTGTATTTAAATATGGTATAAAAATAAATGCACGAGAGAATAACAAAGAATTATGTTCTACATTAGACAGGAGACAGCATTTTTTTTTTGTAAATTTGGACTTTACAGGTGCAATGACAACCATATGTGCTAATTATTTCAGTGCAATAAAACAATGAAAAGCAAACTAGATGCACAATAAATAATCAGAATTGTAATATATATGTATATATATTTTGTATATTCATTCTGCACAACACTTCCCATAGTGTGACAAATTATCTGTAACCTCATGTAAAGCGATGAAATTGGTTATCGGTGTAAGCTGTCGTTCTACGGTTTTTGTTCTAGTTTTTTTTTTTCTTATTTCTCTCTGACATCATTTATTTCAGCTGGAAGTGAGAGAAAAGGCTCCGACCGAGCAGTGTCGATGGAAAAAACTGGATCGCTGGATTTGACTCCTCCCCCTCCTGTCTCACTGTCCTCACGAGTCCAGCGGTGCCTTCTTTCTGAAAATACTGGAATAAGAACTGTTCGGAAAGAAGACAGAGAAAAGGAAGTGGCATTCTCTCCGTGGACATGCAACGTCCTGTGGACAACAGACGAACAGGTGGATCGGCTCATCATCTGGCTGAGCCAAAAAGCAGATGACGGACAATGATGATGAAGAGATGAGATGGTCCCTTTCTTTATGTCCCAGAGAGAGGGAAGCCATTGGTTTGAGCGTGGTGGCACACAACTTGCCAATCTTTTGTCTGCCAATTCCCCCTGTGCTCAAGAAGACAGAGGCGATTTTAAAGACTTAGTGCAGCATAATTTCTAGCTTGTATAATTTGATGCTATAATGAACTGATGTTGCACAACATTTGCCAAAGTTGGCATGTATTAATGAGAACAGTGGTAACTTAATTTGATTTAACATTGGACATTACCTGGGAGCAAGAAGCTTCAGAACAAATTCTTACTTTTCTGTGAAAACACAAAAAGAGACATTAATCCTGTGACTGACATTATACCTAATTAAAAAACAAACAAACATAAAGGCAGGCCATTGTTTCATAAAATCTACACATAATACTGATTTCCTTTTCACCACAATGACAGGCTGTGGGAACGTGTAGGAGGTGTGAGACAGAGTAGGTTTTAGGCACATGGTTACACTAGAGGCAATCAGATTTTTTTATCATGTTGTGACAACCCCTCTATTTTTTTCCTGGCACTTTCTCTAATAGACCGACGTGAGTCCTAATTGGTTGCTCCACAATTCACACCTTTGCCAATTTCTCAAATTACATTTTGTTTAAAATGTGCTTTAGTTTGACCTCTTATGCCTCAATTTTCAGGAATTCCTCACATACTTTTGAAACCGAAACCTATTTTGACCGATTAGCTAATTACAAATGAGCCATTAAATGGCTGCACATAGAGCCATGCGTTGCCATCTACTTCTCTGATCTGATTTGTGTTTTATGTCAGGAGCTCACCTTCTTCTTGGCCTGTAATAGCTCCTGGTAGGCACTGGAACGAATGAAACGACTATAAGAATCACTCTTCATCAGTTTGTAGATGTGTTCCTGTTGCAGAAACAAAGTGTGAAAATGGGGACGAAAGCATCAGACACAACTAAAACAGCGCTCTGAATACAAATCAGGAAGTGTAATAGTCAGCAGATCCACCACATGGTTGTGACTCATAAAGAGCCAAGAGCAGATGTACAGCTGTGTTTAGCAGCTGCAAGCAACCGTCGTAAGATTGCTTCAACAGACTTTAAACAAATCAATTAATTGATCTTTGAGTCTCACAAAAATCAATAGCTGATTTATTGGATTTGCTATCATTTGCTGCTGAAGAATCCCTCACCTGTGCATCTTCAAAGGCGTAGCGTCCGGGATCTTTGACATTCTGGGTAGTTTTGTCATAGCTCTTAGAGTCCACATTTATGGCACTGGGTGCCCCAGGGGCCAGGAACTCCTGCCAGATTTCCTGAACCCGAGTCGGTACTTCTCTGATGGGACGCTTCTTTAGCTCCTGGACTGCAAGCCAGAACCTAAATTCCAACAATAAAAGACTCAATGTGTGGACAGTTCTCCTAGACTAATACAAAAGCTTATATTTTGCTGTTTTTTCAGGCTTTGTCCTCTAATTATTCCCCAGTAGATGTATTATATTTTTCTAAATCTGTGCTGACATCCAAGCTGATCTGTACTGGCAGAGTAGAGCGGTGATATGAAGCTAAACTTTTAAGCAAACCTTGGAGCAGAGACAGTACAGGCTTGTACCATCAGAGGGAGCACTGGAGTCATCTGACACAGTGATGAAGTCTTGTGACTATACATATATTGACAAACATTTTTTATTTATCTATCTCCAAAGCAACACATATATATATTAAAAAGTAAGTTTCAACACATTTTCCACCTGCAGGTAATATTATCATGAATACAAAAGTTTACCATAACTCAAGGTTAAATCTAAATATGAGGACAGAGCAGAAAGATCAATCATGGTTTTGGACACCTGTAATTATGTGGCTAATTTAAAATTCATTCAAAACAAATATTGATCAGTTCCCTTATGGTCAAATAAGCTAATTTATTAGCATCTAACATGATAACTATGTGTATATTGTATACATCTGCCTTTTTCAATGTTACTATGTATGCATGAAGTAAAAGGGGTGAATTATTTTAGTCACTTCAGTGCGTATGTGCATTTTAATTAGTCTTTGTAAGGTGATATTTGTGTCTTGTGCTTATTAGAAACATGTTATTCAGTAGTTGTCTCATCTCAGAGAGTGCAATGTTTGATTCAAAGCTGTATTTTTTTTATCTTTTATTTATTTGCTCTTTTAAATGTTTAATTTGTTTATGTAAAAAATAGACAAGTGAGATACTAAAACAGGCTAAAAGACTTTTCCTTTAAAACTTACCTAAGACAAGTGCCAAGGTCATGATTTATGTATTCAATAAGTAAAAGGTTTTTATTTTCTGGGGGGGGGGGGGGTTCTTATTGCAACAGTGTGGTGACATACATCTTAGAAGACTGTGAAAAGTCACGAAAAGCATAGAAATATGAAACGTTTGAAATCAAATTATATAAATTTAATGTGGCCATGGGGAAATTTGTCTTGAGCTACAAGAAAATGTAATGCTAGAATGCACACTGTGTCCTTAATAACAACTTTCTATTGGTTGTGATAATATGAAATAATTGATTTTAATTTAACGTAGTCATAAAAAATCTATTTTATTAATATTAATTTTTGTATTTTTTTGTTTTTACTTTAGTGACTGTAAAATGCTACAGTTAATTTAATTGCAAAAAATTGCAATTTGTGACATTTATTAAGTATGCAGACCTAGAAGGATGTAGCACTATGTTTTGTTCTCAGTGTGTCAGATGATTTTTTCATTGTTTTGGTTCGTATTTTACCAAAGCAGCCCACTAAATGCAGCTTTAAATCTAACAAACCTCAGTTTACCTCCTGATTGAGACCCAAGGAGCCTGCAGCCAACATCCTGACAGGTTGGGACAAACCACAATCACTACATAAACCTGTGTTTATGTCCTAATAAGTCAGAGCTGTTTTAGTGGCATAGAAACAGCAACAAAGTGGGAAGCAAGTATTTTTGGTGATTAGTGTAACGTGACAACCATATCAGTGTTATCGTGATGTTATAAATGTTTCATCAATGTACTTTTTTTCAAACATTAGCTTATTTAACATTTTTTTTAATTATACATGAGACTTTTATTCTAAAGCATGGTCATATTCAGGCAATAATTTTAGATAAGATTCATTATTATGAATTCAATAAATCACGACTTATCACAAACCTGAGATTCTCAGAGCTGAATTCAGACTCAAGGAACTTGAGGAACTGCTCCCTCCCCACAGGATCTTTAAGAACTTCATCGATGCCAAAAGCCCACCTCTTTACTCTCTGCTGGCCTGGTTCCTTGCTAGAGGAGGAAACATGACTTCAGATGGCCACAAAGCACGCCCAGACGTGATATTTTCATTCAAACATTCTTTAGTACATTGTACCCACCTGGCTTCGAGCTCCCAGAGTGTGGTGTCGTCTGAGATCCAGGGATTAGATGGGTCCGGAGGCGTGAGGAAGGGGTCATATTCAACATACTGCTCTGTGTAACCCAGCAAACTGTTTTGAAGTGAAAAAAAAAACCACATGCCATAAAACATTCTTTACCAGATGACATTAAATGTACACATCATTTTTCAAAATATATATTTTTTGATAAGTTGTTTATTCTTAAAGTCTAACTGTCAAAACTGAACTCCTCCTGAGAGCATGTTCGGTGCTGGCAAGAACTGAACCTTTTGCCTGAATCTAAACATTCCTCAAGGTCACTAAAGCTCCTAATTTCATGACATGTAAGGCCGTTTAACAAGCTCAATAAACAGATCGATGACTAAACTCAATAACGACACAAAGAACATTGCTCACCTCTCTGCCACCTTGGACATTTTCAGTCGATGTCTGTCTAATTGTAATTGCCAAAACGTGATCTAAAAGAATGGCAGAAAATGTTGAACATTCAGAAAACTCCAATAGCAAAAAACTGTTTTGTAAATAGCATAACTGCTAGTAAGATTTTTTGTGATAGTTTTGCATATACTCTATTTGTTTTATACACCAATAACTCAGTTTTATATCAGGTTTATTTAATCTTGAGAGGAACCACTGCCATAAAAATCAGTCTGTAAACCTCGACCACCTGCTGGTCTAACCTGTTGCTGCAGTTCTTCTTCTGTTGGCTGTTTGGCCTCTGGAGCAGGGGTGTGTGTCGGGCTGTGAGTGCGGATATCATTCTGCAGCCCATACACTGACTAGGACAGAAACCAGAAACATTTACGGAATAAAAACAGATAAACCTTGAATCAAAAATCAACACAAATAAAAGGATGTGGAACAACTGAGAAGCATACCTTTCTTGTTTTGTGAGGATTTTTCATTCTGGACGACTTCTTTATGTCAACTTCTGTTGTGTTCACACATCCTGGCTGTGAAGACAGTGAGGAGAAACTCAGACAGTAATGAGGGAAATCAGCTTTTTCTTTATTGTTGGCATATTATGCTTGTTGAAGTAAACCTTTATTGCATAGTATGTGCTCTACACTAGTAGAGTGACACCACTATGGGCAAACAATTCATAACTACAGGAATTTCAGCAGATGATGTGTCAGATGCTGGTTAATTAAATAGCAAATGTGCCCCAAAAAATGCAAACCAGCAGGAAATCAGAGTACAGATACCGGCTGATTGAACAAGTGGTCTTAATCTAGGTCTCTTCCTGGTGAACTGAGCTAAGAAGCATGACAGCGTCACTGTGAAATTTGAATTAATATTGATTATGTTGCTCCAAGGACGCATAAATTGAACTTGTTATTTTCCAATTAACTGTCGAGCTTTGGATGTGGGAAGAAACAGAGCAAAGGAGACCCTTTAACCTTAGGGGGGTGGGAACAAAATGCTAACGCAAAGCAGGAGTTCAAGAACAAGGTAAAGAGCAGCACTGAAGCTCATGTGTTGTGACAGTTATTGATGTGACATTTCAGGTCTTGCGAGAGGCAACTCCACATCGGAGGATGTGCAGCAGGTTGGCCTCTTTCTGCCGCTTAAATGTTACAGGTAGCATCTTCAGCTCATATATAAATTGCATAATCCATGGAGTTCTTGTGACTGCATGACATTTTCAAAACAGTATTTCTCTCTCAAACAGCTTGATGCACCCCTGCTGAGAGCGAAATGTGTGAAATGGATTAAAATAACCCACTGGGTGTCTATGATTTCCCACATCTAATTATTCTTTTGATTTAGGAGGTGGAACAGATTCTGGTCATTGTTAATTTAAAAAAAAACTTTTAAATTTAAAAACATAAAAGTTAATGATAACATCAGTGATGCCAGTACAACACAAATGGTTATTTCACTCACCACTGGTCTGTGCACGTCCCAGAATGCTCTTTCCTGACTGTCAAGAATTTTCCTCTCAATCTTGTCTCTTTTTTTGTCGACTCTGAGGATGAAAATGAAATTTAGAACGGTTCTGACATAACATGATGATCCAGTATATAGGGCCCGCTACAGTTAACCACTAACTTTATTCATGTCATAAAGACAAGGGGACCCAGAATGGCTCCATGCGCCTCTTTCAGAAACTTACTTTGCTTGTGCTTCTGCTTGCATAAAAATGAATTCCCATTTCCTGGCGAAAGCTCTCTGTAGCCGTGCTAAGCTCTCCTGTGATGAAAAGGAAAGTTGCAAATTATTCACTGACACAAAAGTAGAACTGACTGTTTGATTGTTTTTATTTTAGAAAAGTGGCCTCGTGAGAGATGGCAAAACATAAAAACCAGCCAATCTGTGAAGTGGGGAAAAGGTGACACCAAAAAGAGCTCTTTTACTTACAGCTTCATAGTCTGCAAGCTCCAGACGTGCTTTGTTTTGCATTGTTCTTTTGCAGAGGTAAACAGCTGAGAGAGAGAGACACAAAAAATAAAAATGCAGGTAATAAAGGGAGAACAGGATCTCAGGTTTGCTTTAACAGCCTTTAAGTGGCTTGGCGTTTATTCGTTTCAGTCCTCTCAACTGCACATTTAAAGCGGCCTGCAAATCACAAAGGTCATTTACTGCGTGCGGTGTGGATGCATCTGTTACCGCGAGCGCTCGTGCCTGACTTTTGATCTCTTCCTGTGCTATAATCGGCCCTTCATCTCTTTGTTAACTGACCGTAATGTGGGAGCTTCATTATGCCATTAGACTGTTTTCATTATGGGTCATCATTTACGTGCTACATCTGAGATGCCTGGTCTTCCACTAACGCTCACAGATTATTCCCATAGTGAGCTTTAGCCTTTTCCCTCTTCTGCAACAAATGAAAGACCTGCTAGTGGGAGGTGATATTCCTAACCATTTGTGGCATTATAAAAGCTTTAACTCCACTCTGCTTGGCTGTAACAATGAAAAACTCATCCCTGTGTCACCATTAAAATGCTCATCTGACTGTGCACCGCAGGATGATGCGTACTGGCACATCTCAGCTTTCCTGTACAGTTATCAGGCCGCAGCAGCCAGGGATTATAACTGAGGCAGACACGTATGACTGAGGCCTTTTATATGAATCTATGAAATGTAACTGAAACTTAAAAATAGTAGGTTATTGCGAGCTATGTGTACTATTCTCAAATCTGAATGGGGACAAAATATTTCAGCAGAGGTCTGCATCTTTATCTCCCACCGCTGACGGTGAAAGGTGGTGATCTTTTTGCCCCTGAGTTTGTCGTTAAAACTATTTAAGTTTAAAACTCTGATTTGAAAGGAACTGGGTGATATGATGTGCATTCCCTCAAGGAACGCTAGGCTTTTATTTGCCTCTAAATGTTATATGCGATGTGCAACCTATGAAACTAGACAGTGCTTTTACCATAGTCTGTGTTTTCAGGCTCCCAGCAGTTTGATGGCCAAAAGTATGGAGTCTGAAAGGACAATAGGTCATTAAGAGATAAACCTACAAGAAACCACTCATCAAATACATCACACAATAAAGCACATGCTGCTTCAAATCAAAATGTGCTGCAGCCACAGTGCAGCATCTGTCACAGCAAAGCACTTCGCTGCATAATGGGCTTAGCGTTCTGTCTAAAAGACATAAACTCTCTTACGACAGAGCTTAAAGCAGACACCAGCATGAATCCTGACCGTCCTAAGGGCAGTGTCGTATAGACTGGCCTCAAATGGAAACCAATTTCACATAAAACTCAAAGTGAAGTCGACTACCAACACAAGTTGTTGGCATTGATTTGCCCTGGTCAGTTCTGTGCAGCACACTTGAGGCACTGAGTAAAAGAAAAAAAAATCATCAGTATCTTTATTGACATTCAGAATGTGTTTTTGTCTTCTTTATTTGTCAGCCAGGAAGAATTAAGAAGTGCACCTACTGCCATTTTATTCATTTTCTACAATTACACAGGAGCAGTTTCAGATATAAACTAAAATGTAAGGAAAATAGGAAAGGAGCAGAATATGTGGGTTGCGCACATGAAAAACTTGCCAACTCTTTTCCGCCATTGCCAAACAGCTTATTTTTCTGTTGATATCAAGATGTGTTTTGAGCTTCTGGTACCCCCTGGTCCTGCCAATCAAGTGCCTGATAGGCAATTTCAATGCAGAGAGATATCAAGATGAAATTCTGCAACAAGTGGTAATCCCATATCTCTACAGTCTGGGACCAAACTCTATTCTCTAAGATGACCACCCCCACCCCCACAGAGAGTGGTTTATCAGAGCACCTTCAGAGTTTGGGAGTGGCATGGATGCAGTGACCTGCCAGCAGTCCTGACCTCAACGTCATCAAACGCTTGTGTGATCAGCTTGGGCGTGTTGTTCGTGCCAGAGTGACCAACACAACCGAGCTGGCTGACATGTGACAAATGCTGGTTGCTGAATGCGATGCCATCCTACATCAGTGTGCGACCAAGCTGGTGACCAGCATGAGGAGGAGGTGCCAGGCTGTTTTGGCTGTGTATGGTTCTTCCACACTCTACTGAGGCTTCTGTTTGTTAAATGAATAAATTAAACTTCAAACATGTCTTATTTCTTCAAACTTCAGTCATCCAGTACACACAGTGTTTGGCATTATTGGCAAAGAGGATTTGGCAAAGTTTTCGTGTACGCTACCCACATACTCAGCTCTACTGCTCAGCCCACAAATGCATGTTCCTCACAAATATAGCACAATTTAAAAGGGTATTTAACAGACTTTCCAACAATATAAGATTTAATGCCAAGAAGCATTGTTACAACAAAGGAATAATCTACCAAACACAAATTTTCTTACTTTTCGGATAAGTTTAGTTTGTGGTCTTGATATAACAACATATCATAAATGCATATGAGGACAATAAACAGACAAAAAAACAACAACAACTTCTTTGACTTAAGTTTGTCAAGATAAAACTTTGGGTCCATGGCACAAGAATTATAATATTTTAAATTCTATGTCTTTTTTTTATTATGTCCTCCCTAGACAGTTCAAATAAACTTCAGCATATTAATATCCTTACCTGAAACCTGTAGAAAGTGCCATCATCTTTGAGAGTAAGAACATGGTCTGAAATTGGGAAGAAGTATCCATGTGCAGCCATCAGTGTCCCTAAGTGAAGTGCCTCGACTGAGGGGGGAAAAAAAGATAAAGGGGGAAAAAAAGTCAATTTTCAACTTGATGCAACTTTTATCCCAGAACTGTCACACATGAGCACATGCAGTTTAATAAGATGTGTTGTTTACAATTTCACCCTTTTTTTTTCTTATATTACTGGTCAATATAGGAGCAAAGTTAAAAAGTCCAAGATCAAACTTCATTCAAAACTGTATTTTCTGCCTTGTTATGTTCTTCAGAAATATTTTAAGAATTATATTGACGTTAATGTGTGAGGAAAATGTCCTGTTTGATTTTAAAACATAAGTATTTTCTAAAATCTAACTTTTTTCCCCCTTTTTGGTCACAAATTCTGAACTTAATGTCCTATTTATGTTTTTTTATGTAAATTTAATTTATTCATATTTTGTTTCCCTACATTTTAACCAACTATACAGTAATTGCCAATCATCTCAAGAACCAGTGGCCAAACTACGATCTGCTGCTTAAAATGAGTTTGACACAGCTTTTGACAGATGAACAGGCAGGTCTTTATTCCAGCAAAACAGCTCAACAGGAGGCCTAGCTGATTAGCCCACCTCCAGCAGGAGAGGCGGAACTCATCAGTCAAATCACCTGGTGTTGTGCCTAGTTGGAGAGAAAACCTACTTCCCCGTGGTGCTCTGCGGCACACGCTTGACTGTCGCTGATTTAAAACCATCAGATAATGAAAACATGTTATCATCATCAACTGCGTGTCTCATCTGCCACCGGTTATTTCCTGCAGTTGCAAGCCCTGTAAGTCCTTCATGGGGTCTACATCCATCACTCATGTTCCTTTAATGTGTTGACAGATCTGTGGTAATACTGACACCTTTTGTTAATTGGGAGCAGCACGGGAAACATTTTGTTTACATGCTGTTGCATCCAGCAGTGTCTTCGTCTTTTACCTTTTTAATAGACTACAAACAGAGATGCAGAGGTTAAAACGTTTTATATAGTCTCGAAGGGCTGAGCTAAGATCGCAGAAACAGAGGATTTCTGCTTGTGCGCGTAAAACTTGCACATCACAGCGCTTTCACACTCTGTCATGTACACGCACCCATACGGGCCTCTGTGTGTGGGAGACAAATATAGATCAGCTTTTTCTTTACTGCCGAGGCAACTGATGCAGCTTTCAGAGGTCAGGATGCTCTCTGTGTGTGTGGATATCTGTAACTAGGCTTCATCTATTAATAAATAATGACTCATAGTTTATTTAAATCTGTTTACTCACAAACACGACCCCCTTCCTCTTCAACCACAGTGTTGTGTCTCAGAGCAATATTATCCTTTATATGCACTGCATGCACTGTACTGGATGTTCTTGTGCGTTATTAAGTCTGGAGGAAAATTGTTTTTCAGGGACTGACTAAGCTCTAAACATCTTCTGAAAAGGCTTATGAAATACAATGAGGCAGACATTTAAAAAAAAACATTTAAATGTGTTTTTAAGGACAAGTTTAAGGTCCTCTGTGCTTCAACCTTTGACACTTTTTGTGTTTTCATTCAAAAACGTTTAAATAAAGATTTCAGTGTTATAGACAAATAAATATAAATATTTGTAAGGTCAATAAAAATTAAATGAGATTTCTTAATGTTGTTGTGTGCTTTAGAGATTGGTTTCATTAAGAAAGGGAATGTTTGACTTTCTGTGATATACAAAACATTCACAAGCTTTATTGCCCTACATTTGAATTAGTAAAGTTTTCAAAGACAAGCTTTATAACCCAGGGAGAAAACAAGCTTTGATTTCATCATTTTACCAGCTTTGAGCCAAAAACCCCAGCAGTTTGGAGCTTTGCCAAGTGAAGATTGAGAAATTTCTTCAAGCTGAGCTTTTTCTAAAAACAATAGCAACGATTCTGTATTTGCAGGCCTGCAAATGTTTGCTTTTTGGACTTGATCATCTGAGTAATCACTATAAAGTTGAAGTTCTTTGGAGATACCAAAACTAAAAAAGTAGTTTCAGACTTTCAAATAGTTAGTATTAAAGGCTCATGGCTTGAAATATTTAGTTAAAATATCTAAACACTTGTGTTTTGGAAGTTATTATTCTGTTAATTAGAAGTTGCTTGTATTTCTCTTTGATAACACCTCTAAGTTAAAAATGCCCTTTATAAATACTTTTAATGGTCTGTTCAATTATAGAAAATAACAATATTAATTGGCTGTGTTACAAAAAAAGTAATAAAAGTCTGAGTTCGAATAAGTGAGGTTCAGCAAATTGAAAAGATTGGTTTCTGCATTTGTCACATCTCAGAAACTCTGGCTTGTGGATTAAAGTGCAGCTTTTAAAATACAGATTATCATAAAGAACCATAAATTTCCTCTCCAGGCTGTTCTGATGGGCCTCATATCCTCCCCCAGAGATCATTTCACATTTCCCTACTCCACAGTGCAGATTAACCTTTCTTTTTAAAATAAAGTCACGTTTTAACAGTTCACACACAGTATACTGCAATGAAAATGATCCATAAAGTAATTAGTCATTTTTTTATATCTGAAGTACATTTAAAAATTTTACACTGTTAATAAATTTACTTTAGCAATAAAAAAAATAATAATCAAATTACACCTAATTGGATCTAGTCTTATCAGAGTTGCATTAGAATGTGGTGTGAAGATGAAGATTTATGCATGTTTGTTCATTTCATTTGAAATCGAATGAATAAATTTAGAAACACCCCACCAGGGTTCTCATTATGCTGTAGGTGATATAAACATGAGTCATATTGTTGACTTGCACTGAGAAAATAAGCTGCAGGCTGCACCTGAACTCTATTTACATATACTTTACGTTGACGTTTTTGTTAATGTGCATCATGCAGTGTCATGCTAACAATGCTGCTGGCAGTTTCCTGTTTTCTCTACACCCACAGATGAGTAAAGATAGCAATCAAAAAAGTCAAATTCAAAAATCTTTTCGTGTCTTTTCTCCCACTCGATGTTGATTTTTATAAATGTATTTATGACTGTTGTTCTGAACTGTAATGTTGATGTACTGGCTTACAATCAGCTGCTAAAATGACCCTCAGAAAAGACCTTTTTAGAATTGAACTCGACAAACGTTAAATTAACCAAGTTAATCAAATATGAGAATAGGCTAAAATTGGACTGGATCCAGACAATTCTACATTAAAGGATAAAGGGTTAGATTGAGGAGAATTAAGTGTTTTATCTGAGGATTCGTTTCCAATAAACTTTGCTATAAGCTCATTTGTCTTTGTATCATAAATTTGCTGTGAGCCAAATTAATTGCCTCTCTCGTGTCTGTTTGTCATCTTCACTAGAAATGTTCTGAGCTAAAGTTGCACAGTGGTAGAAAACATAATGTTTACTGCTGCAGGGGGCACTGACAAAAAGAGGAGAAAGAAATAGACTTTTAGGTTAATAATGATCTGGTTGTTTTCATGTTTCACATCAATTTTGATCAAGATAATCTTTGATGAAAAGCAATGTATTTTAGGCACATGTACACTGTAAATAGGCATTTGCTTGTTGGAACTGAATATTGTATGATTGCATACTTATGACAAGGAGCAGATTCTTGCATACAAATAAAGCAAGATATGAGGCGTATGTGTTGACAAAAAAATAAAACCACTGTCAGCTTCAATGGCAGCTCATTATAACCAATTAAAAAGCACAATCACACACTACATATACATCAAACCACACTTGATTCAAAAAAGACAAAAGCTTTTTTATCTTTTGGCTGTTTTATCTAAACACAATGAAATGCTTGCTTTATATTTGTCACAGGTTTCCCTTCTTCCAATTTGACTCTTTTTTTACTGCATGTGCAACAAATGACTCAATAATTTCATGAGCTTTTTCAAAACAGTGTAATTTTCTTTTGTAAAACTGGGATAAAAGAGGGACAACAAAACAGAAAGAAGAATGAAAAGAAGAAGAATTGCAGCGTGTGCAACAGCTCAAGGACACAAAAAGAAAGGATCAAAGAAAAATGTAACAAGGACAAAGACATGCAGCTGAGTAAGATTTTGGTTCAAAAGGACCTGTAGGTATTTATCTTTATTCCACGCAAAGTAATGAAAAAAAAGTTGAATACTTGATCAACAGATTTTCACCCCTGGATGTTACAAACATTTTTATTTTTTATTATGTTTTTCCTTTTAATTGAGCAAATCAAAAACTAAGCCACCATTCTGAGCTTCCTGTTGTTTTCAGAGCATTAAATTAGCATCACACTTTGAAACATTTACACATTATTTACCTTGATCTTCAATGTCCAGATTCTTCATCAGCCACTGTACGATATCAGAACCTGAAAGCACATAAATCTGAATCACTGGCGTGTCTAATGTGTTCCACAATGTGCTAAAACACCTGTGTGCATTTAGATGCAAATGAAACAAAACACAATGAGACTCTTAAGCCTGCCCACCTCCCTTCATCATCACAGTGCATATCAATTTATCTCACCTTGCACCATGTAGGTGGACATGAGGTCATCCATTATCAAATATTAGTTTCTATAAGTTAGCTCTCATTGGCTCAAGCCTAATAGTATTAATGACCAAAGGCACTATGGTTGGATGTAACATATAAAATGTACTGCTCAATGTTTGTTCAACTTAATAATGAGTCAGTTTATCATATTCTATATTGTGAATTGACATAAACTGGACACAAAAAGATGCCAAAAGGATGCAATGTTTACAGAGGACTTGCCAATAAGCCACTTCCTCAAAAGATTTTTTTATTCTTCTTTTTTTTTTTTACTTAAAAAAGCAATCAAAAGAGCTCTAAGACTCTAAGAACTGCTTTAAGAGTGCTTCTTTGAGAAGAAAAAAAAAACATTTTAAAAATCTTTTTTAAAAAAAGCTTTTATTTTGGGAGGGATCTGTTCAAAAAATTTCAAGGCAAACCTTAGCAGACTAGCAGCTCTGCTTAGAGACGCTGTCTGCTATGAAAGATTTTAATAAGTCACCACTACAACACATTACACAAAGCTAAATATGTGAAGTTTACTGAAGTTGCAAGTAAATAAACAACAGTAACTTTTTACCAGAACTACAACCATGCAGGAGTCTGCACTCAAGGCGTCTTATGCTGTTGCACTTTAGTGTTTATTTTATATTTGCTTCAAATGTTCTGTATCCATATTAGAGTTCAACTGTTTTACATATATATATATATATATATATATATATATACATATATACACATATATACACATATAGTACTTGCTAGTATGACCACGGAACTTTAGATGATAGAAGTCATCTTGCATCTTTACCATCTGAGAATTCTACTGAAGCATTTTTACATCTCAGATAAACATAACAGCATCCTCTGCCCCCTGAGCATTTTCACACCCTGGCACATGTGACTTTGGCACTTTAGCTATATATTCTTCAAGCAATCATTACTGTCTGTCATCCTGACAGGTGAGGGTGTGTTGAGGAGGTAAAAGCCAGAGAAGGCCGAAAAAAGGAGCGAAATGGAGACATGGGGGAAGTCATGCAGTGAGACAGACGCGCCCTGTGGCAGCCTTCATGTCCATCAAGCTGCTACTCTGTACGTCTGCATTTGATTCTTTCAGTTCACTGTCACTGCATCCTGTTGCAGTTGAGTGCCATCAAAAATAAATGAGACTTTTGATGGATTAACATCATTAGTGTGACCCCGTTTTCACACTATTAATGTCAACCCACATTCTAAAAGAGAGATTTAAGAAGATGTGTAAGTAATCCTCTAACAAAGCTCTCTTCCAAATTGATTAATATCTCAACCATACATTGGGATGAGCACACTGTTGAGGGTGTTTGCATGTGTAGTTAACAGGAAATAACACTAATAGTTATAGCAAACAGCAATGGACTGCTGCATAAAAAATGCACCTCACTGATAAACACAATATGCCATGATATACATACATGAATAAAACTAATAGAAGTATCTGTGCTGAATTAAAGTTTTAACATTCTTATTAGTGAAGGCTGTTTGAGTAGTAAAATAATATAAAGGTTCAAACATGAACTAGTAAAGAAGACCCAATGAAGAAAAATATAAATGTTTGACCTTTTTTAAAAAATTACATTTGTTATAATGCCACTGAAGAGCAACATGTGTGTGACATGCTTTTTTTTCTGCAGGAAACAGAGCCGTTTCTATACTTTAGATCTATTGCTTACAAACAAACACTACAAGCACATCTGACATAAAATGTCACAATATATTCAGCAACAAACCACACAGATGCTAATGAAACGCACTCATAGCAAATGCATATATTTCTTTGTCTGCAGTTGAAAAAATATTTATTAGGATCCAGATAATTCACAATATTACAACTGGGAGTTGTAAAATGGGTCAATGTGAAAACTGCTAATTAAAATTTTTAATTGCAAGTAATCGCAATTAATTTTTTTAGAAACCATCCCTCTACTATGGTGGAATTTATAGGTTTGTATGTTGCAATACACTCCATGTGTGACACACTGCACATTTTTTTTCCTTTTCTTTTTCTGTTTATCTTTTAAATCACACTGTAGGAATCTGGATGCTTCTTTCTTTTTTTAAAAAGGATGAGCTATGTCTGTTTATTTTTCAGTTTGTGTGTTACAGCATCTTCATGATAATTCAAACTACAGAGTTCACACTTTATGAAAAATTAAAAAAAAGAAGTTGCAAACAACTTGGTGAACTACTACAACCTCTGGCTACTGCTGCTGGACAAACTGTCCTATGAAGAGAGATGGAGTTCCTTAAGTAGGCTTTTAGTTGATCATCTATTAAATCATTAAGGTTAGCATGTAATGTATTGTTTTTTCCTCTTTTGTGTTTTTTTATTTTATTTTTTAAGTTTTTTAGTTTTGCTCAAAAGTTTAACCGATGCAATGTTCCTTCATGAGCATCAACAAATAAAGAATCTTGACACTGAGGCTAAAAGGCCTCTTGACATGTTGGCACTGCTGGTGTGAAAAGCAAAAGAAAAAAAAAAGGCAAGACTGACAACAATCAACTTCTGAAGACTTCTGCGGGGGTCGGAGTTGTTGATGCCACTTCTCAGATGGGAGGAACCTAAGGGCACAAGATAAAAGTCTTACCTGAAAAAACACTGGGGATCTTGGTTAGAAAACTCTTCACTGTCCGTATGGGGATGCCATTTTTCTCCTCCTGCATGCGTGCTATTAACTCCTCCATCTAGGCAGCACAGCGACAGTTGAAGAGGATATGAGAGAGAGGGGAGAGACAGGGCAAAAGGGAGCGAGTGAGTAGATTTCATCGCCTCATCTAATGTACCTTGCCTTATGAAAGCAAAAACAGAAAGAGGTAAACAAATACAAACAGGTTCTTGTGCGGTTCAGCTGGGTCTCCAGGGGAGAGAAAAGGGAAGCGATGGAGTTTGTGACTAACAAGCACAGCTGTCAGATTTGTGCCTCTCCTATGACAAATCTTGCTGATTTGTGTCATTTGTCACATTAAACCAAACTGTAAGCCGTGCGCATTCAACACCGCAGCAGCTACGGAACTTTGGAAATCTAGCAGCAACGTCTTCCTATTATCCATCACAGTTGTGTCCTTTTAACAGCCTCACATTTAAACTATGCTCAGCAGAGTCAAAACATCTCAGGCAGAATAGTTTTATGTTCTGCTAAGTTACAATTTGGCACAGAAAGCAGCACGAATGAATGACAAGAGTGGGCCAACAGCTACACACTGGCATACGTGCAAACTCACACACACATTTGCACGCACGACTTTGGGGAAAAAATGTACTGGGAGTTTTCTCCAGGGCCTGGCAGGAAAGACAGACAAGCAACCATATTTACAAGAGCATATGGAAGAAACAGGAGTAAAAGCTTGATATTCATCAACACTAAGCTTAGGCAAAAAAATTGGCATAAAAGCTGGTCCTTTAGGGAATGCTAGGCCTTTATTTATTGTTGTTTTATCTTTAATTCACTTTTTTCACAAAATACGAAAAGCACGAGCTGCAAGGCAAAGTTGTCATTATATCTGGTTTAAATTTAATAGCTGGATGAGTTTGTTTGCAGGTTATTTTGATCATGAAAAATCAATTCAGCAAAAAAAGTGAAAAAAAAACAGCAAATAACTTACTGGACGAAAAGCTAAATATCTTAGTTGTTATTTTTTTTCTTTCTTTCTTTGAAGAGACTGCTTTTTATCAAATTCTACCAAAACATAAAAATAAATTAACAAACAATAAATTTGTGCTATTTATCTGAAGGCTATGACTGTGACTGTGCACACCACCGTGCATAAACAAGTGTAATGTCAAACGGCAGGGATCATCCCCTTCAATTTTGTTTACACTTTATTTTGGATGCAGTGTGACACACAGGCCTAATCAGCGCGGCTCATCTGGGAATGTATTTTCAACGCGGCACTATTCCATTTCATACAAATGAGGGGCTTGTGTGGGTGAAAATGAATTTCTTGGACACATCGGAGAGAAAGCAGCAGTTTTGATTAAGAACAATCTGGGATTGATATGCAAATCTGTAACCACTCGGGTTTGGTGGTCATGAGCCAGTAGTGAAGCATTATGTTTTGATGAAAGCTTGTTGCCAGTCAAATACCCTGAAGCTAAGAACCACACGATTGAAGTTTAATTGACAATGATAAAGCACAAATACTTTAACTGAATCGCTGCTGTAAAGAGTTCAGTAAGACCAAGACAGTGACAGATGAATAGAAATACTGTACATGCTGAATTAATGTTGGAACAATTTTTTGGTAGTTTTTAGGCTCAGAAAGGCACTTTTACATTCTTTGATGGGCTTGTCACCAAGGCAACCTAGACAATGTAATTTTCTCACAGGTAATAGTTTGATAATAATAAATTTTGATCTGAAGCACAATCTTTTTTTCGAAGCAAGTTGACCTAAAAGCAAACAAGAAATGATAATATATATATATATATAAAGTAAAAAGAAAGAAAATACGATCAAACAACACTCAAATTTACCAGGATTTCAGCTTTTTTGAGTCAGGATTTCAATTTCTTTTCTTTTTTTGTGACAAATTGTTTGTGCTCCACTTTTCAAAATAAAAGTTTTCTCACCTGTGTTCTTTGTGGCCCTTTTACCCGAGTTAAATCTGAACCCTGAAACAACTAAAATCTTAGTAATCTTGACACAATTGGGGCACTTGTTTCAATTAAACATGTAAAAGCAGTGAAACCAAATGTTACCTTGAGCTCTTATGTGACAGAACAATTATGACATATTTTTGACTCATATTTTAACCAAAGATTAACCCTTTAGGGTTTTTTTATTAGTGGTGCCAGAATAAATCTCTTGACTTTATCTTCTTTTGTAAAGCTCATCAGTTCTAATCAATCCCCTGAAGCTATTAAGTGCGAAAATGAATAAATTGAATGATAGTTTTATTATAGACAAAATGTGAGCTTATTAGCTGGTTGATCAAATCCATCTGTCCTTTTTTGGGTCACAGGGACCTGCTGCCTATCTCCAGCAGTCACTGTGCGAGAGGCTGTGTACACCCTGGACATGTTGCAAGTCATTTAAAGGGACACAGAAAGACAACCATTCATAATCTCACTCACGACTAGGGACACTAGCGTTACCATTTCACCTAACATGCATATTTTTAGTCTATGGGAGAAAACCTGCAGGTGCAAAAAGAGAACATGCCAACTCTGGATGGGAGGTGATCCTACGACCTTCTCAATGAGAGGTGACAGCTCTAACTACTGTGGTGTTGTGCCACTAGTTGATCAAATCAATGTGACCCAAAAAATAAATAAAAAAAGTTCTGGACCAAGACCAGCTCTCAAGACTCACAACATCCTCCATGACTTTATCATCATGAATTTTGTTATGGATGCTATTTCTGGTTAATTTAAATTTGACAACTCTGTAAGTGTAGATAATATAAAATATATATTGGGACAAAGTAGAAGATTTTTTTTTTCAATTTATTTATTTCCATCATAAACTGAGTGAGGCAACATGAATTTATTAATGTTATACCTAATTAATCCACCGATAATATCTGCATTAATTATATAACTTCTGGAAATAGTGAAATCTTTTCCTTTGTTGCATGCCATCATTTCCTTTTTCTTGTATTGGTATTTATCATTAATTAAAATCTTTGTATTCAGCTAATCCAATGTGTTGTATAATGTGAACCTTCATTCTGTTTTTTTTTCCATCTCATCATCTTGCTCGGAGAGTTAGCTGGCACTGTGAGGCAGAGCAAACAAGGACGACGACGACAGTGATCAATACTTCACACACTCTCCTGTCTCTGCAAAGCCTCACCGCCTACAGATGCTAAAATACCACCAGCGTGAATATTCAAGATCTAAAGCTCTTGATGTGGGGATGCTCTTTGGCTTCATGTAGCGAAAAGGAAGAGAGGAAAGTCGCTTCCCATAAGAGAGGAAGAGAAAGACTCTATTTTTCCTTTCTCTTCCTCCCCATACCCCACCCCCACCCAACTGATTCCACCCACCCAGAGCTGTCTGACTGCGTCTCTGCAGCCTCTTAACAGATAAGAGTGAGTGTTTTGGCTGCACAGTGTGAATCACTGAATAATGAAGGCGCAGGACTCACTACATATGAACTGACTAACAAAAGCTCTGGATATAAGCACACACTGGGCTTCAGCACAGGGCTTCAAACACTTCAAAGACTATCACTGAGGGCACTCGTGGTGCAATCAGAACATACTGAAGTACCATTTGGAGCAAAAAAAGAAGAAAAAAAAACATTCTAACTGGGTTTGTAAATCAATTCTGCCCTCTTAGATTTCTTTTTTAGTCACTGTCAAGGGCACCATGTCCGCCTATTTGAAGCTTTGATTCAACTCCAGACGATAAAAGAGAATTTAAAATGCATTGTAGAAAAAGTGGGATATTCCTAGAGTAGATCTCTGGAGAATCCATGAGAAGGTCAGCTTTATTAGTTCCCCCCAACAAGAAAAAAAAAAAAGAAGAGAAAAAGTCTGCTTTGATGAGAATTGCTCAAAGTGGAAATCGTGGGGAAAGTTCTACACTCGACTTTGGAGACAAAATCTTTTTAGATTTAAGCGTTGTCCATAACACCTTCAAACCAGGCAGTTATGAGACTCAGTAGAAACACAGCTCATAAATTTCTACAACGACCTTCACATTTCAAGTGAAATGCAACCCAGGATCAGGTATTTGTGGATTGTGCAGCAAAACCTGCAGGTTTTAAAGCATCATCTCAGCTCGGTGCATGCGATTATTATTCATCTCCAGCACTGACCTAAATTTAGGTGACTGAAAAAAAAACTGTGCTTGATGAACTCAAAATTAATTTTTAAACAGACTCATTAGGACATAATTACATACCTAAGTCTCAGTGTGCATGCGTCTAGCTATGATATCTATTAATAAAATGTACCTTGTGTACTTGTGCTGCTGTAGAAGTGACACTACAATATTATACTCGCTTTATCTACTGCATTTTATCCTGTCATTCAATAGGGAACGCATTTAGAGTTTGTTCTAGTTTATGTCTGTCTGTGTAGATGTGAAAAACCTGAGTGACTGTGATAAAGAGGAAATTAAAAGTACTCCTGTTCTTCTTCTCTTGGTGTCTACCTCATTTCCCCTCCCTTGTTCTCGCAGCTTTTGATGTAATGCCTGAATGTTGCTGCCTCTGGACGAGGAGCATGGTATCATCTTGACAGTGCTATCTGTGGACAAATGTGTCTACAAGGAAAGACTAGATACCGCACCCCCTCACCCCCACAATTCTGCGTCACACAAATACGCAGACAAACATTGTGAATTCAGACAATGACACACGGAGCATATATATAAATTGAGTCATACAGCAGATAAGCACACCCGCATATAGGTTATAAACCCAGATAGTGGGAACTGTTGTAATTTAAAAGCATCAAAACAGCAATCCAGTGGAAGTCTGGCTGCCATAGGCAGAATGAGAGCAGTCTGAAAAGAACCTGTGACTATACAGCATGACAGTGCTGGTAGATAAAACAGTCTTTGCAGCCGGTTGATCTCGTTTCTCTCTGAACTTCAGAACTCGGCTTCCTGAATGAGGCAGAACCTGTGGTGGAAGCTGAGAGATAACCGTTTTCTTTTATTGCTCTCAAAAAGCAGTCATGATTCATAAATACTATGCTCCATATGCAAAAATCAGATGGAAGATCAATAAACTCTAAAAGCATTATTATATGCATCACATCCCTAATCAGGTATTTCAACGCTGAACAAATTCACTTTGTCTTTCAATTTGACTTTTTGAGAGGATCTATTTTAGGACAAAAAGAAAATCTAATATCTACACCACAGCTGTGTTAAATCACTCTGAAAGGCTGTGTCACCCCACATGAATCACTCATCTCTCCTCAACAGGCTGCTGTATTTGCATACTGAGTAAAAGAAAAAAAGAAAAACAAAATGTTTGTCGTGCCATTCGGAAGGAAACGGTGTCAGTCTAGAATGCAGAAAAACCCTGTTGTTTAAAATGCTGTTTGATCTTTTTAATTCACAATTTGTTCACGACCAGGAACTTGTATTAAGCATGTCGGTTTGACTAATTGTGCTTTAGCAGGAGCAAAAGGTTGCTAGCTACTGCTGGTTTACTACAAAATAAAATAAGTCTGCAGCCTGACCAAGACATTCTTTTTTTCTTTTTGTAAACACAAAACCAAACAGCCCTGCAGATAGGGACGAAAAGTTATTGGGTCTGTGCTGACAAAACTGTTGCATGGATGCCATGATTCTTAACTCTTTCAGAGGTTGCCATATTAGTTACCACAGCAACACATTCTCAGACCGCTATCACAAGGACATCTTTGACTGCTTGCCATCACTCATTCATGAGAGAAAAGAGGTGGTGGTGATGAAGGGGGGGGTGGGGGGATTGCAGGGGAGAGAGGGTGTACAGTGCATACGATGCTACGTTTAACAAATCCAACATTAACTATTCTGTTATATTTTGGATTTGATTATTTGTTACATATTTTATAGTTTCTAATTTCTTTTGGTCACAACTTACATATAAAAAAAGTTGAGTTTTTGTATTCACACACTAAAGATAAACTTTGCTCCACACTAGGGATAAACTTTGCTCAAATTCCATTATAGCAGCAACAATTAAATATTTATGGCTATCACTTGATCATTACTTAAATAAATGATCTATTATTTAGAACCAAAACAATTTTACAAAGATGGTTAAAGTGGTTAAGAGAGACATCCTGCAATCAGTGGGTTGCCAGTTCAATCGCCCATTCCAGCTGTTTCAGTCTCTCCTCGGGCAAGACACTTCATCCCCCCTTGGCTGCTGGTGGCACTGGTGCATGGCAGCCCCGCCTAAGTCAGTCTGACCCAGGGTAGCAGTGGCTACATCATAATATACCACAGTCAGTGTGTGAATGTGTGTATGAATGGGCAAATGACCACTTTGGAGTCCATAGCGACTGCCAATTCTGATTTTGGCTGATTCCGATTGTTTAACTACTGACACTCGCAGGTGTTATAAGGTCACAATACACTTTCAATGTTGTTATTTTATTGAAAAAACATTGAACAATACAGAACTGGATTTGAGGTAGCGCTCACAGGAGAGCAAAAGCGGACAGTGGCTGATTTTCAGATGTAGATAAGATCCTAAGTATCACCAATCTCCGAAAACAAAGAAAATATGGGCCAATTTATCGGTGCACCCCTAGTAAAATACATAAATAAAATGAAAAATTGCCATGTCAGTTGCAGGATTATTGCAGTTTACTCGAAAATACATACATAAGCAAACATGCAGCATAATACTGTCACAGTTGTGGAGGTTAGATTCAAAAATGCAGACTGATGATTATGTTTTTTTCTGACTACATTAGGAAGCTAACATGACATCTTGATATGTTTAAATGTATTATATTATTCAGTTACTGTCTTATGTCAGAGCTGTAAAATAACAAAGTTATCTTAAAATCATAGATGAACCATTAACCAGCATTTGCAGTTGAACATTTTTTAAACCATAGTTGAATTAAAGTTCTGTTTTTTTACATGTACCATCATGCTTAGTTGAGTAATCCATCAAAAGTAAGCATCTGTTTCTAAAAACATCCCTTCACTGTTTTTTACTTCAGGATGTTCTCCCTTTCTGCTGATTAGCTCCCTCTGTCTTCTTTATTTGTCATCATTTGTCATTTGCAATAACATCACATCCTCATTGTGCAGCATAAAGAAACTTGAGGACACAAATGATTTCTTGCCATTTGCATCCCAAGTCTTTATCTTTTAAACAAATGCAGAGACCTGTGAATTTTTTAGGATGGAAATCATTTCAACTTTCTCTCTCTGCTCACTGCAAAGACCAATAACACATTACTCAGTGTACCAGTCTGCAATATTTTGTCCAATATTTCCATAAAAGAGGACTTTGATGAGAAAGGCAGAGGGCCTCCAGCAAAAATTTCACAAGCGAGCGTTGATGGACACAACAGAACATGCATTGATTTATTTGGAAAATTACAAATGGATGTTGTCAACCATAATGTCTTCTCAGCTTTGAAATGCTGGTTGAGATATGACTTTGAGCATGTTAATGGGCTGATCTGATTTGAGCTGAATTGTTAATGGATGTAAGTGAGGCTGATGTTTACAGGTAAACAAGGAGATATTTGATTCCCTGTGTGGCTCTTCTGCCATACTGTTAAGTGCTGAGGGTGCTTTTGCTTTCTGTGTGCATAAATACAGGAAATTTTCAGCAGTACTGGCTACCCACATTTCAGGTAAAAGGGTAAATACAGTATGTGAAGAATTTATGACATAGTAAATTGAATATGTTTGAAACTAATACAATATGGGATTTTGCCTTTCTCTGACAACACTTAACAAAAATAACCAGTCAATCTGCTGTTATCCAGACGGATTTTCTTCACTAATAACTTTATAGTTCGTTAGTCTAAAGATATTTTGAGTTGAAAATAAATCACACTCCATAATTATATTGACAATAGGCTACTCTGTTTGAATTAGAATTAGAATTTTAAATGTAATAATGTAGACTAATGATATAAATTGTTTAAATTAAAATAAATTGGCTATGAATGCTGTTGTATAACAGTACAATAATAATATGAAGATCTCAAACTACAAACAAACTTAAATTATGCATTAATTGAAGCTTAATTTGTCTCGGTATATAATAAGCCGTGTTATTTTTTTTATCACATTTTATTTTATTGAGATTTATTCAGCACATCAGATTTTTATTTCTGTGACTGTGTACAACCCACGGGAAACTAACAACAGTCCTCATTTCATCCCTCGACTTTAATTCCACAGCTGATGCTGCTAAAAATGACAGATTTTCTTTTCTTGATCTCTGAGACAGTCTCCAAACTTGTAAAGTTCTTCTTTTTACTTTTCGTTGTCATTTTCATGAACGAACACTTCCTGGTATGTGGGGCAGGAATCGTAGCTGTATATGGTGTTTTTGGGGTGGTAATTGTGCTAATCTCCTCTCCTCGTGCACGAGCACCTGAATACACATACATCATGTTTACGCTGCTTATTTACACACTTTTCCTGAAGATAGAAGCGTTTGTTGAATCTGACGTGACATGTTTGTACGAACCCTTTGTTCGAACAAAAGTAAGAGAAATTTAGGATAAGAATACGAAAATGTTCTTGCATGAGGCCCATTGCTCTTTGACATTTCAGAAATTTAGCACTAATGTCACCTTACCTAAGACTTAAGGCGGCTGTGGCAGAGTGGTTAAGGGAGTCGCTCTGGAACCGGAAGGTCGTCGGTTTGATCCCCTGTTCCAGCTGTCTCAGTTGTTGTGTCCTTAGGCAAGACACTTCACCCCTGATGCCTCTGATGTCTGTCCCATCAGTGTATGAATGTGATTGGCACTGATTTGTCTCCATAGATGATTGTACGTGTTAGCTTTGTAGGAGATCTAATAGAGTGCTGTGTGAATGGGTAAATGAGGGCACAGATTGTAGTGTAAAGCGCTTTGAGTAT
>JARVJO010000001.1:30161110-30172327 GCA_031762555.1 Cynodonichthys magdalenae
AATGGGTAAATGAGGGCACAGATTGTAGTGTAAAGCGCTTTGAGTATTCTGGTTGGATAAAAAGGCGCTATATAAGTACAGTCCATTTACCATTTACCTTTGGAAGGGCATATATATCTATATAGATATACAGTATATATGTAGTAACATTGAAATGATGAAATGTCACAATCACATTGTTGTAGGGAGTGAAGTTAACTTTAATAGATTTATTTATTTTTTTTAAAGTCTATGAACACATTTAAATCAGACAAGTATTATTAAAGCTAAGCTTCTTCAGGTATATTTTTGTAATTACAAAAGCGAAAATTTGTTGGTGTTTGTGGCTCAGGCAGATAAGAGGTAGTCCACAAATCAAAAGGTCAAGTCTTTGACTGCTGGCTGCTACGACTGTACGGAAACCTTTGTGTTTGAATGACATTCTCCTGCACGATCATATCTAAGCTGTTCAGGTCAACAGCTTTTAAAGTCTCTGCTTAGTGGGTTGAAAGAATCCAGTGCCTGAAACAACCCCACACAATTAAAGACAAATTCACCTCAATTGCTCAAAAAACATTTGTTGCGCTAGTGACAAGACTGTTTACTTGTACAGTGACTAGTTTTCTTACACCATTTTTGAACAGAAAGTAGAATTTCTGCTGCGGTTCAGCTGTTTATGAACACACGACAATGTTTGTTTTCTCTGAAATTAAAGCTTTTTAAATCCTGGTTTCAGACTGGAGGTTTCAGCACCCCACCCCACAGAGGTAGGAAATTGCAATTGCGCACTACAGGCGACTGCAGTCAATACTTTCTCTGCTCTTGTCTAAGTAAACAACAATAACAATGGAGGACACCAGTTTGTGCAACCACAGTGTCTCTCTCTGTGGATTTTTCCTGCAACAATAATATCAATTTCCAGGAAAACTTCATTATAGTTAATCAGTTTTTATCCATTGTTTCTTTTATTGCTCAAAGTGAAGTAAAACTCATTAGTAAAGCATCCCACTTCACCAAAACAGATAAAACAGTTGTTTTTTGGCTACTAACTGAAGAAGTACTCAGGCAAAACACATTACTTCGCTGTTTTGTCATAAATCTCTACCACTTTTACAAGTCACATCTTTTCTTTTTACACCTCAAGAGAATCAACATGCCAAAAGTAAAGCTTTAGAAAAATGGTTAGTATTTTTCCCAAATACTATAGCTCCTAGAAGGGAAGGCCACTTGATAAAGAGACAAGCACTGAATCATAGATGAGAGACGGTCAGTTAGATATTCCTGCTCTTAAGAGCAAAAAAGTACAAGAATTTATCCTGGTTTGACTTTCTAAAGTTAATGGTCTTGTTTCAGATTTCCCAGTCAGTGAGTTTCTGTCATCTCAGGCTTTGTGAAACCACAACACATTACTGAGGATCATACACTTCCTTATGGGCTGCAGCCTTATACATTAAAGAGCAAACTAAATGCCTCTGTAATGTCTTTTTTAGAGTAAGTCATTAACTTTCCATTTCACTGTTACTGAAGCCCTTTTTATATTTACATCAAAACAACCAGCTAATTCTTACTTTGATGATTGTGGAATATGAATGTTCCCATGCACAGCCCAGAGCTGTTTTCTAACTTAAAAAAAGGTCAAACACTGTTGATGTCTTCATCTTTGCAAAAAAAAAAACAAAAACAAAAAACACACACCTTGAGGCTTATTCATAACTGCTGCATAAACAGAAAATAAGTCTTAAGCAAAATGTGACACTTCCCACAGAAACACTGAGTCAAACATATAAAGTATTTAGTGTTGAACTTAAGACAATTTTTAGAAATGACATTAAAAGTAAAAGGGTTCAACACTTTGTGCTACATTATGATAACTTTTTCAACCTGCAGTACGATTTCGGCGTTCAACCAACCAGCCTATTTAAAATGGATGGTTCATCTGTACGAAGATTCCAAAAGACTGAACTTTCCTCAAATCTCCTCTTTGCAATGATAGTTCACTTTGTTCCCTTACTGCCTGTTTCTCAACCTACTATCATCTGTTGTTGCTGGCAGCTGGTGGGACGTTGTTTAAAGGGCGAGGCCTTTCTGTCTCCATTTAATACTCTCACTCTCACTGTCCTTCTCATACTCTCTTATCAGTGGGCGGGCAGTGGGCGCAGTGACTAAGCCAAGGTTAGCCATGTGCTCGATCATCCACTGAAAGCGCATATCCCTCCTGCCTACCTACCATGGTTTCATCACTCAAACAGCATGTTATCATAAATTAGTAGATAATGGAAGAAGAAAACTGTAGCAGGTGTATTCGAGAAAAAGTTCTTTAAAAACTCTCAGTAGCTTATCTAGTTGTTCAAGCATGCGATTCCAAATATCAGTATATTCACATTTCAAAAAGAAAAAAAACATTTTGTTTGTGTATTAATCTATAATTCTTCTAAGCACTTATTTTAGATTTTTTTTATAATAAACTGTCCTAATCCTGCTTTTATTTTGGCTTTTAAAATGAAAAACTAGCTGGGGGAATACATTTTTGGTCAATTAAAGCATCCCTATTGCTAATCCTTCAAGTGTTATTAGTTAGTGTCCACTCTGTCTGACATTACATTAAAGGAGTCTTATCTCAAGACACCAGTATGCATGTTTCAGTAGACTAAACAAAGAAGCAAGGGGGAAAAAGGATGAGAAGAGAGCAAAGGAGGTGAAACAGGGAAAAGGCTGAGTAACTGGAAACAGAGATGCACTGGGAATAGAAAAAAAAAGGAAGGACGCTGTCTATTTTTAGATCTGCACAACATAAGAGAGAGAGGGACTTTTCTCCTCCCCTCCCACCATCCCCTCATTTTCCACCTTCCTCCTTGGCACGTGCAACAAATGCTCAGTATGGCTCTATGTGCCCAGAATACCAATAAGAGAGAAGCAGCTGGATCCTGGCAGGCTGACATTCTTCTGCCTTCTCCCGTCTGCAGAACCAAGACAAGGACTAAGAGTCCGACAGGAAAAGTACACATCAGAGGACACATCAGTCAGTATAGGCAATAAACTGATAAGGGCAGACTGCTAGACGGAAGTGACACTTGAACCACGGAGCGATGATGATGATGATAGATGATGAGCTCTGAAGAAGTTTAAAAAAGAACAAATATGAGGAGAGACGGGACAAGGAGATCATTATTGATGCCACAGGCAGAAATTTGCAAAGTCTAGTGAGTGTCTTACAGGGTCACAAAGAGACACAATTAAACCTTTATCAGTCTTGTCAAGCAGGCCTAAAAGATTCACAGGACTGTTACTTTTTTAAAGATGTTCATCACTGAAGGCTGACTTGTTATATACAGACTTCATAAAAAAATACATTGCTTAAATTTGTTCATCCACAGAGGACAGATTTATTAATGGGAAATCTTGTCACCCTGCATGTTCTCCCATTTACTCTGATGTCCACTATTTTATATACACAACACAAACAAAAAACATCCACCAACCAATTCTTTGCAACATTTAGAGTGCTTTCCATTATATTTAGATGATTTGATACCAGGCATTTACCTAGAGGGGTGGTGAGGCACTGTAAGGACACCCTGTTCAGATGTCAGAAACCTTTTATTTGACAACACTTCAGAATGTCCTCAGGGCACTGTCCAATCTTTGGGTTCGCCAAGATTTACCAGGCATCGCTGTCTGTAAGTTGTTTTTTCCCCCTCCGTAAATTATGTAAACTTTGTAAGCGGCAAAATAGGTGATCAGAATTATTTTATAAAAACAGAGAAAGACAAATAAAGAATAAATTGTGCCAGTTTGAGCACAGGTGGGTAGCGATTTAACAGCTTCAGGAGCTGTTGTTGTGTGTTGCTTTTACAATCTCAACTTTTCCTAAAGTTCTATAAGATTCATAAGCTGTGGGCTTCAAGTGTTGATGCCTTTTTCTGAAGTCCAACCTAAAAGCCTGGTTGAAATTGACTTTGTCATTTTTTTCAATTTGTGCTCAGCACTTTGTCTTTTGTCCAGGGCATGAACATTGTGTGAATATATATCTTGTGATTGAATTAAGAGAAAATAATGGCATCACTTACTGCAAGCAGAAGCTTTTAAGTCTTTACCTATTATCACCGTAAGTGTACAATGCTTTTAAAAGATGCGCCAACTCAGGCTATTACAAACAGAGCAGCAGACTTTATACTGTACAGCTGTTTGCTAACTCAAGCTAAATTCAGAAACAAACATAGACGCTCATAAACGATAATGTTCTGTCACTTTGCAAGCTCAGGGAGTTCTGGACCCAGGGTGGACGCATTTTGAGATAATCTCATTTGACAGTCTGCTGGCGTGGTTGTCATGGGAATCTGATCAGAACAGCCACCAGCTATTAGCATAGCAGAAACAAAACGGAGGGCAGGAGAAAGCGCAATCATCGCACGCAACAGTGTCCTGAGGAATGCCATTGCTCAATTAGCAGATGAGACACTTTCGGGAGTCAGCGTCTGAGAGCCAGGAGGAATAAAAAGATGGTGACCTACTAATAAATGTTATGAATCAGTTGCTCTGTTTTGGCTGCTGGCCATGTTATGTCGCAAAAGAACATATGAAGTAAACATTCTAGCACCTCTCTGCAGCTGCTGAACACAACTGTGTTGTGACCTGAATGCTATCATCAGCAGGCAAACAGGTGTGTTTACTGTCTTAATTTATTGAGATAGCAGCTAATCATTTTCTAATTTCCTTTAAACACATATTTACTGTAAGTGAGTTAATGAAAACCCTATCATTTTTCAAGTGAAATATGAAAAAATGAAAGAAAAAAAAAAGACCTTTGCCCATCTGAAAGGCTCATTATAGACCTTATAATCCTAGAGTATCAAAACAAGAAATAAAGCTCACAAATCTTAGTTACTTGGAAATTTTCTGTTTTTCAGCATTTTTTTATTATAAAATATTTATATCTTTAAAAGATGTTAAAAGGTTGCAGAAACGCCTCCTGGTTTGGGGCCTTTCTAAATGGAATTTGAGTGTTTTCCTTGTGCCAGTGCAGGTTTTCTATGGATTTCCTCCCACAGACCAGTAACATGCATGTTAGGTTATTTGGTAACTAAAGGACATTATGCGTTACACTAATGCAATTTTGGACAGATGTCAAGTGTTCACTGCAATTATGTTCATTTGCAGAAAATGTTCTTCATCTTTAAAACTTGGTCAATAAATCGTATTATGATTCTGATTTTTTAAATTGTCCCCAAGTGTGAGTAAAATGTAAATGGTTGTGTCTACTTTGCCTCTATGTGTCCCTGTAATGGACCTGCAGTCTATCTAAGGTGTAAACTCGCACCTCACACAGTGACTGCCAAAGGTAAAGAATCTGGTGAAAAAAAAATTTAATGAACTCTAAATATTGTTTATTGGCATTTAAGAACAAAAGTAAAACAACGAAGCAGCTGCAGATTGAGTCAAAATGGAGCCTGAGCTTTATAAACAAGGCTGAGCTGTGCATGGCAGAGGTTGCTAAGCTGAACTAATAGTGTGCAACTGTGAAGCTCAGTAGGCTGCTGGTGGAATCTGCTCAGCATGACAACCTGCAAGCTGAGAAAAAAAAAACGTGTGTCTGATTAACTCAGATGTGCCCAATTCCAGATCAAGAAATAGCCTGTTTGGCAAATGAACACACATGTACCAGGCATGTGAAAACACACCCTTTGGTACAATTGTTCTCTGACTTTTAATATTTCGGCTGTATTGGATTTGTGTGCTGGCACTCAGTGGTGGCAGGCTAATCACGGAGACATGATTGCTTCAGGGAGAAGAAACCTTATTGCCGAGAGGGTCACTGAGCTGCAGGGAGACAATCAGGCCAGCATTCTCAGTTACAGTTACAGTCAATTTGGATGGAAAACGCCCCATCCAATGGTTGTTTGTTTAAAGTGAGTTCCAAATAAAGCTGTGAGTCACACGTGAATCACTTCACACAGGAGGACAGATTACTGTGCTCCAGCAGGGTCTAAACACATCCCTCTCTTTTTCTCTCTGTGAGGATAAAAGCTGGCTGAAGTGTCATAGGGCTGCAATGACTTCAAAGCGAGGGAAGGGTTGTGAGAGGAGGGCACAGAGAAAGACAGGTGGATGGATGCTTTTTCTAGATGGAAAAAAAGGGGGGGTTAGAGGGCACGTGTGTATCAGGGGCAGCGCGGGAAACAAGGAAAGAAAGTTAGTGTGATCCTGTGAGCATTTGAGAAACATCAAAGACTTGAAACTGAACAAAAGAGGGCATGAAAGTGGGAGGGGAGAGCGGGAAGGGGTGGAGGGGCATAAAAGAGTCTGAAATGCGAGTATGAAGGCAGGACTGACAGACAGCGGCGAAGTATAAGTCGAATTAAGACAATATTTCACTTCAAGCTGTCAAATTATACAGCAGACGGTGAGCTAAGGCATTAACATAACAAGATTTTTATTTACTTTTTAAAACTTGACATGAAAATGTGGTTTTAGCTTTGACAGTGTTGTGAGGTTAATATGATTTACAAAGAAGGCTTTTTTTGTATAGCAGTGTTTCTTCTCTTGGTGTTCAGTTTTTAGCAAAAGAAACGTATTTTATATAATCACTAACATTGCCAAAAAAGGGGTAAGAATTTTATCAGTATCATAGTTCATCTTTCATCTCTAATATTGTTTGTTAAATGTGATCCCTTACATAAAAAACACTGAAATAAAGACCACTTTGCAGCAGACAACACATCAGAGCACTTGAAAGAAAAAATTCTGTAGTTCTGTCACTGGTATACAACCTCAAATGCCGCAACTTCAAGTTCTGATTTCTAAGAGGGGGGAAAACATGTAAAATGTGAGGGAGGAAGAATATCGAGTTTCCAAAACAAACAGACTCAACGCCTAATACTTTAAGACATAGAGACAAGCAGGCAAGTGGGAATTTATACATTGTTGAAGGTGTGTGGGAAGGAGCTAAGCTTCACAACGAGTGACTGGGTGGTGTGTTAGAAGTAGAGACTGCATGGGCACGGTTTGGATGCAGATGGTGTCCGTTGCAATGAAGGGCGAAAGAGACGGGGGGGGGCACGGCGAAAGCAAGGACGCCGGCTTAATGTTTCGAATGGATAAATGCAAACCAGTGTGAAGTGAATGTGAACAAGGTTACACGATGCCTCTCTCTTTTAAGATCGTGTTCAAAGCTCAGTATCTCTGTCCGCATTAAGAACACATCACCGCAGACAGCAAAGCATGCTGCAGCAGATCTGGTTCAGGGCTCTTCTGTAAGCTTTTGCAAAATGTTGAACTTAAATTAAATGACTAGACTGAGGCGATGCCTGAGTCAGCCTCTATCTTAATGCACAAGCTTCCTTATGCTGTTATATAAGCCAGAAAGACACGCCTTAAGACTCCAGCTGTAGCAGACATTTAGAGTTAAGCTTAAAGCAAGTATCTGCTCACTTTTTTTTGCACAGATGCTAAAGCTATTCAATTATGTGGTTTATTTTTATTCACAACAGTAACTTTTATCCACTGAAAATGCCCCACAAGTTGTAAAATGCTTTTAATATTGCATAAGGCACTGTCACACTATAACATTTTAGACAACTTATGCCAACTTATGAAAAGTTTGTCCAACATTAAAGATGTCTATGCTGAAAACGAAATAAAAAAAAAATCTGCTGGAATCCTCTTTTGGACCTATACAGACTGTAATGTTAACAATTAGATCAAATACAGTATATAGCCGATATGAGTAAAATAATCATACAATTTTCATATGTTGGCATAGGTTGTCTAAAACATTATAGAGTGGCCTATACCTTGACTTATTCAGCAACTCCAGCTAAAATAGACCCTACTGAACATGTGATATTCTAACGTCTAGCTTTAAGCAAGAAATTAGATAAGAGGATTTCCAGGGCTTTTTAGATTTAGCCTGCTTTTAAAATGCTTCAAAAATGTTCACATTTTTAAAGTATTTTATGCTTTCATTCCTATTATTTTCTTGCAACTCGTCTACGGTCACACTCCAATGAGAATATCAGTGGCAATTAGGAGGTTTAGTGTTTTGCCCTGAAACACTTCGTCACTTGAAGAGGCCATGGATTGAATGGGCAATCTTCCCATTGGAAGGCAGCCACTTTACCACAGCCGGCTAAAATCACTGAAGCAGCAGAGACTTTAGAAGTGTCCATGAGCAAGAAGCCTGAGCCTAAATTCCCATATTAAAATGTGAGTTTTGAATGCAAGTTCAGTTTTATGAGGGTGGCTCTCTGAAAGACTTCACTTATGAATGTGTGGGATGGCCACATAATGACCAAGTGTCCCTGGAGACCCCACACCTCTGCCATAGAGATATGAGCGGGGAATGTTTCCAAATGTGTTGCTGCACCTATCATTACTAAAAGCTGAGTTTCTCAGAGTCAAATGTTGACCTGTTCAAGCTTGGTGCAGTTTAGAGAATTATTCATTAGTCTCTTCCTTACATTATACACTAAACGTTCAGTAGCTTAAAGGTCTGAACTTCAACCAGGTTTATGGTAATATGGACCGGATGTAGTTTAGCATTGTTGTGATGAAAATGCAAAACCATACTTTAAAACACCCCTGTTTTGTTGACCCTGTCTCAAATTGAAATGTAGTGCTGATGAGATCTAATCAAATTAAAACAAAAATCCAACTTTATTGTTTAATAAATGGACTTTTTATGCCTTCAATCTGCGTTTTAAGCAATTTGACTTTTAGTTCCTATTTTCAGAGGGGTTTCATCTTCTTTAGAAACAGGGCTGCAGAGGCATACAGTATGAAAATAATTCACAGCTAATGGTTGCAGATTGTCACTTTAATAGCTCTGACTCGCAGCCAGGATCATTTATCACTTCAACCAAAACAAGCTTTTTAAACGCTTATTCTACTGAATGAGTAACGAAGAAGCATCCAGATGTCATAAGACATAAAGCAGCAGTTATAATTCACCTTGGTTAACATCATATAGGTGTTTATCTTTGTCTTTCTGTTTCTTTATTATACTAAATCTATATTATATGTATTTATTTATCTATTGTTGTTTCATTTAGTTATCGTTTTTGTTTGTAAAACCAATGAAGGTTGCAACTTTTTTTTCTAGAGCTAGAATGAACTGTCCACCTGCTCTAGGTAAATTTTAATAATTGTCCATGGATCTGTTAAAATTCAGGTATTTTGGGACATAACTGCAAAGTGCACCTCTTAGGCTCTGTGCAAACCTCAATGTTAAAGATAAAGTAACTGCAGGCTGATTATAAATATTTATTTCATGTATAAGATCACTGAGTTTTCACTCATATCAACAGTTTCTTACAGTTAGAATTTATCCTCACTTGAGCTCAGACAAGTTCCCACTCACACTGTAAAGCTAAAACTTCTCTTAGAAAGTTTTTAATGGCATTCGTCAGAGTTATGATTCAGGAGTCTAACAGTCCTAATTAGATTTCAGTGCATCATTTGACACTAAGGATCATGAGTTAGTACAGCTATGACCCTCTACCCCCGCACATCCTCCTCTAAAATAGAAACTGGGTCAAACCTCTCAGGAGCGATCATTAGTGGGCTTGAATAATACTTTGCAAGCAGGTAATCAGTAATTATTAGCCTGAAAGAACTGACATGACAGCTCTGCAAATGACATCCAGATCTATCAAGGCTTCTCATCGTATTATTATAGGCCGGTGGACTTACAGAGCTATGCTAAGTACAAATAAGACTCAAATGAAAAACAAAAAAAGAAGGAAAGCTGTCACTCTTGAATGTGGGCAAGTAAAAACTAATGCCAAAATAAAGACTTTTGTGATGAGAATTTGTTTTCACTCTAAGGACTGTTCCCTTTATTTACTTTGTTTAATTAATATACCTCTTTTATCCTTATGACGTAAATATTTGCACTATTTGTCAAATGTACATTGATCAGAGTCATCTTGTGTTATTTTTTTACTGACTCCCTTGCTTCAGAACAGTCTTGCAAAAGAGATTTTAAATACTAACTGTTCAGCTTTTCAGTGTGAATAAAGTCTCAGGTGTTTTTTTATTATTTCAACTTAAATGTGATGTGACAAATAGATTTTTAGTGCAGTTCACAACACATGCTAATTTTCTATCTCATGCTTTACAGAAAACACTTTGAATTCCCTTTGTTAAAAAAAAGAAAGTAATTAATTAACAACCTCCATACCTTACTTTATTGTGTTAGGATGAAAAAATTAAAAAGAGCTTTCATTAAATGCTAAGACGCAGATATTTCTAGATGTTTTTTATTTTTTTATCATAGGAGAATAAGGGTATCATTTATGCATTTAATGTAAAACATCTGAATTTTCCTTGATTATTTATATTTTTTTCTAGAACCACAACTAGATACGAGAATTTGCCCACAATAAACTGTGGCTCATTGAAGACATATTTATACTATCAAATACAGGAGAAATGGTTTAGTTTGAAATGCATAAAGTCATAAATAATAATTTTCTGACCAATAATCTCTGAAACTCAACCTTATTTTCCCTCAACAGCAGAAGCAAAAAATAAGGAATATACGTGTTTATGCATGCAGGAAACAAAATTGCCTGCACTCGCAAGCTGACATACAAAGAGCTATACTTCACACACAAAGATTTCTCTCTGATCTGGCAAGTATGGATCATCCCACCTCAAGCCCCCTCTGTCTCTTGGTCTCAGTGATCTTCTGATTGCACACCGAGCGAGACGAGCAGTACGAGAACCCTTCAATCTGGCTCTCAACTGAGAGAAAACTGAACAAAATACTCTGTTCTTTCTGCTTTATGACTCACGAACAACGTAGGATGGTTGGATAATTGTATTGATAACAGGGCAGGCTGACGTGGAGCTGTTTAATAGGTGCAGATTAGACCTAAAGTTAAAAAACTGTCCTATGTTAAAATGGATTTTTGCTAAATTTCTACCCATCTAAACTAAATATCAGAATTTGTAATGCTATAAAGTTTTCTAGGACGAGGTCTTATTTGGGGATTTTGGCTATTTTCAAAGTTGCAAACACAACAAGCTTATTATTTAATCTGAAATTAGCTTCAGGTTTATATATATATATATATATATATATATCCAAAGGAAAAAGCAGGTTAAGATATAGAATGGATGGAAATTATTATCTTAAAAGTTTGAAAGACTTTACTTTTACTTTGAAATCTTCAAAAAGGACTATTTTATTAGTCTAAAAACACAAATGCACACCTGGATTTGTTAAGGATTGCTACA
>JARVJO010000001.1:30172427-30194508 GCA_031762555.1 Cynodonichthys magdalenae
TTTGAAATCTTCAAAAAGGACTATTTTATTAGTCTAAAAACACAAATGCACACCTGGATTTGTTAAGGATTGCTACATCCATGACAGGAAATGATAGAAAATGATCTGCATATGCCAGTGTTATAACCATGACATGTCATGTCACATTTGTTCATTTGACTTGAAATCAATTTCATTAGGCATGTTTTTTCCTTTGGGACTTGATTTTCTATCAGTTATTAGAAAAGGAGCAAGGCAACAAAAAGTCAAAGTAATTATGCTCAGTGTGCAAGGCTTTTTTTCTGTTATCATAGATCTGAAAAGGCAAATAATTGTATTTCTAGACTATGATTTAAAGAGGTGAAATGATAAGAAAACTGCACAGTTATAAATAGTTTTATAATATTTATATAAACTGCAAACTGTAATCTATACTCTGCTGTCATGACTAAAGTTTTTAAAAATAACAATACTGAATGCTGTCAATGGATGAAAATAGAGCAAAAACAATAGAGTACAGGATTAATGACTCTAACGCAGATACAGAATCCAAACTGGCAGCTGGAAGACCAATTACTGGATAGCCTTCGGCAGCTCAAATGTAAATAAGAATCGGCTGATGTCTCAGCTGTCAGATAACACACCACAAAGAATAATCAGACTCTGATTCACTGCAGAAAATATGACAATCTCAATCATGTAATAATTTAATATTGCCTAGGGTTTTGGATTTAAATGTGTTCAAAAGCATTAAAATTTTGTCTCTCGCACAGTCAAGCAACGTTTCTCCTTTTCTCTGTGATGTAAAGCTAAAAGAGTTTGTTCAATGTGTGCATTTCTAACCAAATTAATACTTGTTGCTTCACTAACTACATTTTTTTCAATCAGTTTCATAAGATATGAGAAGAAATTATAAAGCTCTTTTAGGTTTTCTCATTTAAAAAGGTAGAATAAGAGCAGCTAAGCAGTCAAAACACCAGCCGTTTATACTCCAAAACCAATCTGATCATTTCAAGATGTCACACTCACTTGATTACAAGTGCACACACACACACACACACTCACAAACAGAGACACAAAATGCAATCACACACTCACACAAAGTGCGAGCTGGTTAGAAGAGATGTTCCCTCTTCACGCTGAGCGGCTGCAAACCAGAGCTGTTTTAGACTTGCATAAAAAATTCAGAACTGCTTCTCTTAGCAACATGTGCCCTACATACAGCACTAACACACACACGTTCACACACGTCATACCAGTACTCAAAGGGGTTAATGTGTAAAACAATAAAAGTGGCTTTTAAATGCTAAAATTTAGCTTATAATATTGACTTTTTTTTCTTGTTACTTGTAGGCTTCCTGGTTGAATCCGTAGTATGCTTTTATATCAATTCACCTCAAAGTAAAAGTCTGCGCTTGTACCTGCACATGTAAGTTTTAAAATGGTTCGTGCTTATTTGCTCAATTACATTTTTAGTAAACCCTTAGATGCATTCAAGTGAGAAAAAACAGGCATCTTCATATATGCCTTCTCCACAAGCAGGTCAACATCTAAGCTCACCCATTTATTTTCATTAGACATTAACAGGAATGAAGAAACAGATGGAGTGGAGAGAGAGAGAGAGAACGAAGGATTGGGAGAGTGAAAGGATGTAGTGGAAAACCACTATCTGCTGTCCTCAACCATAAAAATCCCTCTGCTCATATTACATAACACTTCCACAACTACTCAGTACTTACACGTTGTCAGATACTAAGTAGATGTGTATTTACGGTATTGATGTGCAAGAGGTCTGCGCAGCGAAAGAAGGGCAAAAAAGCAAGTTTTCCACTTGAGAATTCACCTCATCTCCGTGCGCTCCAGTCAGTGTGGGATGCATCACCTCTGCTGAGCTCTCTTCATTTAAAACCGTCTTCGGAGCTCTTGCTCATCCTGGCGGCATCCTCATGTCTGCAGACGTTGCTCTTATTGTGATTTGAGTTAAGCCTGGTTCAGTGTCATAATGTGTTTTTTTTATTTTTACTGATTTCACAGTGTTTTCTCATTCTGTGGTGAATGTCCAAGCTGCAGTTCAAGTGTTAGGAGGAAAAGAAGTCATATAACAAAAAAATATACTCTTCCAAAACATGTTTTTCATCTATCCCTGCAACAAAATAATTCAAATGCATCAGCTGACTTCAGCTGCTATTAAGCTTGTCACAATTATTTCATTATTTTATAAAGAACACCTAATATAGTTTTTTATAACTGTCTTCATTAAATTTAGTTTAGTCAAAGAGTAAAATTAAGAAAAATGTTTGTTTTTTTTTGATAAATTAATCAATTTTATTCATTTGAAATTGTTTTGTTTGTATTGATTTGTGTTTGATGTTGCAGACACGGCTAATTTGTCATGCAGTTTTTGTTCACAAAGGCTAAACAGTAAACAAAAATAATAGTTTCTTCAGAAGGTTGTTAAAAAAATCATTCAATTTGCAACAGGCCTATATACAGTATATATATATATATAAAGAAAATAAGAAAAAAATTGGCCATGCATTTATTTTTGCTGGGGTTTTTGCTTGTTTGTTTGTTTCTAACAAGGCTAAATATCCTTCAAATTTTCTTTTTGCTTACAAATTTTTTCAAGCACTCCCGTAACCTCACCATAACTTTCCTACACTCTTGTGTTTATTAGAGCCATAGGGAAAATTCATTATGGAAAATGATTTTTGGATCCCATATGTCTTATATCATGAAACAATACATTCTTTTCAGTAAGTTTTTTTTTCTTCTACTTTTTTTTACCTCTATTCCTATACTTTCGATTTTTATATTAGCCCAGGATGCACCGTGCTGCAGAAGCTCAGTAATTTATCCAGGTCAGTAACGCAAAAAAACGAAGCAAAAACTGGCGTTGTGCACAAATAGAGTTTTAAGGAAAAAAAGTAGTAATTATAATAATGATAATTAAAAAATTAATATAATTATTTAAAAAACTTCCACATACAATCTCCAAGCAACATGCTTAAGTTTGACCAAAATCAAGGCATCATCTTCGACTAACTGATCTGGAGGCAGACATGTAACTAAAAAACTGAGTATCTATTTTTGATGCATCCACACAGGATAAGACTGGTTTCCCATTACTGTGCATGTTTTGACATTGTGTGCTGTAAAATATGATCAAATTTAATGACATAGCTGCTTCACAGTCTCCATTATTACAATTAAAATGACAAAGCTAGTCAGCCTCCATTATCCGACTATGTGGCCCACTTCGTAAGCCATCTAGTTTGGGTTTTTTTTAAGATGGAAATATTGTGACCTCTAAAATAGCGAACCCTCCCTCCTGCTCCACAACACTACCAGCAAGTCTCCTCTCGTGCTGCCATTAATTTTGCTTAACATGCTGTGAGTGCCACAACAGAGCATCAGACTATAATATCTTACTAAGCAGATCTTCTTCCTGGTGTGTGGAAGCTGCTGTAGACCCGAGTAGAAACATTTGCGGAAGGTAAAAAAAAAAAAAAAAAGATAGTGCCTAACCCCACAAGTATAAGGAGCAAATTACTGCTTAATTTAGAGCAACAATGTTTGATAGTATTTATCACACTTCTTTGAAGGAGCAAAACATGATTATATAAAAAGGTCTGAAAATTTTCTACCACTGAACGGTAAATCTGACACCAGGGAACTGAATCTTCTTGTAGAAAAGCAATTTACTAAATGGCTTATATGTATGTGGGTTAATCTTAAATCTAGCTTTTCAGTTTTTGTCTTAAAGGAAGAAAAGGCTGCTGTTATATAAAGGTACACAAGGAGTGAAGACAGATAATAATGTGTGTGTGTTGGGGGGTGGGGGGGGGGGTTGTGTGTTCTTGTGTCTGTCTGTTATCAAAAATATCTAATAACCACAGGATGACTTTTCATGAAATTTGCAGAAAGTAATCACCGGATGTACATCCACAACTGATTAACTTTAAAACCAACCCAATTCAAAATTACCACTATGGTGTATTAACATGGGAAAACTTGAAAATGACTATACAGTGAATTTTACAGATACTGAGATCAAATTTGGTGTGGTTGTAGCTCAGAGTCAATCACATCACATATTCCAAGTACTACTCATAAACCAATCTTATCCACCGATCTATCTACATCCGCAAACATCTGAAAATCAACCACTGTACCCTTTTGCTCTGCTGTGAGAGAGGTCTGTTGTCCAGTTAAAACAAGTTTGTATTGTTTCAAGGGTATAGTTCAATGTTTTTCAATAAAATAAGATTAGTAGGTGTATTGTGACCTTACCTGAGAGTGGCAGTTATTTAAAAAAATCGATATGGGCTAAAACTAGAATTAGTAAGGTGAGGCTTTTTAAAGATCGGTGATCAGCCAGAAAATTGCAATCAGTGCAAGCATTACGTCAAGGAATGCTTGGCCTTTAATCTTACTGAAGTCCCTATAGCTGGTCTTCAAGCTTCAGAGTAAACAAATGTTTTCATCCATGCAGATTATTATCTCATTAATCTGTTTAATGTTGGACCAGTGTCGGATTAAGGTGCCTTCTCACTCGCTCCCCTTCTCTGAATCTATAGTAAGATTTAACGGTGAAGAAATACACCTCTAGCAGCGTGATGGGCAATGTTTCGATCCCTTCCTTTGTTTCATTAACGTCAGTCATGCGTTTGCTATAAGCAATTTCCATCTCATTGTCAGGTGACACTGATGCGAGAGAGCCACGCGCGCTCACACTCCCTCACACAAACTAAAAATAGCAGCAGCCTTACCTTTCTGTACACTATCATGTTGGGGGACTCATCCGCCACCCCGTTGGTCCCCTGCCCGCTGCTGTTGGTCTGTGCCATGATCCAGTGAGTATATCTGCCACGGGGAAAATGTCAGGTGCTCCTGTTGCGGAACAAGAGAGGAGATTTAAGCCCCTAATAGAAAAAAAGGACAATGTGGCTCGAGCGAACACGTCTTTACCTTTTGCCGATAATAGAATAACTGTCAATGAATGATGGCCTGGATGGTGTTTCTACATGTTTGGCTTTTTCACACATGCAGACCTTCCAGTTTGGCAAAATGTTTGCATTGTACAAGGTCTAGACAAGGACATGGTTCAGGAAATGTAGTTGTTTTTAAGCACTACTATGGTAGCCTGATTGGTAGCCTAATAATGACAAATGAGGCAAAAGTTTAACTTGAAAAGAAAATATGTTTATATATATCAATTGGTATCATTTATTAGACTTTCTCAGATGAGTTCACCGTGCATCTAAGACACATTTTACTGTTTGTTGACACTGGAGGATGCCTCACGCACTACATGGCACCTACTATGGATGCATCCCATTACTGAAATACAAAGATAAGGTGAAGCAAAGAGCCTGGCAGCAGTAAATGCAGTAAAACAACACACCGTGCCCGGAGCAGGCAAGATACTCTCCAATGCAGCTTGGATACATCCATCTGAGTGGAGCAGCCATTATTAAAAAAAATATGCAAGACTTTGCAAATGTACAGACATCGTGTGCAGCTTCATCATTTATTCCCTCCCCTTGACACCCACACGGCATCCTTGCAAGGTTTAGTCTGCAGATGGATAGCCTCTAGCATTTAAATAGCGAAGTCATCCAATCTGTTTCAGTGTAAGGACCGTAAATCGCGTCTACAGCGTATTTTTATTACCACCATCTGATGCCCTTTCAGCACTTTGGACAGCTACCGCTCGTTATCGTCTTCCTCCCTCGAAGAGCACGTAAATCCACACAAAACACACAGAGCCGGAGAAGACGGTCACCGAAGGAGAAGAGAGGAAGAGGAGGAAGAGGAGGAAGGCTTACCTGAACAAGAAAAACAAACAGCCCCGCTTTTAGGACTCCTGAATCCGCGCAGGGGTGGAAGCCTGGTCCGTCAAGTTCAGTGTGTCAACTGGCATACATAGGAATGCGAGGGGTCTGCATTGGCAGCGGGAGGAAGCCAACATTCGGGGGAGGCTCGGTGTGTAGAACAGCTCTCAGCCTCTCCTCTCTCCTCCCGTCAGAGCGATGCTGGCTGCTGCTCACTAGCACGTGCGCGTCACCTCTGAGCGCCGGGAGCGCGCGCTGATCTGCGACCAATAGCATGTGAGGAATAAATTACAACCGGTTTGAAGGGGAGTAACGTAGTTATTTCAAAACTGAAATTTTGCTGTTATTCATTTAAGAGTAAAATTCATATAAAAAATGAAAGACTTGACTATTATTGGAGAAATGCATATCGCCCATGCAGCCACATTTCATGCCCCAGATTTAATCGTTGCTGAGATGAGATTATAACTGGTGTCAGGTCAAAATCTAAATGTCTTGCGAGGTTGTGAGATCTCGCGAGATGTGTAAGTGCTGAGACAATGTTCAAAGATTGACTCTCAGCTGCTACCACAGCAACAATTAGCTCAGTATTTGTAAAAATGACTGAACTTCAGCCATTTTGGGGTTTCCTAAGGTCAGTCAACTGTAGTGACCATCTTGATTTGGGTAAATTAGTTGCACTTTTTGAGAGTTAACAGAGTCCTTGGAGAACATCTGCTGGGTTGCGTTTCAGCAATAAATACTGCAAATTTTAACTAACTTGACTATAAAAACAATAAATTCAACTTGTGTAGCATCAGTAGGCCTAATAATACACTCATGGCATGTTTTAGTCAATCACTGAGATTGTTTTAGTATGAAAGCTTTTTTTGCCAATTAAACAAATCTTTAAATTGTAATGTAGCCATGAACATTTTTTTGCAGTTTTATTGTAATTTGTCTCTTGTTAACAAATGGACATAAGCTGAATACAAAAGAACTCTTGTTTGTTGAGCAAAAAAAGGAAATTGCAGCACAAAATTATGCTGAAAACTTCTTTTCCAGACGTCTTTTCCGGAATATAATCCATTTTAAATTATATCTTATCAGAACTAAAATCCATTTTAAAAAGATGTGGGGGTGAAGGGAGGGGGGGGCAGTTAATAGCATTCCTTTTTTTCATGATCTTCTTAAAAAACACTTTTTAAAAAGAAGCACATGGGCACTATAGTGCTATGGATTTGTTTTTTTTTAATTGCAGGCGGTTTTGAAATTTGCTGTCCATGCGTGAAAGTTGGCAGTTGTGGCCTTTTTTTTCTGTATGAACTGTATGTGCCCTCATTATCTACATGCAATCTGTCTCCATGTGAGCTGCAGGAGTAAAATGCACAGCCATGGATCTGCTGCCATAACAACTTTGTAACAATAAACACTTAACAAGCTAAACAGCAACAGATAATTAAATTTTGCGTGAGTCAACTGGTGTCTATTCATTTTTGCATCATAATTAATACTTCTGTGTCATCTGTTTGGGACATATTGGAGGCAGTGGATAACACCTTTGAAGAAAAAAGGTTGTTTAAGTTAATCAGGGACAAGGTTCTGATTACAAAGTTGTATTTTCCAGTTGGTGAGAGATACATTCTGGGTATTTAAAAGTGTGAAACTCCTAGGCCTAATCTTTGGGACAAACTCATGTTACCTCATTTCATAAATGTACTCCAAATCAGGGTCAGAATTTTTTTTTCTGTTATAAAAAGCACTTTAAGGTAATTTTTGCATCAGCCTCATTAGCCATTTGTCATAAATCCAATAGTATTGCCCACTGAAGATAAATAAATAAAATTAAAATAATCAATATATGTTATTATCTCAGTTGTGGATCACAAGAAAGATGGAAAGGGTTGGAGTTCTCCCAGAACGGCTGGGCAAGGATGTGTCTAAAAGTAGGCCTAGAATTAAAAGGGGGAAAGTAAAGAAAAAAACAGAAAACATGAATGCTGTATCAGCATTTACACGTTACTCCATAATGAGTAAATCACTCCTAATATTTTGATACTAATACGTTATAGCATCCTTCTGTTATCATCATTTTTTACTGCGATATTTGAATGCACTGTTCCTTTAAATAAAAAAACCGTGGTTATAAACCTCACTTCCCACAATGCACCAGTCTGGTCTCGTCGTCAAACAAAAACGCGGAAACAAAAGAACTAATCGCTTTTTCAAAACAAATAACGCGTCGGCAGAAAGTAAACGCAGTTGACAGCTGTCTGAGTTAACATTGTAGCTTCTCCAACCCGCTCTTAAAGAATTGTCATGGCTCTGAAGAGAATACAGAAGGTGAGAATAGTCCTCTTTTTCTCATTTGTTTTAGTGTACAAACAGAACAGGACGAAGCTGCGCGACGGAAACGCCTCAACGTTAATGTTGGATAATGTATAGCCGTTTAGTTTTTTTGTCTTTTTGAGAACTTCTTGTGATTCCTATGTATTTTTATTGTCATGTGGTGAAGCACACGAACTTTTGACAAATAGGCCTCTTTTTAACTTGTTTTTATCAGCTTTCTGAATATCCTGGTGGCAGGAGCCATGACGATGGAAGATAGTCCAGGATTGTGTCGTTAGCTGCCTACGTAGGCTCCTGTTTATGTTGGTTGTCAATTACCCATGTTCTTTTTGATACTTAATAATCAGCCTTCATCACCATAATGACAAAGAGAGTGTTTCGAATTGTATGCTATCACTTAGCTTAATTAAATGTGAACAAAGCTCTTCAAGTGTGACATTGATTGTTTTTATTTTTAAACAGGAGTTGAATGATTTACAGAGAGATCCCCCAGCTTCATGCTCAGCTGGACCCGTGGGAGAAGACTGTAAGTGTGGGATTGTGTATCAGGTTTCATGTCATTTCCTTATTTCATTGTCAAGTTCAATAGTGTTCATTTGGAACTGAGTTGCAATATAAATACTGTGCCTGTGTCACTTATGTTATTTTTTCCCCCTTTCTTTTCCTTTAGTGTTTCACTGGCAAGCCACCATCACTGGACCAGTAAGCATTTTTCTCTTTTTTTTTTTTTTCCCAAGTTGCTTCTGGATCTCTAGACAACAGTGTTTTATGTTGACTTTACAGCTCTTTCTCTTGTGTATGGAGAGCTCAGACTGGTACACACAACCCCGGTGTTATTCAGTGAAGCCTGTAGCATTGTTGAGACACACATATTAGGTGTATTTTTACCTATAGTTTTCTTTTCTGTTTTAGAACGACAGCCCTTACCATGGAGGAGTTTTTTTCCTTTCTGTCCATTTTCCCACCGACTACCCCTTTAAACCACCGAAGGTTCGAATGCTTTCCTTTTGTAATTCAAATGCATTTTGTGCTGTTTTCTGGCTTTTTCTAGAGTAAACTAATAACTGCTGTGTCCCTTAACAAAGAGTCAGCCATAGTCAGAGTCAACAACTGGTTTTTTTTTTTCCCTTTTGTGTTTTGTTTTTAGGTTGCCTTTACAACAAAAATCTACCACCCAAACATAAACAGCAATGGAAGCATTTGCCTTGACATTTTGAGGTCACAGTGGTCACCTGCACTGACAATATCAAAAGGTAATTAAAATCTACTTTATACCTGTACTGAGCAGAACGTTTATGGCAGCGCTTTGTACGAGGTACACAAGATTATTTTAAAATGACAGAAAAATAGATAAATTAAAGTGTAAAAAACTGCTCGACCCAAGCTATTTCACACACAGACACCTGAGATTTTCGAGGAGAAGGTGAAGACATTTTTATGTGATTTTTTACAGCTCAGCCCACAATTTCACAGTGAGAGGTTCTGCGCTGAAAGTGCTCCCTGAAATGTAGAAACGTGAGGAAGAGGGTGCGGATGAACATCTGTTTTGAGTGCACAGGAGGTTAAACCTTTCGAAAATAGTTGCTGTTTTTGAAAGAACATAAAGAGCGGCACACAGAGCTCCTAAATGATGGTTCTTTACAGTACCACGCGTTCTTGAACATATTATCAAGCAAGAAGAAAGCATTATGCAGCTCAGCAGAAAAGAGCAAGAAACAGCAAGTTTCAGCAGCTCACACCTCACGTGCATGCTCACAGATAAAGCAATACAAAATGCACTTCTACGTTCACACTCATGAGGCAATGTGTGAATGCTTTCTTTTGTCTTGGTGACTGCCAGATAAAGTAAAGAGCAAATTCTGCAAATATTTTTATTGTATATGCTATAAATTTGTAACAGGAGGAAAATAACAGAGTTGCACTGCCTTTTTATAAACAACAAAAGTGAAACATTTCTGTATTTTTTTTTTTTTTTCATCCTAGTGTTGTTATCCATATGCTCCTTGCTGTGTGACCCAAATCCAGATGATCCTCTGGTCCCCGACATCGCACACATCTACAAATCAGACAGGCAAAAGTTGGTATCCAAGAACTTTGCTTTCAAAACTGATTCATTTGCTTTTCCTTATTCTTGTTTTTTTTATTTGTTAAGGTACAACAAATTGGCCAGAGAGTGGACCCAGAGGTATGCAATGTAACCGACTGGTGCTACACAAGCGGACTCCTCTTCAAAATATGACCGTACTGTTCAACTGCTTTATCCTCGCCGGTTGCAGCTGAGGTGTTTGATCCACTTAATGCACTTTCTCCTCTGAAAATTTTACTTGACCTGTTTATTTTATTATTTTGGCATTATTGGTAATTTTTTTTTTTTTCATTTTAGCTGATGTGCAGAGGTGGCATGATTGTTTCTTTTTCAAACATTTGTACTGTACATCACTGTATTTTTGATTTTACTGAATTAAAAAGATAAAATGTAAGAATATTTTCTTCTTCTTACTTTATCCGTAAGGAAATGGAAAATGAAACACATTTTTCTGCATTTAAATGTCAATGTCAAATTTATTTTTATAACACATTAAAACAAAAAAAGCTGACCATAGTGCTTTACAGTTCAGTCAAAACTTATCAAGAACAAACAAATAATAGATACAAATGTAATACAGAAACACACTATAATATATAAAAAGCTCTAACTGAACCTCCAACTTGGTTTAATCAAAAGCCAAAGAAAAGAGATGGGTCTTCAATAAAGATTTAAAAGCCTCAACAGTCTCAGCTGACCGAATACTAAGAGGTAGACTGTTCCACAGCTTTGGAGCAGCAATTGCAAATGTTCATAACCATTCCACAGACCCCACTTTAAAAAGCCTGAAATGCCACTGTAGGTGCTCATTTAAAGTAGAAAATGGTCCAATATGCTTAAGCTGGGAGCTTTTGTCCAAGTTCTTTTCTTTTCTTTTACTTGAACTATATCTTTAATGTAAAGAAAGTTGTAATTCATTAGTGTAGTCAGCTGCATGGTTTAACTCTTTCACCACTCTTCTCTGTACCACAGCTTTGCTTTTGGCTTGCTAAAATTCTTAGTGAGGAAATATCGAGTACATACTTGTGCATGCATATAACTGGTTAAAAAAACATCAATAAAGCTTTGAGCTTTAGCGTCTCTGCACCATATGAGACTAATTATATAAGCTTTGTTAGATGGTTCAGAATCTGGCTGTGAAGAGCATGTTTGCATCTTCTCCCTGACCTGAGGCACAGGCTGCACGCTGCTCTCTTCATGCACATGTGATCAAGCTCTGGGTGTGCGTGTGTGTGTGTGTGTGTGTGTATACAGCAGTGCTCGGTCAGACATATAATCCCAGAGTTTGTTCATGTGTTTGTACGCTTGTATGCTCATGTCACACAGAGACAAACTGAAAAATAAAGAGCCACTCACCAGCTGGAGCTGTTCTGCCTCATAACGAACAACTTGGTTATCTCTTTTGTTCTTGCATTTGCAGGTGAGTTCACACAAGGCTCAGGGGGGGCCAGTCTCCATCCGGTCAAGCCGTCACCTCCGATGCCTCCTAAGAGGACCACCCCAGTCACAAAACGCAACAAAGAGGACTCTGCAGCGAGCCATCCCATGACCCCCTCCCCTCTCTCTGCCGATGACCACGGCAGCCTCTCTCTAGGTTTCCAGCTGCCCCTGCAGCCTCCCTCACCACCTCTGCCCGCTCACATACCCCCCTCCCCACCCCGCCAACACATACACACCCACCACCTTCACCATCAGCATTCCTACCCGCACCCGCTGCCCCAGCCCATACCGATGCTGTTCGACCCTCCAAGCCCCACTGTAGAATCCCCCCAGCGCCCAGCCCCCATCCCATTGCACATCATGATCCAGAGAGCCCTGTCTAGTCCCGGTCCGGCTCAGCCGCATCCAGACGGGTTGCAGCGAGCACATGCACTGCTTTTTGAGACCCCTCCGGAGTACCAAGGAGATCGGGGTCGGCCTCTGCCTGTCAGCATCCAGCCTTTAAAACTGTGAGTTCCTCATTAAAAAGTATTAAAATTTAAACAATCTTTGTAGGAATGTATGTAAATCACCTGTGTCATTCTTGCTACGGTTAGAAACCAACAGAAGTGGGCACAGCCAACCAAAAAGTTAGCTTTGCTAACTCATTATCCGTTAACTAAAAATATAGCTTCACTAATGCTTAGTTGCTAAATGTAAAAAAAGATTAGTGGAAGCTAATTTGGAACACCAAATTTTAGCTCAATAGCTGTAGAATTGACAAACGCTATGTTCACACTGTGACAAATGCAACCCATATCAAAAAGATAAAATAAGTAGATTCTCTTGATGGGTTCTTCTTTAATGAAACGTTTTTGTGCAGTGTGGTTATCCTAACTGGGCTTTCCTAAAAGCAGACAAGAAACACAAACAGGACTCCACCAGGTGAAAATAAAGACCCCAGACCAGTGGTCATTCCGTATGTTCAGAGAAACTGAGACCCCAAAACACATTACGGCAAAAACTGAAACCAAAGATCCAGTTCCCCGGCACAAACAGAGCAACATTGTGTATGCTGTTAAGTGCCAGGAGGACTGTGATCAGTTATACATCTGGGAAACAAAACTGCCACTGTTCAAAAGAATGAGCCAGCACAGACGAGCCACTTCATCAGGCCAGGACTCTGCAGTTTACACTCATCTACAGGCCAGCGGTCACTCTTTCAGAGATGAAGATGTTTTCATCCTTGATAGAGAGGAACGTTGGTTTGAGAGAGGTGTAAAGGAAGCCATTTTTGTGAGGAAAAACCATCTATCATTAAACAGGGGTGGAGGCCTTCGTGTCCAGTTGTCCCCATCCTATAATGCTGTTGTTGCAAAACTCAGCCCCCTGTGAGCAAAAGGTGTGAATTTTCCATGTACTGGATGACTGAGAATCTAAAGAAACATATGATAGCAACATCCAATGTGGGTTGCCACTTGTATCAATACTAAAGTTACTTGATTGATACTTTACTTTACATTGCTTCATTCAAAAATTGTAAAAAAAAATGCCGCAGGTTCAGATATAAACAATGAACCAAACAAGCATGTCAGATAATTATTTAATTGGCACAACAACTTCAGAATCGACATGCCAACACGTAGCATCCACGTTTAGCTATTTCTGTAAACACTGAACTGAATGTAACATCATGTCACCTTCTGCGCATGTGGATCGCATCAGTGGTATGGAGAGTTCACTCTGGAGTTTGATGGAAGTCACATTTAAAATATAATGTGAACGTTCACACCTACAAATCAAAATTGAGCATTAAGACCTGAAGTGAACGTAACCAGTTTTATCCATTTTTGTGTTTTCAAATGCCAGTTAGCTGTGGCAGCCATCTTGAATTTGACATGTACAATTAATTAATATTTTTTTGAGAGTTTGATTTTTATCAGTTCTCTGGCTTATGAGAAATTTTGCAAACAGTTAGAAAAACACAAACAGGCAATAACATGTTTGCCTACATTTTAAAACAAATTGTGTCAAAATTTAAATGTCAAATTTCAAACAGCTACAATTTGTTTTAGAAAATGACAAGTGCATCTTATGCTTTCTTTTTGTTTAGGTCTGAGGATGACTACTCAGAAGAAGAGGAGGAGGAAGAGGACGAGGAAGAGGATGAGTATGATGGGGAGATCCCCCAGCCTGAACTGGAGCCCCGGAGTCGCCGGTGCCTGGTCGGTGACGCTGGCATTTGCATCATCCCTGGGGGAGACGGCAGTGAAGAGGAGGAAGACGAGGAGGATGAAGCAGAAGGAGGTCATGACATGCACGGAGAGGACAGCGACTCAGATGGTCCTGTGCTCCATAAAGATGAAGACTCAGACGAGGAGGATGAGCCCCCACCAAGTAAGTGTAATAGCTTTATTTTCAAAAAATCATTTTAACTGATCCTTTAGTGCACATTGTGTGAAGCTGTGAAGTGTCCCGGTCCTCCATCACAACTGCCATGTCTCTCTGGGCTTCCATCAGGTGCCCTGGCCAGCAGGGTGAAGAGGAAGGACACCCTGGCTCTGAAGCTCAGCAGCCGTCCCTGCGCCCCTGACCGCGACCGGTTCACCCAGGAGCGGAGCAGCAGAGAGGATCAACCTCCAGGACAGACGGGCCTCACCTGGCAGAGCAGGGAGCAGTGGGAAGCCATTCGCACGCAGATCGGCACTGCACTCACACGGTAAAAAACAGTCGGCCATTTTCCTTCTCCTCTGTGCTGCTTAAACTGTCTATATTTAAAGTGTGCATCTTGAAGAAATAGAGATAGTTTCTTAGATCATTGTCCTACTTATTGCCTGACTGACTGTGTGATGAAACGGTGTAAAAATAGTCGCACTATTTCTTTTTCTACTTCAGACGACTTAGCCAGAGACCCACTGCAGAGGAGCTCGAGCAAAGAAACATCCTTCAGCGTCAGTATCACCTTTCTCTCCTTCCTAAAGCATGAAAAACACAGAGATGCTGCTCTTTTAACCTTCTTTGGCCTTATCTGTGTCAGGATTTTACCGATAGTTTAATTTATGAATCAGTTTGTAGTTCCAAGCAGTGTGCTGGCATTTAAAACAAAACTGCACCTTAAAAGCTTATTTGATATCCTGAGTTCATTTGAGATTTCTAATTTTGGAAACTGCTTTTCTCTCTGCATGTCAAACCAAGCTTTCACGTCAAAGTTGAAAATCATTAATATTTTCCTTTTATTTCCTTCTTCAGCCAAAAATCAGGCTGACAGGCAAGCTGAGGTTCGAGAAATCAAACGACGGCTGACCAGAAAGGTGAAGCAGCACATCAACAACAAACCTTTGACTGTTTAATTGTGAATTTACTATTAAAAAAAATAAAACTGGTAGTGGGCATAGTTCTGCTAATCCGTGAGCAGATTAGCTTTTGTGCTAAGTTTGGAAATCTTAGTGATTAGGTTCTGCTAAATTAGGCTCCGCTAATTTTAAGTCCTCTAAAATATTTACAAGTGCAATTTTTTTTTTTGCTGTTTATCCCAAATTAAATAAAAACCATCCCCTCTTACAAGCAGTGCTGGACGTGTCAGGCACCCTGTAGCATGTAGCATTTTTAACAGCTAAACTTCAAACTAAATAAAATAACATTTAACAATACTTAAATGACTAATACAAAAACGGACTACTATGTGATAGAGAAATTATTTGCTATTTGTTGTTTTACTGACTTCAAACAGTATTTATAAAATGTTAAAATCAGTCAAAGCAATGCTTTTATTCTGAAAGAGTTAAACTGGAAGTATCACAAGTTGGACAGAGCTATAACTTGTTTGGATTGGCCAATTTGCCACAGATAATCCCACCCACATTCAAATTAAACCAATAGAAAACTAACAACAGGTTTGTGTCAGCCCCACTTCTCTTCAGCTGGAAGGAGATATAAATGTTTGACACAGAGTGACATTTATCTTTGTGATTACTTTTAGCTTCCACTATTTTTTTGATTTTATTTTTTTGTTAGCTTCCACTAATTTTTTATTTATTTATTTTATCTGTTTAGTGGTTTAGCGTTAGTGGATCTAAGATTCTTGTTTAGCGTATTAGTGGTCAGTGAACTAAGCTTTTTGGTTAGCTGTGCCCACCACTGATTAAAATTTCTCATTTGTCGCAGCTGAGTCAAAGACCTACAGTGGCAGAACTCCAGGCGAGAAAGATCCTGCGCTTCCACGAGTACGTGGAAGTCACAGAAGCCCAAGACTACGACAGGAGGGCAGACAAGCCGTGGACCAAGCTGACTCCAGCTGACAAGGTGATCACTTTAAACCACAATGTTCAGATTTTAAAGGACTGCCTAAAGCTGAGATCAATTAATATCCTTGCAGTGGATTGTGTTTTGCATTTTCCTAACACAAAATGTGACGTTTGACATGTTGATAGTTAACAGTGAGTGTCGGTCCTTGTAGGCAGCCATCCGGAAGGAGCTCAACGATTATAAAAGCACTGAAATGGAGGTTCATGAAGAAAGCAGAATTTACACAAGGTATACCTTTTAATCGGTCAAATCCTTACTTTTTAATCTTTCAGATTACACTTTGACTTAATGTGATTTAAATGCCCTTTTGGTTTAAAAATAGGATATTTGAACAAATAGACAGTTTTCTCAACAGCTGATTCCAGTCCTCAAACATCAGATGCACAAATTGTTCTGTTTCAACTCACAGAGCTTCAAAAGGGCAAAACATTCAGACAGAAAAGGCAAAAGTTGCAAGTTTAGGTACTATAAATGTAGCCATTTTTAGATTGAAACAAGTTAAATAAAGCTGCACTTTGAGCATCAATGCTGGTAAATTGTTGGCAAGCTAATGATGCATGTAAGTCAGGTGACAAGCTGTTTAATTAAAAATTAAATGAAGGTTTCGGAGGAAAGATTTTTAGGAAATTTATGTACAAAACTCAAACATAGATTGAATGACTAAAAAAGGGGAAATTGCTAGAATAAAAAGCAGTTTAACTATAATGAAATGGTTAAGGTGATTGTTAAAGTCTCTTGAAATGGGGTTCTTTGGAAAAGGTATGAACAATTAATATCTTACCTGCAGTAGATACCTCCTTGAACATCCTCAGTTTGGAGAAACACAGTTTCATTTTGAGCAGGTTGATGAGCTAACAGCTGTTAACACTACAGTCTCAAGGATTTCATAACAGTTCACTCTAACATTACACTTCTCTCAATTTTGTATTTTATGTTTTTTTACAACATAAATGTTATTTCCCTGTCAGAAGGCCACACCAGAGGCATTACAATAAGCTGCTGATATTTGTGCTTGTAAATAAACATAAAATTATGTGTAAATAACCAAAAAATGCAAAATTGACAGAAATCAAAAGCTTTATAGAATGGTTTTATTAAAAAATACGTATTTTATAAAACAGTGTTTCTATTAATTTCTTGATATTTAAGTTGTATTAAGATGGCAGTAATCTGCTGTGGATTCACTGGGTCTTGACTCTCAGACTAGTCATTAGCTGGTCAGTTTTGTCAGAATTAAACTCCAAATTGAGGTGGCTCAGAGCTTCCTACAACAGGTAAGATATTTTTTGTCTATAACTTTTTCACAGAACCCCACTTCAAAAGATCTGAAAATACAATTTTTCTATATTTTTACATTGATTCCCTTTGTTTGTTTGTTTGTTTGTTTTCTTTTTTAGGTTTCATCGGCCTTAGCATCCACACTTTCGAATAATAAAGCACTTAAGATGTCTGTGAAAAGAAGCTGCTCCGTTTGCAGATTTCCCTTTTTACCTTTCTTGAATGTGCTGTCCTGTTGATCAGGGAAAGGCCTGGAACTGACTCAGAATGCTTGTCGCTCTCCCTCCGTCGCCCTCTCTCCCCCATCCTGCACTGCTTTTGCTGAACTGAGGTGGTGGTGATGGGTGAGGACCAGATGCAGTATTTCTCCTGGACAATAGGGGGAGCCACGTGCCAATGAAGTACGGAGGTGGCTTACTCTCTCCTCTGTTGTGTGGTACCCCTCAGGGACTCGGATCTAGTTAAAACCTTTAATGCGGCCTCATTATGTGTTGCCTTTTTTTTCTTCTTTGCTGAATATGGAAACACTAACTCATCTTGTTAATGTAATAGCTTACAATATAAAAACAGTAATAATAAGAATGACCTTCACACAGTAATAATAGATAACTGAGACTGGATCAAGAGTGGACCTGGAAGGTGAGGACTTGGAAACTCTGCTTTAGGAACTGGGCATCTCTGGGATATTGTGTTTTATATTGATTGTGTACAGACTTCTACTGTTATACTTAAGAATATGATGAGAAAATATTCTGTAATGCACAAGACATTTTATTTTGTAATTCTGATTACATTGGTAGTGACAGCTTTTATTTGAGCTTTTTATTAATTTGTCGTTGCCTGTATTCGTGGTTGTGACGTGAGGTGGCCGATTTAGCATCAAACTAGTTAAATCGATGGTTCACATTCTTCGAAACGGGGTTTTATGGAGATATGTGCAGCTACTATCTTACCTGTGGTAGATACCTTTTTGACAAGTTTAACACCAAGATTAAAATCATCCCTGCTCAGACTAATCTGGTCATAATGAAACTATATGATGCAAAAAATTAACCCTAAAAAACAACTATAAAGTTCAGGGTTGTATTATAGAGGGGATTAAATTCTCGTATATAATTGACATTGTGGTTCAGGGGATAAATGAACATAATTTCTCTCTCTGCCCTCCCACTGTAGAATACGTCGCGTCAAGCGAAGCTTATAAACAACAACAGTAGTTTTTATCGCTCTACAGTGTTTCAGATGTTTGAAGAAAAGCTCATGTTGGATGAGAAGTCCGAGGAGGGAAAACTGTTTATATTTTCTTGTCAACTGTGGAGATGGAAAGAAGACGTGGATATTAGTTGCACATTCGCGTGCTCAATAGGACCAGACTAGCTGCTTCTCGAAGCCGTCCATCTTGCTAATTGAACAATCAGCTGCTACTCTGCCTCAGAGTTGCCTCTGCAGCCTTTGCTTCTCTGCAGGCACAAACACACCCCAAAATAATATGGTTCCCCACAAGAGGGTACATTACAAAGGCTGAAAAATCCTGAAGCCTGTAGGAAATAAGGGGAGCATAATACACAAGGAATATATTTTTTTAATAATTTCTAAGCTCAGAATTTGGGGCTCGCATTATACTTGAATCGCATTACATGTGCTTAAATACAGTATTTCTCAAAACTGAGATCATTCGATGAAATATCTACCACAGGTGAGATAATAACTGTTCGAATTTTTCCACAGAAACTTCACTTCAAAAGATCTGAACTGTCCCTTTAAAAAGAAAGATGTTATTGGTGGGATGTTGGTGTTTTTAACATGTGCCAACAACAACAGAAATGCCTTTCTGCAATCCAAACACAAAATCCAGTGCTGTTGCATCTGGATGGTCTCTCTTCATTTATACTTTTTTATGAGTTTTTTGTACTTCCCTTTAAAGAGCAAACATTGCAATGCACTCCGTAGCTGTTTTTTTTTTTTTTAAATAAGGTCACGCAGGTAGTGTTTGAAAAAAGAGTTTAGACGTGCGCGTAGATCAGGGACTTATCAAAAAATTCTGAAAATGTATAAACGGTTAACAGGGAGTCATTTTGAACCTGCAGAGGTGTTTTATCTTGTATATTTTGTTTGTCTGGCCAGTAGCTTGCAGGGTTCTCTTTGCTGTGTACAGGTTCATATAGGTTTAACTGATGCTTCTGTATATCTTGTCTTCCTTTCATTTTAAAAAAGAAATTTTAAATATAAAAGGTATTATAGGTTGCTATTTTTTTAAGTACAGAATATTAGTTTAAGATTAAATGCTACAAGAATGGGAATATGAAAGTGTACTTTTTTTTTCCCCCTGTAAAGATAAGTTCATTGGACGTGGATCCAGTTGACTGGATGTATGAGCTGATAGTTTTCTTTTTAATTGTAAATAGTCACATCTGGGTCTAATTAAAAAAATGCTATAATTCTCTGAACTGCCTGTGAAATGAGGCTGAACATGGCTCTTTTTTTCTCTATTCCTGTCTTATTTTATGACTCTGTTCAAGCACAGGTTTGTTTAGGTGAAACTGAATTTACAACCAAGATTTGTGACACTGTTTTTGTTATTGTAAAGAACTTAACCTGGAGATGGTTTTAATTCTATTACAAAACAAAAATAACTTTCTACTGTCTATTTGGTGAGGAGAGGCTGCTCTGTTTAATTCCTTTTTAGGATAGAAAACATTAATTACTGTTAATCAACTTGGTGCTGGCAATGCATATGTTTTGAGATTTTTGTGCTTAGTTTGAGACTTTTATCACACAATACCAAAGATGAGGATGAATGATTGTGTTTTTGCAGGTGTTCATGTGTCTGTTTTAAAAATATCTCATTAATTATTAGATGCATTTTAATTAAACCTTTAGGATGCTTTAGGAAGCATAAAATGAATATAACTTTCAGAAAGCAATCAGTGGACATACAACCCCAATACCAATGTAGTTGGGATGTTGTGTAACACAAATAAAAACAGAATACAATGATTTGCAAGTCCTTTTCAACCTATATTCCAATGAATACACTACAAAGACAAGATGCTTAATGTTCACACGTATAAACTTTATTGTTTTGCTAATATTACCTCATTTTGAATTTGATGCCTGCAACACATTCCAAAACAGTAGAGATGGGTTAAATGGCCCTTTGAAGGGATTCAGATCTTGAGGAGCCGTTTGTTTCATAGAGCCGTTCAATTTTGAACAAGTTACGCCATCACGTAGGGAAATACATCATCACATGGATGTACGTGATGACGTCATCCCATTACGTGGGTAGAACCATGTGTTTTGTCAAGCGGAAACCCCCTCCCCTTTTCTCTGTGAGCTTCTGTACTCACTGCTCTGCCTGTTTTCAGAGAAAAGCAAAGCAGGAGCAATTTAAGTATGAAAAAAAAAAAGATTATATGAGGAATAAAAAAATAAACCTACAAATGGCTCGTTGCCGCCCACGATCCGGCGCCTATTGTTGGTTGTAAAGAGCTGTTCAAAAAATTCTGATTGTTCGTGAAAGTCACATCTCTACAAAAAAGCTGGGTCAGGTAACAAAAGACTGGGAATGTTGAGGATTGCTAAAAAAAATACCTGTTTGGATCACTCAACCGGTGAATAGGTCAATTGGAAACAGGTGAGTGTCATGATTGGGCATAAAGACAGCATCCCTGAAAGGTTTAGTCGTTCACAAGCAAGGATGGAGAGATGGAGGGTCACCACCTTGTGATTAACTGTGAGCAAATAGTCCAACAATTTAAGAATATTTCTCAACATACAATTGCATGGAATTAGGGATTTTCAGTCCAGAATACCATCAAAAGTTTCAGAAAATCTGGACAAATCTCCGCAAGTAAGTGCCATGGCCGAAAAGCAACATTAATTACTTGTGACCTTCGATCCCTCAGGTGGCACTGCATGAAAACCCCACATCATTCTGTAATGGGCATTACACATTATAGACACATGAGCTCAGGAACGCAAGTTACCCATGGCATGGGTAACTTGCACATCTGTGAAGCCACCATTAATGCTGAAAGGGACATACAGGTTTTGGAGCAACATATACTGCCATCCAAGCCATGCATGTTTCAGGGATGTCCCTTCTTATTTCAGCAGTATGATGCCAAGACACTTTTTGCATGTGTTAAAACAGCGTGGCTTCGTAGTGAAAACGTACAGATACTGGACTGGCCTGCGTGCAGTCCAGACCTGTGTCCCATTGAAAATGTGTGGCCGCATTATGAAGCACAAAATACTACAGAGATCCCTGGACTGTTGAGCAACTGAAGTTGTACATCAAGCAAGGATGGGAAAGAAATCCACCTACACAACTTCAACAATAGAGTTCCCAAACTCTTACTGAGTGTTGCTAAAGTAAAGGTGATGCAACACAGTGGTAAACATGTTCCTGTCAGTATTTTTGGAACATTTTTAGGCATAAAAATGAGTGAATATTTGCCAAAAATCAATAAAGTGTATCCTTGAACATTAACTATCTTGTCTTTGTAGTGTATTTAATTGCGTACAGATCAAAAAGTATTACTTTTTAAGCAGTTGTATTTTACAAACACTCACTTCTACAGTCTAACAAATTCTTAATCCTGATAATAAGATTGTTGGCTAGAACTTTCTTTTAAAAAGTATTGAAGTTTCAGTGGACTAAATGAGATGATGTAATTGTTTTAAGTCAAAACTGTCATTAGATGTGTTACCACAGAAATAAATACGTAGAAGCCCCGTTGACTGTGTCGGCCCGCTGCTGTGACGTGCCTGTGTGTCCGCCATATTGGAGGTGGCACCGCTGCGCTATGAACTACTACAAATGAATGGACTTTATTTCATAAAG
>JARVJO010000001.1:30211315-30234687 GCA_031762555.1 Cynodonichthys magdalenae
AATTTGTTTCAACACCTGAAACAGAGGCACTCCGTTAAGTGGGAAACAAAATCGATTAAAATCGAAAATCGAATTTGGGATAAAAAAAAATCGGAGATTTGATTTTTGGGCCATATCGCCCAGCCCTATTTTTATTACATTTTTTCAATTGAGAACGTCTATTATTTTACTGGTGCAATGCATTCTGGGGTGATGACGTAGAAGGGTAGTAGTCATGACTGAAACACAAGGAGTTGAAGCTAAAATGTTTTAATGAATGGCAAAAAAGGTATAATGTAGGGGTGCACCGATTCCAGTTTTCTTGCCGATTTCCGATATTCCGATTTTGGCCGATACCGATTTTTTAAATAGCTGACACTGTCAGATGTTATAAAGTCACAATACAACTTCAAATGTTATTTTACTGAAATACTTTGAACAAAACCCTTTAAACAATACAAACTTGTTTTAACTGGATATGAGGTAGTGCTCACAGCAGAGCAAAAGAAGATAGTGGATGATTTTCAGACCTTTTGTAGAGGTAGAAAAGCCGATCTTTTCCGCCGATCTAATCTAAGGATGCACCCCTAGTATAATGTATTGGTCCTTATGTTGTTATACACAATGTACGAGTCAAGGCGATCAATTTGACTTCATAATGAGTAATTGCTTGAAGTTATTGAAAGCTTTGATTTGTTTTTAATAAATTTTATTTAACTTTTTATGAATTACCTTTGCCTGGTTACGACGCACCGCCTTCCTTCTCACTTTCCTTTTCCCTTTTTATTTTCTAGAAACATGCCGATACAATTAAACTATTTTATTCAACTTCGCTTACATGTTGAATTCCTTCATCCTGGGCATGATGAGTTGTTCAGAAGCTGTAATATAATTGAGCTTGAGTCGGCAGAAAAACCTGCGATTGATTACTCAAAAGAAATAAAAATAAAAGTAAAACCAGGAGGGCTTCTTTTCAACATTTTGAGTGAAGTCGGAGTGCAGTAACCCATTTCTCTGCCCCTGGATCGGTAAATGGGCTGAAATGAATCTGTGTTTTTCTATGGCCCTCAGACCTCTTTTTCATCAAGGTTTTTCAAAGCACAGATTTACATTCTCTCGGGTTTGCGGTTGCTATTTTAGAAACTTTTCTTTGGGGGGCACTCCTTGGTCTACCCTGGAGCACTCTTCACACACATAAATACAAAAAACCATGCACACCATGCCGCCTTTAACTCCTCCACGTGGAGCTTTTAATGTTTATGTATGGATAACCTTGGGGTTTGGTTTGTTGTTCTCTCTCCTTATTCAACATTCACTGAAGTCTGCCTTTTTTCCACTTGTCTTGATTGCACAAGAAACTTTATTATTACTTTTTAATACCCTCCACTTGTTCAAAAGGGAATAGGTGGTGAAAATGAAAAACTTGAGACCATGCGGTTTTGAGACTACAGAATGTGCAGGCACCTCACAAAACCCTAACTGAATAAGGAAATCTGTGTCATTACCTACATGCTAATCCTAATAGGCATATGAGCACAGATAACCCAGGTTGTGTAATCTAAAGTAATAAAACTAAGAATGTGTAGTATGATAATCCATCCATGGTTTTGTCAAGCCTTAAAAAGACAGGTTTATGCTTTGTAATTAATTAGCTGTGAACAGAGAATGTCAGCGATGTCCTAATAACTACAAAGACGTGTTTACAGTGCAGTGAGACTGACTCCCTGCAATCCCTGGGGGATCTAACACAGTAGATACCAGGCACCAGGAATGTACAGTATTGTGAAATCATTTGGGAATATTTACCCCGACAGAAGAAAAAAGAAAAATAGAGGATGAACTAATCATATTGTTAAGGAAACCGTTTTATATCTAATGTGATATTTCCTGATCTTATTGTAGAGATAAATAGTTCAAACTGTTGTTGTGGTACAGGTGTGGCCTCTATTTTCTGTTTACCATTAGACTGCCCACCCTTGTGACCTTTGGGTCAGCGCATCTAGTTTTTTTGGAAGTTGTCATCTTTGTCAGACAGCAACATCTGGCACTTAGTGCTTTTATTTGATAGTATAGTTGCTTAGCAACACTGCAGAAACTAAGAGAGGAGAGGAGCTGTTATGATAACAGAGGGTAATTTCTGTACTCTAAAATATGATAACTATTAAGTTTGATTCATTTGAACTTAGCTGACCCAAACTTGGAAGGAATGCTAGTTTCAAAACATTAGGTTAAATTTTTCTAAGCTTTTGATCTGGTAATCTGGTGGCTTCTGGTGGTAAAACATAAAGGGTTGAATTGCTAAAATGAGTAAAATCTTAAGAAAAGAAATGTTTAAATCTTTTCACCTATAACTTGCAATGATACAATGTTTTTTTTACTATATATTCTCAATAATATTCTAGTTTTATTACTGTAAATTAGACCTGGGTAGTAACAACAGTAAAATTAAATATTTAAAGAATTGAGGCATGCTTTAGCTGCTCATAAAACTCACCTCTGCTTTCAGTCCATTCCACATAGTAAAAGTTAAGTATATTTCATGATTAATGAAAAGTATCAGCAAAACTGCTCAATCACCTATTAGATCCTGTATTAGGAACACATTTGCAAATATATATATCCATAATATTTCCATTTTCTTTAAAATAATCCCAAATTCAGTGTTGAAAACTTTAAAGCTTCTTTGGAAGCATTGATTTGGAAGCTTATATAAACCAGTGGACTCTTTCTGCTGTAGCGGCATGATTCCTTAATCCTGACTTGCCGATGAGATACCGCTCTTGCCTTGTAGAAACAGCTGAAAGCTGTCTAAGGTGCTGCTTTCTGTGCCAACTTGAATAAAATACACCAGAGCAATTCACTGGGAGACAAAACTGTCTGCTTTCATTTTGCTTTCAGTCCTACTAGTGCCAACTACCTGTCAACTGCGAGGTCATACGCTTATAGAAACATTCTGTCACAGAAGTGCAGGATTTATTTTTTGATTTTTGAAACCGGAGCCATCACTGGAAAATCTGTTCAGCTAAATACTATCAGTTTGTTCTTCATAAGCCGTTTTCATTCACGAACATTGCAGATGTTCATGAGAACGCAGAAACAATTTGGTGCAGATGTTTTCCACAGTTGCTGTTTGCACCTGTACTTCACGGAGTGAGGGTTTCTGAGGGAGATACGTTTTGTAAAAAATGAAGGAAGTGATGGTGGAATAAAGGTCGGCTCATACCAGGGAAAAATGGGTCTGGAAATCAAAGTGATATCTTGTAGAACACTGAAAAGCAGATTTGGCCTCTTGCTGACTTTATGACTTCATGTGTGAAAGTATATTTCAAATGGAAAGCAAAGTGCACAAAGCAACATACAAGTAATTTCGGGAAAAATGAAACTTTGACTAACACAAATATTTAGTTACTTGAGTTGATATCCTGGATTTTAAGTAGATTTAAGAAGTTTAAATGAAAGCTGGCAACATTTGGATTGTTCTACATGGCAGTAATCAAAATGAAATACCTTAAATCAATGTAGATTTAAATGGCATCAGGAGTACCATGTTTGTTATAGTTTGTGCAATAATTTGGGGTGTTTAATTACATTTAAAATAAACTTCATTTTAGCTTAAAAATGGAATATGTTGCTTAAACGAGCTTGAAGCCTTCTTATCTGTGCAATACATTAAAAAATCAATGTGCTCACTAGAAAGAAGGCAGTTACCAAGCAGTTATGAAAACATGTTAAGACAAGAAATCACACCTAATTCATTCAATCTGGTTTGTGTATTAATGTCTCACTTACTGGAAAGTCATATGAACATATTTGCAGAACAGATTCCCAGATTGTTTGGTATTTACCGAAAAGTAATAATGCTTGATGTGTGTGGAAACCAGTGAGGAGGAAATCAAGCTGTTTAACAATAAATTATTTCTTTGTTTTTTTTTTTATTTGATTATTTTCATGGTATCATAAAATCAGGCTCAACTTGCTCTGAAAAAATATTTATGGAAGGTTTGAGGGATGCATGAAGGGCAAACATTCTCACTGCTAATTTTACTTGAAATGGTCTTCCATCAAATTATTACTCTTATAATTCCCCATTACTTTTTAAAGGAAAAGATGTGCAGATTAGTTACGTGCATAACCCCCCCCCCACACACACACACACACACACACACTTTTTATGATGATGACTGAATGAATTATATTGCATAGCCTGTTCAAAGTAATTACTTGCATGTGTGGACTTTTTGAAACTTGGCTTATGTTGGTGTTGTGCTCACACTCATCCTGTCCACTACACCCTGGTAGGGATTAGTAGACAGAATAAGAGGAGTAAGCAATACTGTCTATATTTTATTGTTTTTTGTATTGTCTTGTAATAAGATTTAAGGTTTGCCCCTATTGTTTGCTGCATTGTGTGCGTACTGAAGTCATACCCGTAGAAATAAACACTGTTTACATTCCTTTACCGTCAAAACAGACGATTCTCCCAGAAACTTGGTCTTTCCACAAAATAATGAAAACCAGGCCCTGCTCAATCTGGCAGCAATGAGTCCCTGTGTGCTTTCCACTTCAGCATCCATCGTCTTTTACATGTAGTGACACTGATTGTATTCATTAGGAAATTACGTGGAGAAAATTTAAGGGGTGTGGATATGATTAACTTCAAACCTCAGTGCTGTTTTGTCAAATTAGCATTCAGTCTAATTAGCTGTTATTATTAGCTGCATATTTTCAAAGATGGATCAGACAACAGAACTGATTGCAGCATGAAAAACTTGCTGAAAATTTTTGATTTTTAACTTTGATGCTTTTGCTGCATGGCAGGAGCATTGTATTCAAACTTTTAATCAAACTAAAACGTAAATATTTCATAAAAATGTGCTTCATAACTCCAAATGTTGGTCTGATATTTGCCCTGAAATAAGCCTATGATTTAAATTGGGCTTTTTCTATAGGCCAACAAAATATTGTTTTACCTGAGTAATGAGAAATATTTTTTTATGAGAAACTACAATTTGCACCTAATTTTTAACCTCATTTTCATTCAAAGAACAATTTAAATACAATATCATGGTAAATATATATACTGTATATCATTTCACCTGTTTTTATAAAGCATTTCTTTCAGCAAATTTTTCAAATTGTTGAATTTGTTGAATGACAGCTCTTGAGCTTAAATTGACCATCTCACTACATTTTTTAAGAGCCTGTCTATTAGCTAAATCATTTTTCAATCAAATAGTTGATCCTAAAAAAACACTACAAATTGCAAATATCAATCATGCCTCATAAGGATATTTAAAGTGTCTAAAACGGAGCATTTAGTAACCACAGATTTAGCTGATGATTAACTTCAGACCAGGGCTTCTTGTCTCCATCCTTCCACATTAGTCTGCAACATGACATCTGTGGTTATATATTTGGGAACTTGGCCTAAGATTCAGAATTTAGTGATAAATCACAATAGACATGTTTTGTTAATGATAAAGATAGCTGGTTATAATTTAACCATATCTGGTTCAGCATTTCTGTCAGTCTCTGTTCTCATGGCTGTTTACACACATGCTAACAGGATGTTTTGCACAGAACACATGACTCATGTTTTCACTCATGTTCCTCAGCAGATTCCTGCAGTCGGGTGCCAAAAATACAGTTGTGTTGTTTGTATTAGTTGTCACTGAAATGTTAAAAGCTAAACACATTTGCATTTCTTGTGCATCATATAATCATGTTTATGTACAGATTAAAGTTTATGTCTGGTTGGATTTTGTCCCAAAATTGTGTGACAGACTTTGGTTCTTAATCATTTCTTTCTTATTTAAGTTAAATAATAAGAGGAAAACCTTTTTAATGCTTGGTTTAATGCTTTGCCATGAGCGCTTTTAAATAATAATAATGTACATTTTAAGTGTTTCTAACATTGTGCAGCCTTATAATGAAGCACTTGATTTATATGCTTTGGAAACTTTGCCTATTCAGCACGTTCACACGTTGTCATCTGGCTCATTTAATTTTCTTTGCTAGGCGTAAAAAAAAAAAAAAAAGAAAAAAAATCAGCAAGAGATATGGAGCAAATGCTGTGAACATTTGTGTTATTACAAGGCTAACGCTGGACCATTTCTTGAATAGTCAAGTATTGAAGTGTCCTCTTATGAACCTAATTTTATATGTATAGATCCATATTTCATACTCTTACCTCATCAGCATGTTGTCACGAACATACTCTTTTATTCTGTGTTTACTTTTCTTTAGTTAAGAAAACATGTCAGAGTTATTTGTCTGCCATGCCAGATTGTCTGCCTCCTTTTTTAGTTTTATTTTGAACAGGAAACACAAAGTAACAGGGTCTTTTATAAGCTTAGATAACTTCAGGCCACCAAAGAACTAAGTTTTTTTTTTTTTTTCTAATTTTCTGAGACTCAGTCCATGTGTTCTTTCTTTGTAGATGCATATCATTGGTTTCTACTTTGTCAGTAAGTGCATTTAAAAGTATTTTTTGAACATTGAAACTAAATGTAAGTGAAACAACACGAAAAAATTTGAAAACAAAACTTTGAGTTTGCATTTTTCGTAATGACTGCCTGTATATGTGATCAACTTTGGATTTTCAGGAATTACAGATGGACAGTTTGTCCCAACTTCAAATTCACTTAGTGTTTATGACAATCTGCCTTCCTTTTTCCGCTGTCTTATCGGTCATCTGTCCTCTGATCAGCGCAGCACTTTGGTCGCATGCCAAGTACGTCACAGTGAGCATCACGTCTGAAAATCACTGCAATTTGAAACAAAAGTGAGAGGTCTTTTGAAGTAACGAGAGGCATTCAGTATTGCTTTTTTTTTAACATCTGTGACAGTTTTTATTTAATGTTACTCCTGCATGATAAACAACATAGCTGGAACTTTCATTTTTTGCTGATTTTCCAAATGAGGCTATGTGATTAGAACAAATGCACATGCAGACTTTGTGCCCTTGATCATTGTATCCTCATTTCGTTCTGCATGAAATCCTGTTCAAAATGAGTCTGAGCAGGTTAAATAATTTTGAACTTTTTTTGTACAACAACTCTCTGTTTTGTGAAGTTTTGTTCTTTCTCTTTACCAGAAAAAGAATTCCATCTTGTGTTGTTATAATCTGAGCTTCTCACTTCTATACTCCTGGTGCACAGAACAGCCGTTGGTTCGAGGGGCTTCATCTCCTGCACTAACAGAGCTTTTCTTACAATGTATAAACAGTGTTCAGGGGTTTAACAACCTCCTCTAAAAAGAGGGATAACACCTGACTCTAGCTTGTTTTCATTTTCCTAAGAGAGAACACTACTAGGTGTTTAAAAGGCTTAATGTTTGGGTTTGAATTTGGTTTGGTTTATTTGAGCTTTTTGATGTATTTAAGGGACAGTAATAAGGACAGAAGGCCGATAGGTGGAATTTCTTTTATGACTGTCCTTTATAAATTAACAACTTTTGCATTATTTCTGCTTTTTTATTTCTTTCAAATACTTTACAGTCTCACCCTATGTTTTACACCAATGAATAGTCAGAATCAGTCTTTTATCAATAGACTGTTCGTTAAACAGACTTGCTTTGTCTGCCAGAGCAGACCGTCTGTCACAAAGATTTAAAACTATTCCCTCGACAGTTTTACTTTGTTATCCACATGAATGTGAATGGCTCAAGATGAAGGAGATCTGGCTTTAATACCTGGATAAAAATGTGAGTTGTGGTGCAAATGTAGTCGACATTTGTGGTTTAATGAATCTACATGTTTGATCAAAAGATGTAAATTTGTGTAAATTTGTATGATGGTGTAAAAATGGCCCTCCACTGTAAGGTGATGCAGACAGTGGTGTTTGTGTGGACGGGTTTTTCCTACAACATGGGGAAAATTTCCCAAAAAAAAGCAGCTTCGTGGGGACTGAAGTGAATCTTCCTAAGCCTGGTCCCCAGGGGTCCAAATGAAAGTTACGGCTGGGGGGTTATGTTTAGAACCAAGATTTAGGTTAGTTTTAGGGTCAGTTAGGTTCCTGTGAGGTTAATTTTAGGGTATATGGTCAGGGTTAGGCTATAAAGTCTAAAAAAATGAATGGAAGTCAATGCAAGGTCACCACGGGGTTAAAAAACAAACGTGTGTGTGTACTTGTATTTGTTACTTTTTTTAGGATCGTTTCTGGTATACACACCTACCTTGTCAAGACCAAAAACCTGTCCTAATATGATGAAACTCCCTTTTTGGGTTGGGGGTTAGGTTTAGGGTTAGGTATATAGATATATAGAAACAAATGGAAATTATTGAAAGTTAATGAACATTCATATAAAGGATAGAAATTAGAGATGCACCGATATGAAAGTTTCAATATTATTATTGCTGTTATGGCCGATAACCAATATTTATCGATATTACACAAACACACAAATTATTTTTATATACATAAGCACAAACACACTTGTGTATTTTTGTGATACCGTAAAATATTATAAAACCATTGACATGGCTCTCTACTTCAGTTATTGCAGTTATTACTGACTGTCATAATCGTGATAAAACAGATACTGCTCGACCAAACATTTCCCCTTCCAAAACAGAAACACAAGCAATAAATCAATATCAGATATTAATATCAGCCCAGTTTTATTTATTGGACCAAAACCGATATGTTAAAAAATGACTATCAGCCGATACAGATGTTAATTCCAATATATTGTGCATCCCTAATAGAAATACAATCTTGTATGTGTGTGTAAGTTTTTTACCATATTTTGTCATTATTGGAACACCTGTTGGAGTCCACCCTGCTTGCCTGTTAACAAAATATCTCAAAAACCAGTGGATAGATGTCTGTTAAAAAGTAATCTCTGGATGTTCATCTAACTTTTGGAATCAGTCTAATTCAACAGCTAATCAACATGAAAAATGGCTATAGGTCAGTCAATTTAACAGATATTGAGTTAAAATTAGATGTAGCAGCTGAGAATCTTTGCTGCATACTCAGAACTTGACATAAAAGAAAATAAATAAATATTTCCTTTTGTGCAGCTTTAGGGTGTATTCACACCAGCCCTGTTTCGTCTGCTTTAATAGAACTCTAGTTCATTTACCTATAAGTCTGGTTCATTTGGGGAAGTGTGAATGTGTAATCAAACTCTGATGCAGACCAAAAAAGCAAACTCTGGTCCGCCGACAAACCAAGGTCTTGTCTTGGTTGAAAAGAACTTGGATGCAGTTCGAATGCATGTTAATGCCAAGCGGACCGGAGACTGCTCTAAAAGCAGGAAGCAGATTATAACACAGGGCATTCTAATAGTAATAAACCATTATCATCATAATAGTAATAAGGTAACTCTACCTTGCTCGACATCTGCATAAGGTGGACATCACTGCTATGAAGTTGGATACTCTTCATCTTGGTGCATGTCACCTCAAACTGTACGATCTCAACTGCACTTGTGTAAAAGAAAAAAAAACATTCTTCACAGTTCTGCCTCATCTTCCGCTCATGCTGAGCCTATTGTTGAAGAGCATTTGTTTGGCACATCTGCCAAAAATAAAAAAGAAATCGTACCACTTCTAAAATCTGACGTCACTCCATGTTTATTTACGTTTTGTGATGAAGGAAGATGCGCTCAATGTCTTATTCAGAGGTTTTCATGTTGTTTCCTTTAGTGGTTCTTGGTGTAGCACCACCACAGGCATTAGGGTAAACTGGTTTTTCATAGGATTTAGTTCATTTAACATAGTGCAGTGTGAAAGCAAACCACACCAGATGAAAATGTAAACAATTCTTGCAATTTTGGTCTCCAATCGAACCGAGTCTACGAGACTATTGGGTGGGAAAACAACCTTTTAACCTCCTAAGACCTGGTGCCACATATGTGGACAAAAATGCATTGCAATGCTAGAGTTCGGGTCTTAGGAGGTTAAATTAGGTAAGCTTTCTTTTTGTAAAGTCAGAAGTTGGTGCATCGTGAGTGTCTAAAGCAGTAGCTTTAATCATCATCATATTTGTTTCACGGAGGTTAGCATTTATGGATGAGCTCTATAATCCATCATAAGAACATAAGCTGGAAGGCATCGTCAAACCTTCAATGGATTCCCAAATGACAGAGGAACATGAGAATTCTCCTCGGACAGCAGATATATGTATTTTACATCGACAGAGCTTCCACAGTTTGAAGGACTTGCAGATGTGTTGGAGTGACTTCAGGTCTCCATCTAGCGTACTGTAACAGCTGGGGAAGTTTTCTTGGCCAACTCAGAAAACTTCTTGAAAACCGTCACAGCTCTTGGCAGTGCTTATTTGGTTTACAGAAGGCTTTCGAGATGTTTTTATTTTGGTGTTTTAGTACAAATAATTTTGCAATGTTTTGAAAATCATTAGAAGGAAGAGCATTGTGTTCTTTTTCAAAGTAAGAAATCGACACTATTTGGCACAAGCGTGGCATGAATTACACAATTTCTGGTTACTATAAAAATAAATGGGCAATTTTATTATTATTTTTTTCATGCTATTCATCAGTTTGTTTTACGGAAGCGGTGTCCAATCTCCAGGATTACAGAAAATTACTTGGAACATTTTATTCCACTGCTGCCAATCAAAAATATCACTAACGGTTCCAAACACAATATCCAGAAAAATAAAGATCCACCAAAAACACTTCTCTGTTTGAGGATACTGTAACACTTGAAGGACCTAATAATCAGTGCGTAATTTGGTCTAGTTGGGTCTGTGTGGTTTCATAAATGTGTTTTTCTTTTTCTCTGTCTCACTCCAGCTGCCTCTGAGGGGAGAGTCAACGGCGGAGAGGATTTCTTTCAGAAGGTGAGTGTGTAGTCTGCTCTTGGCTTATATTTTGCTTCGTCTTTGGTTTGTGTTTGGACTGACTGAGGAGCACTTTTCTCCTGGTAAGGGGGCAGCTGTCAGGTGCTCGTCCACCCGCTTCTAATTACACATCCAAACAAATAAAAAACAAAGGAACTTCACTGACGTTAAAACACCTCCAGGATTCTGATACCAAAACACAGCTGACACAACACTTGTGGTCTTTCTCACTTACATAATGTACCATGACTTACTGATTATAAATGGAGTTTAGAGCAATGTTAAACACAGGTTTAATCAAAATGCAGTTTCCTTTTTTATTTAGATATTTTATTCTACAACTGTTGTTCCTTATAGATTCAAGAATTAAAAACAAAGCCTTTAACAAATAAAAAGAAACACAGACAAAAACATTATCCTCCATCTTTGGCAGTGGGATGATAATGTCTATTTATATAGCACAAAAAAAACCCCGAAGTTGACCAAAGGGCTTCACAATTCAGCCAAATGAACAGATAAAACAACTTAAAACACAAAAATGTTCAAAAATAAGTTAAATTAATATAAAATGCAGAAATGCAACATAGAAACAATAGCTCTAGAAGAATCACAAATGATGCCCTTATCAAAACCCAAGGAGTAAACATGGATCTTATGCATAGATTTAAAAGTTTCAGTGGTCTCAGCATTCCAAATACAAAAAGATAAACCATTCCACAGGTTTGGTGCTAAAACTGCAAAAGGCCGATCACTTCTGAATTTTAGCTTAGATCTGGGAACATCTAAAAGAAACTGGCTGGATGACCAAAGTAAAGTGCTCTGACTGGAGTGCGGATGTTAGGGAGATCACAAAGATATGATAAAGCAGACCTTTTACGTCTTTATAAGTAAGCAGTAAGTCTTAAAATCTACCCTAAAGTGAACAGGAAGCCAAAGGATAGAAGCTAGAACTGGAAACCAGTTCATGTTTTTTTTGTACCTGTTAAAAGACCAGCTGCTGCACTCTGGAAAACGAGCAATGCAGTGATGATTTATTTAAGCAAACATACAAAGCATTATAATAATCTAACAGAGAGGTAATAAGGCCTGTGTTCAGGAGACTTCACCTTGGCAATAAGTCTTAGTCTGAAGAAAACTTGATTTCATAATAATAATAATTATTAAGCTAAGTAAAGTACACAGAACTCTACCACTGTTGTGTTTTGTGTATGTAATGCACCTCAACACACTTAATTACATTCATTTGAATTCTCACTGTTAGATTTCAGTGACCTTACATAAAAATGACCACTGTATATTTAAATATCTGCAGTCTGAAACACAGTCACGTACTTCAGCATAAACAATTCTCTATCGTGTGTTGCTAATTATGTGGTTTCTTCTAAATCTCTCGAGTAATTTTATTATTTTTTGTCATCCTTTATAAAATGTTAATGGGCTGTAATGAAATAAATGACAGACAGCGGTTTTGTTTTAGCATTCCTCTTTTGTCTATTTTCCGTATATGGTTTTGGAGGTTAGTAAGTGGAGTTAAATGTCATTGAAAAAGGCAGTTTTACTTTCCTCAAAGCTGTCTTCAAAAACAAAGTAATGCAGACCAGGCGCCTTGTGATTCCCCTCGCTGGAATTTTAACAAGGTTTTTTTGATGCACTACTGCAGCTTTGTCTTTTGGTTTGGATTCGAATACACTGTTTAAAATATTCAGAGTAGATGTCTGTTATTTTACAAGTCCATTTTGATTTATTTCAAATGTCTGTGGGAAATTTTGTATACTTTTTACTTGAACATTGTCACAACCAGTGTAAATAAGTAGTTCCTAATATTTGTTGAGTTTTTATTTTTGGTAAAAAACAAATAAAACAAAATAGGAACAATGTTTGTTTTTTTTTGCTTGTTTGTGTGTGCATATGTTCATTGTATTGTTAGTGTACTGTAATAGATCAAGAATCACATATGAATATTATGAAATTTTCAAAAAGCAATCAATGGGTTGCTATTTACTGCTGGCTAAGTTTTAGAGGTAGCCCAATTAAAGATGGCTGCCATAGCTAAATAACCTTCTGAAACACAAAAACGGTTTCACTCAGCCAGTTTTACAGATGCTGAACTGAATATTGTGGTAGTAGTTGAGTATTCCCCAACACATGCTATTAGCCAAATATCTTTGTTGAACCCTCCTGTAAAAATGACCCTTGTGGCCTCAGTTTAAAAACTAGAGCCCCAGAAGGTAATTTTGTTGTCTGCAAAATATCTCATGTACCACCAAATGTACATGGATTTCAATGAACTCTCAGAAACCAGTTATTAGCTGTACGTTTACAACTAATTACTGTTTGGATTCGACCCCATTCAAAAAGTCCAGAACAGCTTGTTGACATTAGTACACAATGACTCGGTGAATTTTACAGATTTTGCACTAAAGCCCGGAATAGTAGTAGCTGAGAGTCATCCTTAAGACAGACAAGGTTAAATCATGCAACATATTGTAACATAGCCTGAGCATGTGCATAATGTCATTTTAGAAACATAACTCTGCATGGAACAGTAAAGCAGAGATGCCAAGGGGCTGTTTTTGTAAAAGTAACTTTATTTCAATGACTTACATGATCATGTATGCCCAGTTAAACTCAGGGAAAATACATACCAGGTACAATCATGGAACATATCGAGAAAAAAAATGAATGAGGTGTGTGAAATACTTTGGAAATGGTGAAAATGGAAACTGTTAGTTGAACAGTGTCCTGCCCGTCCAACACACCCATGTACCTCACACACTCAGCGGGGCTAATAAAGTTAAAGCTTGTGAAAACATATGGTCAGTTTTGACGCATACTGTTTTACTCACTGGGCTTTGGGAAGGAGATCTAAAGTTCAGACGCTGATGAAAGCAGCATGAAATTGTCTCCCAAAGCCCACTTGCTTTTGGTTAATCTCTTACTCACTGTCTCTTGTACTTCCCTGGGTTCAAAGCAACATTTTTCAGAGAGCCCACCCATTTTATGGCATTAGTGAAAAATAATGGCTGACAGAGGTAAACCAAATGGGAGTGTTCCAACTAGACGTTAGCCATGTGAAAGTTCCAACAGCTGAGGGGATTTCTTTTTTTTTGTTTTGGTGGTTTGTCTCATCTTTGTATCCACTAAACCACTGGTGTCTCACTCCTATCAGTCCAGCATAACAAGGAGTTTTTCTTTCTTTTGCCTCATTGTTTAAATGAAAACATGTGTCTACGAGGAGTTTAACAGGCTGCTGGAAAAGTTCTTGCATCGTGATCTGCAGGGAGTTCGAAACCGTAGCACAGACCCATAAGTCTTTTGTAGAGTTGTGCAGAAACAGGGAAGTAGAGAGTCGAGAGGCTAAGCTGGTTAAGATGATAACTGATCACCAACAGAAGGGTTTGAAAGAACGGATTTGAGTTGAGAGGAGCCTTTGAACCTCCAGCCATTCAACCGTGATCCCTCTTCCATTCCTCTTTTCCAGGGAGGCTGTGGTTCTGTAAATACTGCCAGGCGTAATAGAAAAGTGCTCACATCTGAGGCCAGACATTATTAATTTCGTTTATTTCATTGCACTAGAAGCATCTTGTATATCTCTTTACTGACAAAGCAAATGTGAATATTAAACCTATTTGGGTTGGGTGTGTGCAACCGAGACATGGTTGACATAAATAGGTCAAAACATGCTTTTCAAAGACTTTAAATAATCATGTTTCAACCAATGGATCATGTGTAGTCTTTATTGAATTTCAGCAGTGATATTCCCTTCCCTTGTAATTTGTATAGTCTTTTCATAACCATGTGTGTAAATTAGCATTAGCCAAGAGGGCTAGCGGGGCAATAGCCGCGAGTTAGCACTTGGATTTTTAACATGGCTGTTGAGTCTCATGGGGACGGTTGAGTTGGTCCTGTCAGCCCCAAGCTCAGGGGCTCTTACACCCTCCAAAAAGCCCTCTCTGTCTCCTTCACAATCTCACACACATTTCCAGCTGAATCAACAGCTGAGCCATTGGAGCGACGTCCAGGAAACAAGCCTCTGCCATATGGTGCTGAGGTATACACACAGTCATATGTATAGACTGCATGTACCTTATATGTGGACATTTACTTTATGATTTGCTTTTACACCTAGATCTGCACACACAAACTGCCGACCTCAACCAATTATTGTGTCAGGATGTTGCCATGAAACTTATCAGAGCAATGTCTGTATTTAAGGAAAAAGGGTGGAGTGGCAACGAAGAAAGGGTGGGATGGTAAATGTATAGGTTACTTAATTTGAGCAAATATCTTGACCCGTTTGAGAGGTATTCACAAGCCCCCTCCATAAAAATAAACACCATCCACCCTTTAAAATGGTGTGTGGTCTGTCAGAAATCAGTCCCATCTGCAGCGCATTGCCAAGAACAGCAGAGCTGGACAGGAAACAGGTTTCTTTGAACAAAGTCCTTTTTTTTTCTTTTTACAGAAAATTGTGATGACTCAAATATGTGATAATTTCAGGAAAAAATAATCGAATGTCTGAAATGATGTAATTTTTTTAATGAGCCTTTTTACGTAATAAAAGTTCTTCCTTACGTTGGAATTTCCACAGTTATTACCGGTTTCCATAAAAAGGGGGGCGATTAAATAAACGCCTGTGTGTATGCATTTTTCTGTAGACCTATTAGCAAAATATCTCACAAAACATTGGACACATTTTAACGAAATTCTCAGAAATGAATCTCTACATGTTCATCTACAACTGAATAACTTTTGGAATCAGCCTGATTCAAGATGGCTACCACAGCTAATCAAACTTAAGGAATACAAAAGTGGTAACAACCCAATAAATGTTTAAGATATTTAGATATGTTTGGTGTGATAGTAGCCGAGAGTCGCCCCCATTACATACTTCAAACACCAACCGATTGTAGGAGGTCTTTGTTTAAAACTTTGGTGTATTAGGTGTCAGGCAATGTGTGTTTAGATTTCATTTTTAGAATGAATAAACTGGCAGTGTAAATTCACACTTTCAATTATACAATTTCATATGAAATTCACAATCACTGATTTATCATTTGGTTTATCATTGCCTCTGTAATTACAGTCAACCTCAGAAAAACTCCATACTGTGTTATATTTGTGAAATTGCAGCTTTCCAAATGAATGCCTTCATGATAAAACCCAGACATTGTCGTAAGATTTGAAGAACAAAACTTCAAAAAAGAAAAATAAAAACAAAAAAACAGTTACAGGCCGAAGTACTGTAGAGGAAAACAATCTCTATGTCACAGAGAACAGAATGTTCTATCATTGTTGTTCGTAAGACGTCCAGCTGTTAGTGTGAACGTGAGTCAGCATAAAAATGTTTGTAGGGATAAATGTGATTTACTGTCCTTTTCTCACATGTGCCAGGCAATGATGGGCGGGTGTCAAATAGTAGATTAGAGTCACTGCCTTGGGATAGTAAAACCCAGTAAAAATAATCTCATCAGGTTTTGGCTTTAAGCCTGAATCTCAAACATGTTAACTCATTCCTATTGAACAGACTGATAATAATATTGTAGAACTTGTTAAAACTCTACAAAGAGAAAATGGGAACATTTACAGCAGGAGGACAGTAATTTAATTTTTTTTTTAACTAACACTGCCAATATTCTCAGCCTAGTTACTTTAGGGATATCATAGTTGTCTTTATTTTTATTGTGCAATAGAAGACAAGATGCTTGGTCCTGTGATTCCTTCAGATGAAACAAAATAAAAGAAGAGCTACAGCAAAGCTAAATCATTTAGCAGATGTTTTTCTTTCAAATTATCATAAATTAAAGGCCTGACTAATGAGTTCAGAAGAAAACATCATTAAAGCTGCATCTGATGTTTTTATTTTGTTGTGCAAGAGTTTTCTTAGCCTACAATAATCTCATATGACTATTTCTGTGAAATGCAATACTGTTTTAATAAGGAAGAAACATGTTTTTATTTTATTTTGTTGTTGTTGTGAAAGGTGTTTTTAGAGTTTCTAAAGGGTGTTTAAAAGTGTGTAGGGTGAAGGATGGTAATGAAATAATGTGAAATTTTGCTAGCCATCCACACAAAAATTAGCTTCTTTTTTATGTGTTTCTTTGTTCAAATAGTAGTAAAAGTGCCTCATTCTCTTCATCGTCCAGAAAATCCATCTTTATATGAGATTAAACAGTAGAATGTAGAAAATCATTGACGCTTGAAAGGATTTCCTTGTGGACTCTGAGTATATAGCTGCAGAGAAAAGAGAGGCACACATCTGACGTTTCAGAGCTCGCTCTCTGGAGATTGGTACTGGACCTGCTGTCAAACAGTATTTTAAAAGATGGCAAACAGACTCTACCACTTCTTTAAGGCCTTTTGAATAAATTCAAGCACTTACATTTTCTGATTAAGCACACACTAAAATGATATATTTATTTTTATTTTTAGTCAATAAAATGTTTGAAAGAAAAGGTAATAAAGACCGTAATGCGTTAATAAGCTTAACATCTTTAGGGAGCACTGATGGATCTTAATGCACACTTCTTCCCATCTGAGCAATGCTATTTGGCTTATGGCTTAATGCGCTTTGAGTCCGCTGAGATGTATTAAGTGGCGGCCGCTGCTTTTGTAATGACTTGACTCTTGTACTTCATCACGTGGCCGACACTTCAAGAACTTTGAGAAATTCATATCTTCTCCACCCTGAAAGCACTGACCCCTGGAACGTATTAAAACAAACAAAGAACTGCAGGACATATGTAAAAACATGGATGGAGCACATTGAGGACACAACCATTGGGACACAGCAAGTCAGCTTATCAGGGTTTTTTTTTCTTTCCACTGACATTCACCTCTTCTTAGAACAAGGTGTGTTGTAAAAAGGTTTGTTTTTCATATTTTTAGCCAAAAACAAAGGTGAGCTGCTGCTTCTTGATTTTAAAAAAGAAGCATAAAGTTATACATATTTTTTGGTTTTCACCTTGCTGACTTCTGACAAATTCCTTGCTTTTTTTTTCTTATTTCCTGCAATTTTTTTTAACTGTTAATTTTTGCAAGCAGTACTGCTGTTCGAAATAATTTAAAAAGTAAAAACTGTGCGATGTTGTGCTTTTTAAGTTCTCGTTTTGCAATACAGTTTGACTGTAGCGATGACTGTAAAGACGTTTTGACTGTATTTGCGATAAATTAATGTCAGACCTCTTTCATTCTGTTTCAGATCATGGATGAGACCCAAACACAGATAGCCTGGCCCTCCAAGCTGAAAATTGGAGCCAAGTCTAAAAAAGGTGACACTTCTTTTATTTATTTATTTTGGGAGTAGGAAAACAAGTTTTTACCACAGTTACCAAAACATTTTTCGTTTTTTTTATTTATTTATTTATTTATTTATTTTTAATGAGTCATTCAGATGACAAACCATGCTACCACCAAGTGGGGGTCATATGAGGGCATCAGCCACCCTCATAAATTTGCTAACCCCACCACTGAGTAAAGACTGTGTTCTCAACTAATTACATCAACTGTACAAAAAAAGGAGCCTAATTCCCTAACTTTCTTACTGCAGTGTTTAAAATAGTCTGTACTGTAGATAAACGCTGCATATTAAAATCCCTGAAATACTTTTATAGAATTTGGTTTTTAGTGTGCCACCCCTAAATTGCCAGTAGCCCCCCATCTAGCCACCCCTTTGAAAACTTGTTGACTACAATGTCAGTTTTCTTAGTCTTGTTTGCCATTTCTGATCAAATATGAAGACCAGTTGTTTTTTTTTTGTTTTGTTTTATTTGTTCTACTTTTTTCTACGAGTTGTTAATATGATGATGGGTTATTTTAGCCAAATGTACATTCTTGGAAAATTCACTGGAATCGGATGAGAAGGAATTATGTCCATGTTGTTCTAAGCATGCTTTAGTAAAAAACTCATTAGACAGTTTGCAGTGATGAATTCTTGCATGTTTTCCATTTGTCACGATCCAGAATCTTCATCTGCACGCAGAACTTTGTGATTCGTCTGCGAAGGCAGAGATGTGGGAGTTTGAAGCTCATGCATTTTATTGGCAAACTCCTTCCAGCACTCTGTTACCAATAAAAGATTATCACGGTTATTTAAAGCTCTTCCGGGAGGGAGGGAGGCGGGGACCGAGGCGAGGAAGGGAGGAGGACTAGGTGTAGCTGTGCCCGCTTTTTTGTTTCCCCCTGGAGAAGTGCCAGTCTTCAAAACCAGATGTGCGATCCTCTGACCTTATGCAACTTCCGCAGTCAGGCAGCTCAGACGAACGTCGATGGGATTACAGAAGATTCTTGAACATTTTTCTCTCTGATACTTAATCAACTTTAAGTCCTGGCAGATCATTCACACACAGTCCTTGATTCACCCTGAGTATCAGTTCATTCACAAAACCTGCTCCCAGCACCACCTGGGAATAATCATAAGCTGAGAACATGTGTTGCGTAAAACCAAAAGAGCGCAGGCGAAGACGATGTTGGATAATCATGGAGTTATCTTGTGAGCAAACACATATCTGACAGAACACATGTGGTTGATTTAATAACCTGATCTTATGGGAATTTTTTTTTTTTAAGTGAAAGAGACACAATTTATATTCCTCAAGGCGGCGATCCGTATTTGATTTGTCTTTATGTAACCCCAGACAAGATGCAACACAAAACGCTATCTCTCTGCCCCGAAAATAGCACATGGCAGCTATTTTGTTTGTGCAACTATTTAAATCTCAAGTAATAACTTTCTGTGGGTGTCAGTTTGCCTTGTTTTCTTGGAATTCTGTCAGGTTTTATGAACAGTCTGGAATTGATTGCATGGTGCAGGATTGCAGCAGATGTGGACCCGTTTCTACGTTTGTAACAACAGAGCCGCACTTCATCAAAATGCCAGCTACTATTTCATTCATCACCTGCAGCTGGTGCTATCTACCATCTGCAAAAGCATGAAAAGTCTAGTTGCTAGCTTTTAAGGCAAAAAAATTCAATACATATCTGATTGTGACTAGGCCCTGTCATGGTAAGCAATAAATCAATGAATTGCATGATAAATTAAAAGGATGTTGCTTTAAAAAAAAAAAAAAAGGTCAATATTTTCATCCACTTATTTGATTTCTTTCGGGTCTCCCTATTTCTAGAGTAGGGAGGAGTGAACTCTGGTGTCAGGTATTTGCCAGGCGCATGGTCTTGTAACCTCTGTAGCATGTGAGCCCCGTGAACGAGCATGCAAGTTTTTTTTTTGTTTTTTTTTTAACACTACATAAATTTAGTCAACGTTCATAAACTTTGTAAGCAGTGTGCAGGTGACCACAATTATTTCATGAAGCCAGAGGAAGACACACAAAAAATAAATTGTGTCAGATTGGATAGAGGAGGGAAGTGATTTTCCAGCTTCAGCAGCTGTTGTTGTTTTCCTAATCTCCAGTCCAGGCTAGGGTTGGGTGGTATTGATAATTTCCATACTGTGGTAATCTTTACAAAATACAGCAGTATACGGTATTACGGGAGGGGCGTTTTCAGCATTTAATAATTAATGGAGAAATGACAGCTTGTGAGCATTTCCATGCATATAGCTGGTGAGAGGCAGAGAAACCTCAGCTGTTCTGAATGTTGCAGTCACAGAATGATTTGGCTTCTTATTATGTTGAACAGATCCAAATAAGTCCAACTACGTATTTTTAGGTGTTTAAATTTAAAAATAATCTGACTCATACCATGGTTGGATCCACGCTGCTGCATGCTTTTTGCTAGGAATGTCTTTGTGCCTGTGTCGTTTTCTCGTTTGCAGTAAGAAGTTTGCAGGTTTCAAGAGGGAAAGAAAATCACAGAAAGTTTAAATCCAAAAGTACTCCAGCTCCGGTGGTTTGATTTAAGAAACTCACGGCTGGTTGGTCCCGGAAGCTGTCAGTCAGGATTACACCAGCCCACTGGAGCCATCGAGTAACGTGTCTGCCATTGCCTCGCTTGGAGGTTGTTGGGTTTTTTTTTTTTACACCTCGCTCAACAGTTAGGAGGCATGGCAGACGAGAATGTCTCTGCCGTCCTCCCTCTGTTTGTCTTCTGAATGAGCTGAGGTGATCAGAACACGTGTCAGTAACGTTATGGAGCATCTTCTGAAAGAACCTGAAATGTTTATGTCCCAGTTTTCATAGCGGCCTTCTGGAAATTTGGTGCTTCACCTCACGTGACTCATACCATCATCATTTTAATACAGTCATCATACTTTGATACCGCAGCACAACTTCCATAAGCATTATAAGCATATGTGTGTAGGGGGTATCATTATTATATTAGTTTAAAATGATCTCCAAACAATATTATCATTTATCGCAATAATTTCTGAGACAATTTCTCGTCCAGCAAAATGTGATATTGTGACACGCCTAACCTGTGAGAGAAGTACAGTGAGAACATATCAGTCTTCCACCAGACAGGTCTGTGCTCTTAACTAAACCATGGTCAGCACATTAGGATCTTTAAATTTGACGTGTTTTAATTTTAAAGGATTTATGCTTTGTTTTTGTTTTTTTGTGTGTGATTTTTTTTTTTTATATGAAAATCCTTTTAATGGCTCCCCCTTTTGCCAACAGGGAGTTTCAATGTTTCTTCATATGTTTTAAATGAAGAAAAAAAAACCTGACAAACTGACTTTGCTCTCTACATTTGTGTGGCATTTTCAAATGCAAGTGGAAAAATCCTTCAGCTCTGCCAGGAGAGAGTTTTGGGTCAAGAAGTTTTTTCTCTGTCGAGTAGAGTTGTGTTTAAAAGAAAAAAAAAAATGTCTGGGCAACTGTAACTTTTTGCAGCTGCAAGTCAGCCTTTGTTGTTGTTTGTTTTTTTTCATAGGAGCTCTGTGCCAAATTAGGATTAAAGGTGTTCATTTATTTTTATTCCACAATCAGTCATCAAGATAGAAAAAAAAAAGGAGGGGGAAAAAAAAGTTGCAGAACACACTTCACTTCAAAAATGCGGGGGTGTCCTACATCACGGCTGCATTAGGCTGGCTAATGTTTCCCAGATGTGCTGTGCAGGTTAGATGAGGGACACTCGGAGGACTTCTGCTCCCTCTATTGGTTACCGCAGGTGGCACAGGAGGAAGTTCAGAGCTTTGTGTTCACAGCAAACAGATGAATGATGGAAAAACTTCCCGGAACCCGAGCTGAGGCTGTGACACGTTTGAGCACTCTTTTGACCTTATTTTTATTCTTTTGTTTTTATTCAATTTTATTCAGAAGCAGCTTGGTTTCTCTTTAGTTACCCTCATATGCCTTGTCTTGTTGCGTGTGAGAGATGTGATATGGCATTTCTACAAAACTTGTATGAATTCCTAAGTGTTTGACAAGAATTCAAGTCTTCTGTTTTGACTTATGTGAGAAGATGTTTGTCTTTTCTCATGTTTTGATTCACATAAAAAAGTAAAAGTTCTGATTTCGGACTTGCCCTGATTTTTTTTTTTTGTTTTAACTTGGCTTTTTGAGTCTGTTAACTGAAGGTGTCTGTAAATTTGCAATAATAAATTTGATTTAGTGCCATCTATCTGAGTTCATAGCGTAAAGCAGAGATTCAGTGTGAGTGTTTGTGTATGCACGGGGAGGAGTATTCCTGGAAGGGGACTTATGAGCTTCCTGTTGCTTAGTACTGTTAACACATGAGAGTGCAGTTTGTTCATTTTTCCTTTTCATTTGTGTTCATGTGTTTTTACAGTTACATTTTCCAGGACTTTAACTAGCAGAAATGCCAGATGTAAGCTTACCCAACAATATCCAGACACAAGCATTAGCTAGAAATGGTTACGCGTGCAGTTTTTGATTATTTCAGCTTTGAACGAAACGCCCTTCATTCCAGCTGCTAATATCTCACTTGAATGGGCTTCTGTGTGCAGTTTATCACATCTTAACAATACTGGGTTATAGTTAATTCCATACATGCCTAAATCTTTCAGTGTTCAATTAGAAATTCTTAATGTTGCTTATTATTCAATAGCAATGTAAACTGAATGAACAGATGTGAAATCTAAACCACGTTAGAATTTGATGTGTCCACTCTTTGTCTTCAAAACAACATGTTATTGGTACTTTTGCACACACTTGAATGTATATATATATATATATATATATATGAACCCACCTCTTCCAAAATGTAGAGTGACAGCAGATCTTTAGAAATGCAATATAACACTGGCTCACGTGATAGCGAGAGTGCATTGCACCCAAAAATACGTCATCACAGGGCACTAATCAAATATTAATATGAATTGTTGACAGTTCAGTCTCAGCTACTGTGTTTTAGGTTGGTCCACTATTTTATGTTATTTTTTAAAAACTGTACAGGTTTGGTTCATGACAGCTAATAAAGAATGCACATGTTCTGTTTTATGTTGCAGTTTTATGATGGAAACTAACTAAATTTATTTATATATTTTTTTATTTTGACAAAGTAAGAAGTAAAAAAGACAAACTATCAGTTTTATTCTTTTACACAGTTGAAGCACAGAACTGCTAACTCTGTAGGCTTTAAAGAATGACAAATAGCATGAATTCATCATTAGGCTGGTGGGTTACTGACTGTCTTTAGTGAGATTCTACAGATATCAAAACAACT
>JARVJO010000001.1:30244181-30279671 GCA_031762555.1 Cynodonichthys magdalenae
TTTTAATTGGGATTTGTCTCAAATATGTAGCTTTCTAATAGAAAATTGGTAATGTGTTGTGGTTGAACAGAAACAAAAGCATTTTTGTAGTTACACCCACTCATTATATACATTAATGCCACAAATGTTTAATTTTTGTCCGTTTAAAGATTTTGATTTTGTTTGAGATTTCTCAGCAAATTGACATAAGAAGCATAGCTCAGATACGTTTTGTGGTCATTTGTATGTACATTATTTAGGATTTATATAGATCTTGTGTGTGGTTACATATTGTTCTGTTTTTTTTTTCTTTTTTTTTTCTTTTCTGCTTTAATAGCACCTTGTTGTTTTCCTAGAGAGGCACAGCGCTGTTGTTGGAGCACCTGGCTGGAAGTCTGGCGAGCACCATCTCTGTCACCGCCCACCTGGACATCGCACCGCAACACCACCTTTTCATGAAGGGACGCAATGGCAGCAACATGAAGCACATCACCCAAAGAACGGGAGCGCAGATCCACTTTCCTGACCCCAACGGCCCTCAGAAAAAATCCACCGTCTACATTCAGGGGACCATCGAATCTGTCTGCCTTGCACGGCAGTATCTCATGGTGTGTATTTATGAACATCCAATACTCTGGTTGAAATGAATTATTCTAAACTAAACTGTGTTTCGTGGTTAAAAGACTGCATTGGTAGCATATTCCTTACATATGCAGATTCCTTTGACTGTGCGGTAGCTATAATGAATACCATCGTCTCATTAACATTGTCATGATGTGTGTGTGAATGATGTGTGGGTTTTTTTAGATGAGAAAAGGGAGGTGGAGATGTAAACCATGATCGCCTCAGGAGGTTTCATTAGCCTTAGAAGGGATTTGCTTGGCTTTGCTCACTCTGCTGAAATATTAGATAAAAATAATAATATTAATAATCTGTTTCTAACCCGTGAGTCGATAGGATTTGTAGTTATCACATATCTGAAAGTAAGACAGACAGGCGTTTGAATGAATTTGGCTGGAGTTCTTCATATTTTGTTCATTTACAGATTTTTCTTCTTGGACTTGGTGATAAGGGTTTGGCCTGCATGTGCTAGAGATAGATTGGAATTTAACCCCATTTCTGTTGCAGAAAATGCTCTGTTAACACTTGCATTTTGAATCAAAACTAACTCCTCATGTTTATTTATTTATTTATTTTTTTGTCTTTTTAGTTAAAAATGCTCAGTGGCCATTCTTGTCTGGCTGCCCATGACCACTGTGGTTACTAAATAACTCAGGAATATAATGAGAAGTCTCTTTCAGAAATGTGTAAAAGTAATGACTGTTTAATCGCTGTTGGCTTCAGCTCCAGCTAGAGACATCTCAGCAGTAAACAACGTTGGGTTTTTGCCTCGAGGTTCATAGTGTGGGACGGTAATTCTGCAAGTGCTGCTTGTCTTTGTCTGCGGTCTCCCAGTTGGTCCCAAATACATTTTAGGGAGTGCCAGAGTTGCATCAGTGACTAAACATGGCTTTCACGTTTTGTGTGTGTCCGATTTCAAATGATTGAAATCGGACACACAAGACGTCTTTACTTTCACTTTGAGGTAGAATTAAAAACTCCTGAATGATGGGAGTTGGAATGAGAGACGAACAGAACGGTGATAATAGGACTAGGTGAGATACTGGGGTGGGGGGGTGTAAACAAACAGGAGATTGAGAAAACCACAAGCATCATGCTCCATGATTTGGTTCTTGTAGATTACTAACTGTAGCTGAGCTGTAGATTACTGCTCTAATCTCAGTCCCTGTCAAAGCCAGCCGGAATCTATACTCCGCTGCTAATTACACCCACTCACATTCAGAGTGCTGTCCAGTTTGCAGCCCAAAATACAGACGTCTGTGTGGTGCCTGTGGTGGTGATCGTGCGAAAGAGATCATACTTGGTGGAATTTCCCAAACTCCATGAGGTTGAGTCCAGAAATGAATGTTCTATTTATTGGTATGGCTTGTATATGGGCCTATGAAGGATTTAGTCTTAAAATAAGTTGACTGCTTTAGTGAAAGATTGTGTCATTTGCATGCATGGATGGGTTACAGTGTGCTAGCATGGGAATTAAAGGTATTACTTTGACTTTTTTTTAATGTATATATATTTTTTTACCCCACAGGGTTGCTTGCCTCTAGTTTTAATGTTTGACATCAAAGAGGATGTTGAGGTGGAGCCACAGTGCATCACAGCACTGATGGAGCAGCTGGATGTCTTCATCAGTATCAAACCAAAGCCAAAGCAGCCCAGCAAGGTATGTCGTCCAGCTTACACAGAAAAAAACACAAGCTGTAGGGGATTTTAACCCAAACAAATAATCATAATAATGGATTACATTTATAGGGCACTTTACATGTATAAATCTTAAAGTGCTACATGATAAAAGTCATAAAAGCAACAGAAATAAATAACTAAAAATCAGAATCAGTTTATTTGTCATCGGACAGAGCACAATGAATGAATCATAAATAAAAATTTACAATTGATTTCAAAGCTAATTTTATAATAAATTAAGTAAAAACTGTTTTGGGGGGCTTTTTGGTGGGCCCAACGGGAGTCACCTGTGGGCCAGATATGGCTTGCGGGCCACCAGTTGAATAGCCATGTCCTACAGTATCATGTGGATTGGATTCTTCCTACAATCAATATGCTTTAGTTAAATTTATTAAACCAATTCCACCTTCAGTACTGCAGCATGTAAAAACTAAAGTAGTATTTAAAAAAGAAACATGTCATACTTCTAAATAACAGAGACAGGCAAAACAATTATGGCCTGCCTTTTACCTTTCAGTTGTGGGCAATAATTAAAACCATAAACAAAGACTATTCTACCAGTTCTAAAGGAGAGCAGAAACAAAACAGCTGTATACCCTAAGCAGAATAATTTATAACACGCCATGGGCAAGCGTAATGAAATTAATTTGGTCTCACTGAAGCTAAACCTCATTAAAGGTTGATGTTTAGAACATGTGCTGCCTTCTCTCCCCTGAGAAAAACACAGCTGCCATATTATTTGTCCAAATGTAGAGTCAGGCAGAGAAACAAAAAATCCACTGTTTGCACTTTCTGAATGACTTTCCATCAAATGTCAGCGCAGCATCCAAACAAATTAAAGATCACTGTGTCATATTTAAATGATGTTTAATGGAGCTGAAACAAGTGAGGAAAACTGGACTCCAGTACTAACAGTCGGAATAGTTCTGGCGGATGGACATCTGCCACAGGAGAGGATCTCAGCCCGCTGTCTCCTCTGCTGCCATACATGTTTCGAATGATTGATAGGAACATTCTCCTGTTTTTACCAATAAAAAATGAAAAATTAACTTGTTTCTTAAGGTTATTTAAAAGTGGATAGAAGTTGTGTTAGTGCAAAATAATGGAATATTTTTTGCAGTATTTTTCTAATAAACCTACACCTATAGTCTTTAAAATCAAAGCATAGCTCCTATGTTACTCACAGTCTACCTCTCAACAGCAGTCAATAAAGCTAATCACGTTTCAGCACCTAGCTGAGTGCCTCCGTGTCTCTTTGAGGTGCCCACATCCAAACCCAGAGCCTGGGCTCCATGCCTAAACCAGACGGACCTGCAGTGACTGCTGCAGAGGTGCCAGTGTAAATACCGACCCAGCCCGGGTCCACTTGAAAACCCTTCACTTAAACATTTTAATGAAGTGACAGCGTTTCCCCCCAAAAGGCCCATCCAAGTGTGTGCTGTAGCCTCTGTGCTCCTGGCTCTTTGGCAGACTTTTAAAAGAACGGGGTGTGCACTTACTTCTGTGCCTGAAAATCATTTTTCTTCAAAAGCTTTAAGAGTCAGAGAAATGATTTGTGTTGACGTTCATTTTTGTTTATTTGTCAAGGGGAAAGTTTCTGGTGATGCGAGGGAAAAACTCAGAAGATGTTACTTTTATTGATTAAAAGTCGGATTCATGATTTGATTTTTTGTCTCTTCATTTTCTTCCCCGTCATACCAGAAAGTGAGATATGTGATGAATATTTTCAGCTGATGAAGAAATGTTCTCTCTCGAACATTGCGTCCATGTCTCTCCCACACTGCTCGAATGTTTATGTTTCTAATCTACCCCCAATTCCCGTTTTTTCCTCCCGTTTCTTCTCGTCTCCCCTCCAGTTTCACTCCCTGTCTCCGGTGCCAACATTCCCTCTGCTTGCTGTCCCTCACTCCTCCCTGTGTCTTCCTCTTTTCCCTCTTTGTCATGCCACCACTTACCCCTCATTCTTTGCTCTTTTCAAACCTATGTTCTTGTTGTATAATTGTTCAACCTATTTATTTGTTTTAATCTTGATTTTTGATTTATTGTCTCTTCTCTCCCAGTCGGTGATCGTGAAGAGCGTGGAGAGGAATGCCGTCAACATGTACGAAGCCCGAAAATTCCTCCTGGGTCTTGAGAGCAATGGCGTGTCGTCTTCCTCGCCCTCCGTGGTCCTCAATCCCCCCACTAATGGTCTATCCCCTTCCCTTATTTGCCCTGTTGGCCTGGACATCCTGGCCTCAGCTGGCCTGGGGCTGAGTAATCTGGGTAATCACTCCGTCTTAAATCTTGCTTTTTGCTTTATGAAAAGTTCCTTTTTCTTTTGTTTTGCTGTTCCAGATGTTTTTCCACGATAAGGCAAAATGATAAATTAGTGCAAAAAGATAAGACGCTGTTCTTTTATTTGTACAATGTGCACAAGAGTTACTTTTTTTTTTTTGCAGTAGAACGGACATCCGTTCACCTTATTTTTACACAGTATACTCGTATGATATCCCAGAAATCCCCAAAAGCACAATAATACTCATTTGGTGCTTTTCTTCTGGTGATTTTTACTGAAGTTCAGCCTAAGTCACTCCCAGTGAGCCATATGTTTTATTTGTAGAGTTTACTGTAAAAAAAAAAATGTTTACAGATCTGATCTCATCATGACAAAAACTCTCAGGCATCTTTGATCAGCCAACCATCAGAGAAGAACCTCGGCACAGATGTGGTCGCACCACTTCAAATGAATCTTGAAATTCTGAGCGGCTCTGATTGTGGAGAAACTTTTCGGCAGCACTGCTCTCACCAAGTTCATCTCAAGTCACAGTTTTGGTCTCCTGAAAGAGTTGAAATTGATACAACCTAAAGTATCAGATAATAATAAATATTTTAGAGATTCAGACAAGAATAAACAGAAAATTGTCTTTTTTTTTTTTAAGACAAACTTTGCAGCTTGGCCAACAGGGAGTTGATCGTGGCTATAAACATGCTGTGAGATATTCATCTTTTAGAAATGAAAACTACTGATCTAAACTGAGTCTGACATATTGCTTAGAAATTACTGATTGTGTTTAAAAAAGATAAGGTTATTTTTTTAGTAGTTAAGAGGGGTTTAAAGGGCAAGTAGGGTGTTTGAGCAATGGTAAGGTCTCAATGTTCATTTATTTATTGTAAAACACAGTTTTAAATAGTCTATATTTTTCTACTCGTTTCATCTTCATTGTGTAAATTGATTGCAAACCATCCCAGTACAGTAGATTCATTTACTTTCTGTCTGATTTAAACCCTGGGGCCCAGGGGTGAAGCTGTGGATGGCCACATCCTGGCCTTTAGTAATTGCTACATGCTTCTTTTCCTCAGATTGCAGAGCAGTTTGCCAGAAGAATCCCGGGCTTTATTCCTGGAGCCAAACTAGCCCCTTGTAAAAGCCACAGACCTGTTTCTTTCTGTTTTCATACACAGTGTTTGGGTTAAAACCCTGAGCACCATATTGTTGGCGCTTTCAGCAGAATGGTTTTATTGGGTACAAGGATACACGAGACGTATACTTTCGTATCCGCGACCTTGTCGAAATATATGAAATTCTTCCCCTCGTTTGCCATCCGGTTGATCGCAGTTTGAAGGTATTCCAGTAAAATAGTTGGACGACCAAGATTGTTTTCTGAGGGCCTCATTGTAACGTGTGATTAGCTTGAAAAATGGCTTTGTGCTTTGACGGGACCACCGCCGATCTGACCCCCCCCTGTTCTTTTTTGTTCCTCAGGTTTCCTGGGTGCAACGGTGCCCCACTCCCTCCCAAATTCGGCTGCCCCAAATGCTCTCCTGAACAACTTAAACTCGACTCTGAGCCCTCTGCCAACACCGAGTCCCAGCACCCCAGTGCCGCCCCCCTCCCTCTGGCCCAGCTCGCTCACCAGCACCCAGAGTTTGTACAATACTTTTAATCCCTGGTTTTTTTTCAGAGCATCACTTTAATTTAGACACATTGTGCTTTGGTTCATTTGAGCTTCGAGGATTTCAAATATAAATCAGTCAAGTTTTGATTTTTCTTGCAGGCTTCTCATCTCAGCTGATGCTGCATCCTGCTGCTCAGGCCACTCTGAGCAGCCTCCTGCGATCAGGTGTACAGGGTTACACACACAGCACGCCGTCCCCTCCACCCGGCCTCGCCCCCATCGACAAGCAGCCAAACGGCGTCCCTGACTGCACTTTGAACGGACACGTCAAGGTCTTTTTTTTGTGTGTACAATTACTAGGAGTTCAATTGGAACCTTTGTTTAGTAAATAATATTTTATTTCTTTTGCTTTCTTGACATCCAGCATCCCGGCTATGCGAGGTTAGCAACAGCGGCGCTTGCAGAAACTGTTCTGAGTCCAGCGCCGTGTGATTCGGCCCAAGAGGCCAGCGGACACAATCCATCAGAACCGCTGTCGAGCAAATCTAACCCAGATGAAGGTACGTCTCATTTACAGAAAACTTTTTATGCTTTTTAAGCTAAAAAAATATGTGTGTGTGTGGGTTGCAATATACTCAAAATGCATTACATACACATACATGTGGTAATAACTTTCTGAACAAGATTCTTGTCAGGATGCATGATAAAAACATGACATCAGCAGTTTTGCTACTAATCAGTACTGCATGCTGCCAAACACAAAAGGGTAATAATGTTTTTGCACTTGTTTGTGTGTGTTTGTTTGCACTGACAGCTCTTGCAAAATTTTACAAAATGGGAAGAGATTGTCACCAAAATGACCACCATTGTTTTTCCCCCCATTAAATAAATGTTATAGATTTGGTCCTTTTTATCTTTTAATTGATCTAAATTTGAATAATTTTCCAAAAAAAAACAAGCAGTAACCATGTAGATCATTTTAATGTTCAAGTATTTGCTGTTCATTCATATAAATTCTGTCCACTTCCTCTTCTTGCCCTCATTTATGCTAAACACAGTCTTGTGATTTATGTGTTATTCTAACCTTGGATGGGCTCAAATTTTAAGCAGTTAACGTTTTTAACTCCGGTTCGTCGGAGCTCAGCCTCTCAGACTTGAACATAAATGTCCAAATCAAGATTTTCTGCTTGAGATTTATGTCTCTCTGAAAGCCACACTGAGGGAAAGAGTGTAGAGTTGACCTCTCTCTGTTTCTCTATACTGTCCGCCGAACCTCACAGACCCTCTGACTGCGTTTATTGGAACGGAGACAGATTAACTGCGGGTCTCCTAGCGGTTTCAGCAAGGCCTTCATTTCCTCTGCCTTACATTTGCGTTTTCATTTTTGTTTTTTTCCACTAAAACCTTCACTCTCACGCGTCTCGGTTTCCCTCGCTGTTTTCTAAGCTGTTTCTACCCCAGTTCAGTTTGTGCTGGTAAGTTTTCCACCCCACCCCCCCTCTTCTTCACCTCCTCCTGTGTCCCAGAATGTGTTTGGACTGACCTGCTCAGTCTGGCTCTCACCTCTGAGCTCTGGGTTGTGTGACCTTAGGGGAATGGTTCAAACTCAAAAAACCCCTCAGGGAGCTCCAGCAGAGGGACTGACATCATATTATTTTAGATTTTACAGCTCATATATATTCATGCTTTCTTGATTATATGCATGCGTTCCCTCAGACATACACATCCTGTTTAAATGGAGCAGGTTCTCATGGGTCTGCAGGTTGAAAAGCAAATGAAAACTATTTTAATCACAGGTGCTGTTTTAATTAATCTAAGATCCTAATGAGAATTGTTTGACTGGGTGACTTAAATAAGCTGGAGCTTGAATTAGTCTAGCTATTGTCCTATTACACTTCCTCTGTTCATAAAACGGAGCATAATTTTTGACGTTTCTTTGCTTTAGGCTCCGATACATTTGTCGAAGTGGGCATGCCAAGAAGCCCCTCTCACTCAGCGAATGGCAATGAGCTGAAACAAATGCTGGCTTCATGTAAGACGTCATCGGGCAAACGGCAGGCTGTGGAGCTCCTGCAGGGCACCAAGAACTCCCATCTACAGTATGTTTCAATGTAAAGCAAATTATTTATACCTTCTTGAACCATGGATCACATTTCCCTAGAGTAGCTGCATTGCTCAGATTATTCTTCCTTTGCTGTTCCAACAGTTCCGACTGCCTCCTGTCTGATGCTGAGTCCAGCTCCTCAGACAGTCCTGTGGCGGATAAGAGGGCGCCGGGGAGCGAGCGGGCCGCCGAACGGGCAGCTCAGCAAAACGAGAGGGAGAGAATTAGACTGGCACCGCAGACTTCCTTTGCTAACATGCAGGTAAACACTTATAAAGAAAAAAAACACACTCTATAAACATTTTGGCAAAACTGAAAGAATTACGGGAATTAAAGTGTGCTGCCTTTTTAGGCGTTTGACTACGAACACAAAAAGCTGTTGGCAACCAAAGGTGAGTCCATGTTTGTCTCAAACTCATGAGTAGTGTTTAAGAAGGGGAACTGAATTATTGTTTTTGCTAAATGTAAAAAAAAACGTTTAGTTGTTTAGAGCACTATTTAGTCTTTCTTACTCTTTCTGTGCACATTGTTCCACAGCAATGTTAAAGAAGCCTGTGGTGACGGAGGTAAGGACCCCCACCAATACGTGGAGTGGTCTAGGCTTTTCGAAGTCCATGCCAGCCGAGACGATCAAGGAACTCCGGAGAGCCAATCACGTTCCGTATAAACCCAGCATGACCACCACGTATGAGGTCAGACAATCCGAAATTACCTTTTTCATAGTCTCTGATAAATTAGTTTAGCTTTTGGTTTCCATTATGTCTATTTGTACAAAGTTAGTTTTTTTCTGTAATAAATGAAAATTACTTTTAAATATAATGCAGATATTGTGAATTCAGTTGTGTTTTTTTATCCAGAATGACCTGTTAAATATTTATTTTTTTCTCTCTTTCTTTATGATGGACTCAGGGTTCCCCGCTGTCCCTGTCTCGGTCCGGCAGCCGGGAATGTGTTGGGAATGGCAGCGACTCTGACAACTGGAGGGACAGAAACGGCACTGGAAACGGCCTGCCGAACCACGCCGAGTTCACCTCCGCTGTCAGCAGTCCGAAGAGGAAACAGAACAAATCTGGTCAGTTAAATTGGAGCACCCTTACAACAAACATGCTAAGCTGTTGCTATGACAATGAAACAAACAAAAACGAACGTAATAACTCTGGATTTCGGGACAAGTGAATTTGTTTGTCATTTAGTAAAAAGAAAAAAAAAGTATTTCCTCAGTTTTAGCTGAGTTTTTTTTTTTTGTTTGTTTTCTTTGACTTGATATCTAATGTCTTAGATGTGCAAAATTTCATAACTTTTTACTTAACGTCATTTTTATATATATTTTTTTATTTGTTCTGTAGCTGCGGAGCATTACCTCAGCAGCAGTAATTACATGGACTCGATTTCTTCAGCGACGGGCAGCAATGGCTGCAACCTGAATTCATCCCTGAAAGGATCCGATCTGCCCGAGCTCTTCAGCAAACTTGGTTTGGGGAAGTACACAGACGTCTTCCAGCAACAAGAGGTATTACAGCCAACTACTTCTAGCTGCATAATCTATTTTTCTTTGTATCAACTTGTGGAACTGTCACATAAAAAAAGTACAACCGTTTTTCCGAAATAGTTAAAAGCTTCAAAGACAAATAAGAGCTTTAACTATAGTCGCAAACTGGTCCTTTTATTTCCAATAAACATATCCCAAACTATTCATTTAATACATCAGCAACAACTTAATTACTCGTTCTTTAGTACACTACGTGTGGCATGCATGTAATAGGACAAATGGGTGTGAAGATGTCTACACTGACCCAGTCTTTAGAGCTGACTTCAGGATTCCATAAAAAAATATTTTTCATGCATCCAAAAAAAGCGATGTTAATGTATTAAGTTACAAGCTATGAAAACAGATATGCAATGAGCAATGCATCAAAATGGCACCTATGTGTGGGAAATGGTGCACACACGACTCAGATCAGACTGTGACAGCCTTCACTGCATTTAACCGCAACTGAACTTCTATGCTAAATTAAGATGCTGAACTTCGAGACAAATTATAGCTGTAATTTAGTGTGTTAGTGTGTACGAGCACGTTGACATGCTGATTTTAGTGTCGCATTTAGCATGGGGTCAGAAAAATACCGAATTTGAAACTAAAGCTATACTCTTAAGTTGAAAATAAAATATGTATATATCTTTTAAAAAAACGAGAGAGAGAGAGAGAGAGAGAGAGAGAGAGAGAGAGAGAGAGAGAGAGAGAGATTATGGTATGTTTAGTCTGGCCGCAGTTCTTAAACATCCAGTGTGAAGTAAGATCAATTCCTATGAGGTATTTTTTTATACAATCCAGAGGAAATGTGAGAAAGGGGTTTTCCACATTTTGCTCCATGCCTGTCTGTTAAACATGATTGTATTAAAAGAGACACTGGAGGATTAAATGTATCTACAGCCCAATTTCAACATTATCACACTTTCTGCAAAGCTTGTTTATGAAACAAAAGTGATTTTGATTGACTAGTTATGATAGTTATGATTGACTAGTTTAAATATATCATTCTAATTTGTGGTTTTAAATTGAATGTTGCTGCTTTCAGATTGACCTCCAGACATTCCTGACTCTAACAGACCAGGACCTGAAGGAACTAGGAATCACCACTTTTGGTGCCCGTAGGAAAATGCTGCTTGCCATTTCAGGTATGATTGCAGTTGTTGTTGTTTTTATGACCAAAGTTTTTCTATGCTGTTAGCTGCCTTAGTAAGGCTACAACTAAAATTGCCACATATGAGCAACTGAGCCTCAAGTTGTCCCTTTATATGAACCTGAAGAAATTTATTGGGGTTTGTTTACTTACTGATTGTTAAAAGAACTACACATTCTGTAGTTTTTCTTAGATGAATGATGATACATGTTTATAAACTATTTTGTTATTATTTTGGTGATTAAAATGATGATTTCGGTCACTCAGAGCAGGAAGTACATATATGTAGATACATGCCTGAAAACATTTACAACACATAAACATTTGAACATTAGAACTTAGTTTTCTGTTGTCACTGGTTTCTGGTCACGTGATAGGGAGAACCATCTTGTCTCTAGGGAATGGCCAGAACCTGAAGTTGATGTATTTAGGAGATGAACAAAAATTTTATGTGACAAGCATTTTAAGATTCTTTTATTGAGTTATAGCTGTTTATGTCAAACCTTGTAAATGATGTTATGTGCAATCTCATGTTATATTGTGAGATGTGTTGGTGCTTAGAGTATGTGTTGTGAATGACTCTCAGCTATAACCACATCAAATTTCAACTTAGTCTTGCTTATTATTGAGTTTTAGCCCTTTTTATTTTGTAAGGGTGATTTGCTGTGGTGACCATCCTTGCTTAACTCTACAGATGAGGGCAAAAACGTAATCACTTTCAGTGGCAGCTAATAATAACAATAATAAAAACTTCTGCAATGTAACCAACTTTTTAAAAAGAAAACAAGTTGCAGTTATTTGCACAAATGGATTTGGGCAAATTCTTCTCAGATGACTCTTGATGCTTCACCAGCTGCTGCAGCTGCCTCCCTGATGCTGATTTGAACTCATTTGATCTGATGTGAATGTGGTGGGTGTCACACTTCATTACTGACATCATATTTTGGATATTATAAAAGCTGGAGCCATATGGCTGCACTGGGAACAGGAGCTTCCTGTCGTGCGTTTTCCTGTAAAAGGTTCGGTGCCGAAACCTCTTGATTTGAGCCAACGGGGAAAAATATCAAGGCCAGGGCTCTGATTATTAAGGATGTAGTTTCCAAAGGCCAAAATTGGTTTTGTTGCCCGTCGCCAAGCACGGGTCAACTTTCATCTCCGCTGACCGGGTCTCAGCCCTCACAACAAAACTATGCACGTTTCTGTCTGTCTTATCCTTTTTTCTGGGGTGTTTTTGTTTCTTATTAAGAGTTTAAACTTCCTGTCTGGTTGCCAGTAAAAAGAGCTGCTGCAGCAAGTCGCCTGTCTCCAGGATTTAAAGTGAAGGTTTATACTGGCAGCAGCAGGCTTCTATCACATGAATATGTTTGAAATGCCAGGCTGCCCTTTTGACATTCTTATAAAAGTATTTGAACAAACTGCTAGATGGCCACAAAGAGGGGCTTTTGTTGATCTGAGCAATTTTGCAGCGATTTGAATCTAATTTTCTTGTCATTGTTGATCCCTTTGAGGCTGGAGAAAAATGTCAACAAACTTCTTGGGTTGTGTTTATTTGTTCACTGTGATTTGCTGCAGTTTCTTACAGCAACACAAAACGGGGTTGCCCACTTAAAAAAAATCTTTTTTGTGTGAATGCTATTAGGCATTCTCACAATTCAGATGAACCATTTTTCCTCTGTAGGTTTTTCAGCACGTAACTCGTTCTGCAATTTAAATCTTATTTCAACAGTTTTTATTTCAAAAGTTTCGGTCCTTCAGGACATTTCGGGTATGACTTTTGGTATTTCAACAATTTGTACATTTGGGAAATTTAGCTTTATTGGACATTTTCTTCTCATTTACAAAATTACTGGAGGTGTCTTTCACACTAGTTAAATCTTTCCTGCACTTTACACCTTTTGTTTTGATTTGACTTTTTTTTTAACTTTGAGCTCATTTTAGCTTCCTTCAGTTTTTAAATTTTTTTATTTTTTTAACATTTTTTTGTTGTCAGGTTTAGTTTTTTCTGCTTTTTCAACTATCTTTCCGTTTTTTGTTTTTTTTTTCTCAACTATTCGGCTAACTGTGTGCTTTTATGAGCTTCTTTCTGATAATTTAAGCTTTTTATACTTCTTTCAGTTTTCTGCCATGGACGCTACTTTTTAGGTATTTTAAGCAAAGTTTAGCCTTTTTCAGCTAAATTTACCTTTTTGTAAAAACTTTAGCTACTTCTTTTAGCTGTTTAGTTCAGTAAACGTGCTCGTTTTGCTTCTTTTTGCTATATTCAGCTTTTTCAGTTAGTTTTTAGCTACTTTTCTGCTATATTCAGCTTTTTGTCTGTTTTACAACAAATTGCAAAAATTTTGTACATCTTGCGTTTTCTGCAAAAGCCTTTCAGCATTAAGCATTCATGCTAATTCTTTGTTTTTGCTGACATGTTGTTTATTTTAAATCCTTTTACAGAACTAAACAAGAACCGCAGGAAGCTATTTGAGCCACCCATCAGGTCCTCCTTCCTGGAGGGGGGAGCGAGTGGACGGCTCTCCCGGCAGTTTCACGCCGACGTGGCCAGCATCAGCGGGCGTTGGTAGGCCTTAAAACCCGTCCAAGAAGACCAGCCTCCTTTTCCTTGGTGCCCAAGTTTCCCAAGTCGTTTTGTTTTTTGTTTTTTTTAGCTTTAGCTGAATCAAGACTCTTCAGTGTTGTATTTTTTTATGTTTTTATATAAAGCCATAATTTTACCTGAAGTGCCAACTCAAAAAAAAGGGATTTCTCAGAGATATAAAAGTTCAGTGTTCACTCCTTATATATGGATAGTGTTACACCTCTGAAGAAGGATACTGTCCAGTATTTCTCTCCAGTTTTTGTTTAAGGGAACAGGCAGAAGGATTAGTACAATCATTTTTTACAGATTGATACTACCTGCATTGAATAATGCTTTTGTATCAGTGACATGCACTTTATTACTAGATTTTTGCCTGTGAGAGCTCTACTCCGAAGACTGAAGTAATAATATCTCTAGCTTTTTTATTTTATTAATATTATTAAGAAAAAGCACAGATGCATTTTGTACCAAACTTAAAGTGAGCACTTAGCCATTGAGATTAGGATGCCACATAAATGAAGTGCCAAAAAAATTAAATAAAATAGGCCAGCACACCAAAAGTGGTGACTTGATCAACTTTAATAGTGATAAAAAATAACAAAGGAAAGTATTGTGGCCTTTGACCTTTGGCTGCCTTCAGTGTGTCGATTGGTTGACATTCCTTCAAGGTTATTGTTTAAGAGCAGTTTGTCTGTGTATATGGAAAACAACCAAAAAAATAATAATTAAATGTATTGTACTCCTTATGATTTTATGTTTAGTTTTTATTACCATTTTAGGTGAATGAGTGGAATGTTTATTGGTAATCAGTTTACATATGTATTTTTATATGTTTATGATATTTTTGTTCATTCTTTTTTTTTTTTTTTTTTTTTTGTAATTGGTTTATTAGTATCTTTAATTTTTTTCTGTCCTTCTGTGTGGAGTTATAATGTGGCTGTGCCATAGCAGCAGCAGTCAAACTGTGAGGCAGTTTAGCCTTATAGGCCTCTCTCTTGATTGTATCATCAACTTTCTGTAATTTACTTTCTGTACATAGTGTATTGGGTTTTTGTCTCATCAGTGTTTGTAAGTAATGTGCCTTAAATCTCCCAATTTGCTCTTGCCTGTGTCTGGAATGTGAGATGGTACACCAAGAATTAAGCGCCTTTTTTTTTTCCTTCCTTCATTAACTTGTTTTATTTCAAGAAAGGAAAGACCTTTTGTAGCATCAAGTGCCAATATACATAACTAGTTTTTCAGCAGCAAGGGATTTTGTTAAGAATGCAAATGTTTTTGTCTGACCTTTCTCTCAAGCACCACACAAAGAACTAATATGTTCACCGATAATCTGGCCTTATTTGAGAATTTCTGAAACGCAGTATTAGGTTCAAAAAGACTAAAGGGGATTGAGATTTTGGACAAAAACGAACAGAAATCTTGAGTTTCTGATTATCAGCTTCACAATCTAATATGTCAAAAAACCCTAGTTAAGCAGTGTTAGATGAAGTTAAATATTAAACATGAGATAGTGTTGATCATAGTAGCTATTGTTCTGTATCTTTGTAATACGTTCAGTCGTGTGCTTTAAACATCCTTTCCCAGCATTTCAATAACTGATAACTTTTTTTTTCTTTGAAAACATTTGTGATTTAGTCTGCAAGCTAAAACCATCACTTTGAGTACTTCCAAGTGCAATTAAGTCTTTATCGAACTAATTTTGTTTATATTTGCCGTACAATAAGTGTAAAAAGCAAAGACAAAGGAATTTATTTGTTTATTGGAAGAACAGTTTTATAAAGTTGTTATAAGTGAGTAAAGGCCAATTTATTGCTGCAAATTTAATTTTAGATGGAGCAAGATCTGTTCTTGCATCAGTTCAAACAGAAGGGAATTGTTTGTCTACATGCTCAGATTTATAATTTTGTTGTTTTGTTTTTTTACTGTTCTTCGCATCTGACTTCAACCATACTTAATGTGGTTGTCGGGTTAGTAACCCTGCTAAAAATGTTCTGATGCAGATATTTTTTGTTTGTTTGTTTTATTTTTGGGGGTTTTGGTTTTACCTTGAAGTCTTCAAGGCATGATGAAGAGGGTTAGAGCAAATTTGAAGTGGGCATCTTTATTGTAAAAGGAAACCTGGGGCCAATTGGCCTGTACTCATCATGGTACTATTCAAACTCTTGAGCACTTCTCTCCTCAGTGCTGTGACTCGTGTTGCTGCCTAGCAGACATTTGTTTTCTTCTTCCATGTTTGGATGTGCTTGCTCGCAGGGTGGCCGAGGTTATTGACTTATCAGGTGAATGTTCAGAAAATTATGAATATGCGTTCTTGTGGCTTGAACTCGGATAAATGAAGGGATTCAACAAGTCAGCTTGTCACATATTTGCCCTTAATGCAGATGTTTCTCAATTATGTCTTTGTTGTGTTGTATTCGATGTTCATAAATGGAAGATTTTGAGGAATTTTGTACTGCAGTCAAATGGTACATTTACAGTAAATGTAAACCACTACAAAACTGTGTATTGTGTATTGCTTTTTCTTCTTATACAATCATTATGTTTAAAAAAAAGATGCAAATCTGTACATGTTTCCAGATAAGGATTTGTATAAAATGATACCAGGAGGCCAAAGTTCAGTTCAGTTTGTTAACTGGTGATAATATTGTTATTCAAACCATAGAGTTAAATATCCCAAGAGTCATTCCCGCCTATCCTGATTGCACAGTTAGCTTATGTGATAACACAGAGGAGCAAAAATGGTGCCCATGCAGGGCGTCGGCTCACAGCTGACATACTGTAGCAACTATTAGATTAACAGCAAGCCCGACTGGATCTGTAATTTATTTTACAAATAAATAATATAATTGCTAGTTATGTTAATTTCCTTCAACAATCATGCAAAACAGCTTGATATAAACAAGGAAAATATATAATTTATAAGTAACAATGATCTAAACCAGGCCTAAAGTCAGTCAATAACTTAGACATTTTAGCTCGAATTATTCCTTCAACTCGTAATAAATAGTTGTTTTAAACGAGTTGTGTTTTGGAGAGTAAAAAAAATGTCCAGCAGGAAAAGAAAATGTTTGTTCAAACATTGAAATATTAGGATGAAAATAAATAAATGCAAAATCATGAGGGGATTTTTTTTATTTTGTACAGAGATGAATACCAGAACATCATCATCAGTAATCAAAATGAAGGATGTTTGGGAGGACTGTCAGAATCTAGGACACTTTACATGCAGCCCATGCGCACCAAAGAAAACAATACCTGAAAGGATACATCATACATGTACATAAAAGCTGATTGGTCAACATGCTCTGTTGTCACCCTTTTTTTTATATCTAAATGTGGCTGACTGCAAGCAAAATCTTATTTATGACTAGGTTGAAAGCACATCTCAGCATGAGAGATGGAACAGCATCTGCCTAAATAAAATAAAAACTGCTCCTGCAAAAATAAAGTATAATGCATTCTTTTTAAGCTTTTATTTAAACTTTCAGGAAATTTTCTTTTCCTTTAGTAAAATATAATATTCCAACAGCTGAGCTGTTCATTTTATTTTAGAGCCAGACTACATAAATAGTGTTTTTGTACCTTTTTTCCTTATTATTGCATTTAAATTAAATTTTAAATTTAATTCTGATTTACCTAATATTGACCCTAAAAAGCACACTACCATTTTTTACTGTAAAGTAAAACTGGCAGTGTTTCTGAAAACCTCAAGGGGGCAGTATTGCCTCTTGAATTAACAGAATAGTAACAGCAACAGATTAATAATTAAGGATTTGTACAAGAAGTGAAAATTTGTGATGTTAACAATAGCATGCTTTAGAATATTTGTGTTCATTTATAATTGGCTCATTGTGTCTATTCTTTGTGCATTAATTGTAAATATTTTATCAAGAAAAAAATGGAGATCTGTAAGTACATGTGAATGAAGTTTCACAAAGTGTAAAAAAAATAAATAAAAAGAGAGGAAAAGTGTGCTTAGCAGATTATTTAGTTTTAACAATGCTTCTTGGCAATAAATCTTATACAGTTGTAAAGCCTGTTAATTTTTCTTTTAAATGGTGCCACAATTGTAAGGAACATGCATTTGTGGGATGAGTAGTAGAGCTGAACATGTGTGTTGTGTGCATGACAAATTTGCCAAATCTTCTCTGCCAAACAGCTTATTTTGCTGTTGCTATTGACACTTGTTTTGAGCTTCTGGTACCCCCAGGTGCTGCCGATCAGGTGCTCGTTATAAGATTTATTGCCAAGAAGCATTGTAACAACATAGAAATATTCTACCAAACATAAATTCTCTTTTTAAGTTTATATTCTTTTAAACAATTGTATTTCAACCCAAATCGCTACCAAAAATCAGTCTTGTTATTTTTGCAAAGTATTGTTCAGATGGCACCGAGAAATTCTCACCCAACGATGCAACGATCCCTCAGCAGAAACAGGTGGAGCTGCTGAACTGTGTTCTGTGTGAGTCACTCAGTTTCTCCTCTCTCTGTGTTTAATTTAAGCAGGTGCTCAACGAAGGGGGAACAAGAACAAAAAAAACAAAAAAACAACACAGAACGCCTTTGTGTTTATATAACACTTCAGCCCTGAATAGGTTGTAAATACTGGTATGGAAAAGCTGAGGAGCTCAGGGTTAATGTGTGGGAAGCATGCTAAGAAAACATTCAATCTGATGTTTGTGCCAATTCTTCATAAACCGATAAAAGCCATCGTCAAATTGTAGCTGAAACAATAGAATAATTGCACAAAATACAGCATATAGAGCTTTAATCTCAGAAAATTGTTCATCTTCTTAGATTTTAAAAAACACTTTATGAAATCTTTTTGCTGGTTCAGAAAAGTGCCATTTAATCAAAACTAAAATCTCTCTTCATCTCACTTAAGGTAATTATGTGTACCAGCAATCATTCTCAGGCCACAGCATGACTCATTCTAATTTCATGCTTTATTGTGAGGGACAGAGAGTGAAAGACAGTTAAATTGCGAAGAAAGAACTGGCAGACCGTTTCCAGATTCATGCAGCTCATTTGTTGCCTTTCCACCTAAAACGCAGCCTGGTCCGCAGCATCACATATTGTTCTCGTGGGCAGCTTGTCTCTGCAGGAGAGGTGTAAATGACAGGAGCCGTGACTAACCTCATCATACATGGCTCTCATCCAGAGGACAATATGCTCCCAGTCTGCCTTGTTGCATCCGCTGCTTTTTTTTTTCTTCTCCAGGATCTACTTGAGGCAGGAAAATACTGTAATAATTTGTCCAGTTTTTGTTCTTGCAGAACAAGTATCCTGCATTGCTTCTCAAACTTATCTGACCATTTTAACACTTGGATATTTCCTGTTAAAGCTTTCATTGTCCAAGTTTTTTTTAACACCTGCATTTCCTTGCCTTTCTCATTCCCATCAAATAATCTTAAATTTGATTATTTTGAACTAAGTTTTCTTGGATAATCTATGGTACAGCTTACATTGAAGCATAGATAACAGCCCTGTCTCACTATGATGTTTTAAATCAGTGGTTCCTAAAGTTACAGTCAAAGTGGCATCCCCAAACATTTAAGTAGGGTCTTAACAAGATTTTCTGAATGAAAATGACTAAAATGTTTATTTTATTTTATTTTTTGCCATCTGTTGTTAAAAAAGAATGAGGTAAGTGTGCTTAAAATGGATAAAAGAAGCATAAGAGCATGTATATACACAAAAGAGCCTTCCAGTAGATTATTTTATTCCATCTTCAACATAGATATCTTTAGTGTTGGAAAATATTTTCAAAATAAGTTTTCAAAAATATTATATTATTTGACAGGGTCTTGAATGAAAAACAGTTTTCTGAGGCTTTAGAGTCTCATATTTTTTCTTTGCATTATTAACTTTTATGGGAATAAATAATTAGTAAAATTTGTTGTGTGAGCTTTGAAAGTTTAAAAAGCGTTACATATCTGATGATTTGCAATGACAGATGAATGAGTGATCAATGCTGAGTGCAAAATATTTTAACAATACCCTCCCAAACTGAAAATCCAGATATAAAACCAATAGTTTTTTTTTTGTTACTTTGATTGTTAAGCTTTTTTTGATATTGTTGTAACTGTAAGCGACAAAGCATCATACAAGATCGATTTTTTAAAATATTTTTTTTGTTAATTTACAAAACAAAACTTTCTTTTGGAGGAAACATACTTTACTATCAGAAACAAAGAATTATATTGCTCTTACGTTACCGTACAACAAAACTTACAGTGGAATTCTTTCAAAATTCTCAATTTTATTGTAATTACCTATACAGTCTTTGCTTTAACAGTCAACTTATGCTCCAGTTTTAATACTATGGCAGAGAAAAGTATAATTTTGATGCAAACCATTCTGCAGGAACAAAGGTAAGTTTGTGTATTAGTTTTACTTTTGCCAAGATAACAATACTAATTTGTTCTCTTCTTTTTAAGGTCATTTTGCAAAGCTATGTAGCTAATCTGATTCTGGCTTGAAATGAATTTGATTTCCGTTTACAATTCTCTGCATCCAAAGCAAATAAACACATTGCTTTGAATGTCAAAGAGTTCCTTTAGGCTTTTTTGTGCGGCCAATAAAGTTAATTCCCGCAACAACCTTTGCAGATCCACTTTTAATTCATCTCTCCTTATTAAAACAAGTGCCTCTCTTGCTGTAAGAGTGTAACGCGGAGATGAATGTTATTTGAATTTCATATAAGTGCTGATAAACTGGGATGTCACTGGAGACCCAGCAACGCTCATCTCCATTATCAATCAAACCGCAGCTAAGCAGAGTCCCCTCGTTGCAAATCAATAACATGCTTCATTTAATGCCCTGAAATGCCAGACAAATGTGTTTGTGGTATGAAGTGACACACACACACAAAATTGAACCCTGGGGGCTTTGTATTGTTTTCTGCTAGTGAAAAATGCTGTGGCCTGTGCTTCATATATAGGCTCATGTATCTCCTCTCCCTAAAAATTGATGTGTAGTGACTGTGGGCTGTGAGAGACAAAAAAAAAGAAGTTTAGGGGAAAAAAAAGCCTCTCCTCTGCAATCATTCTTTGAACATTATTCACTATTTTGGCTTCAGCTCATACTACACCTTTATTCCTGCTAATACACCATCTGTCTGCTCATGTGGCCTCTAAGCACAGCTGAGTGAACAAATCAGAGTGGACAGCCAGAGCGAAGCACACTGCGACATGCAGCATGCTTCACATGCAAAAAACAATCTTCACCAGCACAACAAGATCAGATATGAGGAAAGAAACATGAAGGGAAATTTTGGGGAGGCACAAAACCATGAAGTGAAGAAGAGATGAGAGGGGGTTGTGTTTTACATGGGACGTGGAGTCGCACTCTTCCTTCCCTCCTCTTGCAGCTCTGCTGGCAATGCTGATTCTAACACGGGATGACTCCTGCTGGAGGGGATACGGGTGGGTACAGAGAGAGGGCTGACAGAGAGGATGATGGATGGATGGAGGTAGGAGGAGAAGGAATCCTCTAGAATTGGTCATCCTCCTGCTCCCATGCCTGATAAGCACAGCGTGGAGTGGGGGAGGGAAAAACATAAATAGATATGGTCATATATAGTCAGTTCTGTATTAGTCTGGGATATTAAACCAGTCTCATACAGAAAAGAGGTCAGCTGCCAACTATGCTCCAAACTACAATTAAATATAATACTGTTAAGTTGCACCCAAAATTCACAAGTTTGAATTTTCTACAGCAGCCTCTTCTCTCCTTAGATGGTCGGTATTTTGATGCTGACCTTCATTTTTTAATCAGTTTGATTCACTTTCCCAGGCTAAAAATCTGAGCCAGATGCAGCGATGCCCTCATCAACTCTAAAGGTGGAAAACATTCAGGCTGCATCTGAATGCCACGCTGATTAGAAGCTTACCGGGAGTTTAATTCGCCTGCCCTGCATAACCCCAGTTTTTAATCCTTGAAGCTCCATGAAAAAAAAATGCTCACCGTACAATTTACTGTGAACAGTCTCAGTACAAAAAATAATAATTTGTTATAATGGACTAGTGGTCCTCAATTAAAAATTTGCAAGGTCTGTCTAAAGACTTTTTTTCCTCTATATATAATAAGTCCATTATTTGAATTTTCTTTTAGTTTTTTGCTAGTTTTCTTTACTTACCAGATTGTCGTTTCAGATCTGTATCTTTCAGATTATCTTTGCAAGATAGTCGCTAAGCTGCACCATTTAAAAAGAATTAGTGAAAAAGTGGAAAAAGCTACGATGCCTAAAATGAATTACAATAAATAGTGGAAAAGCTGCACTGCATGAAACGAGTTATCGAAACTGTAGAAAAGCTGAACTTTGTCAAATGAAAATTGCAATAATAGAAAAGCTATACTGCCTAAAATGATTACCACAATGCTGTAAAAACTGTGCCGTGTAAAATGAATCATCGTAAGTTGTAGGAAAGGTGTGCCTTATTATGAATTTGGGAAAAGTGCAAAAGTATGTGTATCAATCTAGTTCTATGGGCTTTGTAAGACTGCGGCCCACCAATCGAGGACCCCTAGACACAAGCAATGTTGTGTTTTCTTTTCTCTACTTAAGAGATAATGATTCATCCTAATGTGCCCCCATTAGAAGAGCCTGAGTGTACTTCCTCAAATTCCTCATATAGACTATTATGCAGTCCCCCACTGACATTTGGAACAGCATATCTAAAAGGTCCCTGAGGCGCAGCTGCAGAATCAGTTGCCCCACTGAATAGATAAACACTCTGCGGCCCCTCCTAAGACGCCTCGCCTGTGTGACACTGACAAAGACAAAAACAAACAGAAAGTGACACCGCCTCACTCTGGTGCTGCTCTGTGTTCGAGACCAAACTGCTTAAGGAAATGTGTGACTTACTATGACTCCAGCATGAGTGCATGGTAGGATGTTGTCAGTAAATATGCCTAAAGGCTTTTGTAGCCCCAATATGCAAAGACGCTTGACCTACTACGCCTTGGCAAACTCCTTCTTGGGTCACTGATAAATAGGGGTGTGGAAGAGCAGCAGAGCTCATTAAACACACCCAGCTCAGATTATGGTTTCCTGTGATGGTTTTTTTTTTTTTCGGTTGAACAACCAATGCGGCCCTTATGGGTGCTGTGTCAGGCTGCTCATTAACTGCATAGAGAAATAGCCGGTCCCCCTGCTCATTACTGCTCGGTCCACTTGCACCTGCGCTCGTGCAGAGAAGGTTTACCAAATAAGGTCATGTGGTGGCCTTCCTGGTATGACGCTGGACGTGAAATGGACAGGAACGAGAGTTTGTGCTCGGAGGAGGGGGGGAAACCACCGGCTTAATCTGGTTACATAAGAAGCCTCTGAGTTTGCTGATTGCGCCTGCGATAATCTCCTTGAACTATCCGTGTTCAACCGTCCCGCAGCGAAGCGGCACAAACGGGACGCGCGCGCGCACACTTGTGGCTCTCTGGTCAAGCCTCGCAGAAGAAAAAAAGGCTCTAAAAGATATATATAAAAAAAGAAAAGCTTGGCGCGGACAGTGGTAGGTTACTGTCAAAGCGTCTCCGCAGAGAGGGTGGCTCGCGTCTCATGTTGCAGCTGGCGGCTCGCGCTCTTCGAAGCCGTGACGATTCCGCTGACGCGCCAGCAGCCGCACCACCCAGGAGGCAGAGGAGAAGAGCGCCACGGAGCCAGACTGGACACTGGACTCTTGCTTTATTCTCCCCCTCCACAACCAGCACTCTCTTTCTCTCTCTCTCCTTCTTTAACGGCTGTTTGCCAAGTCACCCTCCCCTCACCGTGGACGAAAATCAAATCATCCAGCAGCATCACTCAGACTCAGCATCAGCAGAGATGGAGGTTCCAGGCTTGGCGCACAACATCACCAGTCCATTAAGTCCCTGCGAGGGGATAATCAAGGATCTGAGCCTGGATTCCATACAGCTATGCGAACGAGATGGTGAGTCTGCTTTTATTTTTTTATTTTTCTTTAAATGTGTAGGTATTTCAGTTTAACACCAGCGCATTGTATTAGGCCCAGGTGTTTGAATCGGAGCCGCTGCAGCGCATGCTTCATGTTTTAGCTGCATCCTTATTGTATTTGAATGGGGATGGAAGGCAGGTTCATTGACTGAATCTGGCGTGTGCGCGTGCAATAGATAGTAGAACATGCAATAGTAGCAATAAGCCTTCAGTGGCAAGAAAATATCTAATCTCTTTCTGCCAAACTGCGCGTGCAAAAGGACAAAAAGGAGTGTTGACTGATTTCAGCACCACAGGCGTGGACAGAGGACGGCAGACACCGCGCCTACAGCTTATCTTTATCTTTTTAACCAGTCAACTCCCCACTTTACCCCCTGTACATTTCACAACCCTATTTTTTTATGTCTACTCTCATTTTATTTATTCTCATATTTTTTTTTAAATTTCCATGTCCTCCAGCTGCGTCCCCCGCTGGACTGTCTGTGTCTGACTTCTTTGAACTCCAAACTTGTCTAAATATTTACAACATCACCAGAAGGAAAATCCTAAATTAAATTATATGTATGTATATAACATGGTCAAGTCGAGATGAAAAACGGGGATTTTCTTTTCCAAAGCAGGCGACTGTTATGTTGCGGATGAAAAGAGCAAGTCATCATGAGAAGAGAATGAAAAGCTAAAACATGGCTGCACCCACGAGTGTGCACAGGCGGTGCAACCGCGCACGCACCCTTTAGTGCAACTACACACTTGTGATTCCATAACTAAGGCAATACTCAAGGCCACAGAGAAGTTTCTTTAATTTGATTAATTGCAGATTAATTAAGGCATGAACAACGGTCTTATTTTTATATAATAGATTGATTTCTCACTTATTTTATCTATCTTTAGAGTGGAGCTTCAGAACAAGAGGAGTCAGTTTGTTATCTGAGTGCAGAGACCAAATGCTTTAGTTCTACATTTTCTCATCAGACATTCTCGAAACGGTGCAATAAGCCGTGATGTGTTTTAGATTCTCTTAGAACTTTATTGGGAGGATGGGGAAACTTTCATTTCAGTAATGCATTTGTCAAATGGACAATGTGGCAGCTCCTATGCAGCTTTGTCTCTTTGGTTAAGTCTAATACAGCCAACAGTGTTTTGTCTATTTGTTAACTTTGGAAATAGTATCTCAGCGTCCTTGAGTCACCCACATGCTCAGGTGCTGTGTTGATCTATAAACAAATGTCCACGCTCTAGATTCTACAGAATAACTGGTCAACACTAAAAACATCCAATTTATCACATTGCCACATAAAAAGATATTCCCAAGAAGGACTGAGAGGTAACTTTGAAATCTTTATTTGGTTCTAATGTGAAGATATGCGATTCATCACATCAGTCCAGATTAGAAAAAATTTGGACAAAATTACCTCAGCACATTTTCAGATTTCTGCTTTGAGATATGTCTTGATTTGTCTTCCTAATCAGGATAACTCATTAATATTTTGTCTGAATCTTGTTTTTAGGTTATTCTGGTCAAAGCGTTGCAGGAAAAAATAAAAAAACATAAGATTTTTATGCTCAAAATCATGGTTTTGGAAAGCTACTCAAAAATGGGCTTACAAAATTGTTATGATTATATACGATAGTTTATTCAAATGACCTGCAGATAAAGTATTTGTTCATTATATTCTGACAAAATGCATTTGTTGCAAATGTTTTAACCAAAACCTTAAATTTGCCCGTTTCTCCACATACTTAGTACTTAATCCTTTGTTTGATGCAATGGCACATATGGTTTTGAAACAGTTCTGCTGCTGTTCTGTTGTAATTTCTGTATTATTTCTCCCACTTCCTTTGTTTTGAACTTTCAATTTGTCCCAAAAAGGCTGACTATTTTCCATGTTATTGTATTAAAGTGCCTCATTGCCCATTTTCATCTATCTTGATCACATAAGGTCAACGCAGAGAGCATCCATTTCAGTTTTACATAGCTTTCTAAATTTATCTCAGAATTCCATTAATATTTAATTGCCTGCATGAGAGGCTTGTAAGCCCATGCTGACCCAGCAAATGAATGCATGCAGCTTCAGTGGACCCACTGTTTCTGGGAAAGAACTCTAACACTGAGGCCTGTTTTGAGCATTTCAATGCACAGTGGGGGAAACAAGTTGTATCTGTGTTCAGGGTGTTAGGGATGGGCCGTAACATGTGTCTCTTTGGTGGGGGTGGGTCGTTTTTTTTTATTTTTATTTTGTTGTTAAGATTGAAACAAACAAAAACAGAATCAGTTGAAGTTCCTCTGTTTATAGTTTGCATCTTTTGCAGGAGTTGGACGAGGTGAACTGCTTCACCAAAATAATTTAATGATAGTAATAAATGTGATTTGTACTGCATTTAATTTGGCTTCTGTTTAGGCCGTTCAGCAATTTGTACTCAGAAAATTCCCCCTCCCAGCATCAGACTGCCAGTATGTAAATGTGCCTATGATTAATGGACTGAAAACACTGAAGGTGCGTTTTTATCACCAAGTCACAACGCGAGGTTCAAAGAAATAACAGCATATTGACTAAAAACTCAAAACACAATTTAGTTTTAATCTGATCTCACTGATTTGTTACAGAATAAAGCATCACAAAAATGTGGTAAAGATACTGGTTTCAACCCACTGCCACTTCTTTCATTTTTCATCCAGCTATGTCATCAGAACAGAGCACTTTAAATATGCGTCCTCCACTCACGCCAACACCTTCTTTCATCATTTTAAAAGAAAGTATCCAAGCCGTCATCAAAATAGAATGAGTTATTCCTTTAATCCAGCTCTTCTGATGAAATTAGGTCTATTTGCAATATTTTATTGCCACACGCCACATACCTTCTCTAGGCTTTCTATTTGCAATATGGCAGCACACCAAAATAAAATAAAAAAATGTAATAACATTAATACTGATAAACACTAAGACCTACCTAACATCATCATGTTCACTACTACTGTGGATATAATCAGATTTAGCTGAAATCAGTTCTCAGTCATAAAGCTGTCAGCAGGAGTCTGGACAGCAATGATAAGTGTGTTGATTTTATCTCCAGCAGAGCCGTGTGTGTCCAGTTCTTCAAACCCAATCCCTTCAGAGCGAACTGGACAGATTCTCATGTGCTGAGAACTTGGTCTGATGTCATTCAGCAGCAGGTCTGATGACATCAACCATCTGAGCTAGATTATTGGCTTATAAATGCTTTACTGTAAGCTTTTTTTCTTTTTTTGTAAAACACTGTTTTAGTCAGCTGCAAACTAAAAAGTGCAACTTGATCCTCAGTGCCTTTATTATTAGTGATAATATTTGTGTTCTTCTCATTTTCTTGTTATCAGTGTGCAAGATTCTCAGAAACTCAAGAACTGAGCCGAAAAACTGAGTGGGGAGAAAAAACGTACAACAGTCTGTTGTTTTTGAAATTCAGTTTTATGCAGATGAGAGCTCATGACTCATTCTGGGTTTGGACAACAGCTCTGTTGTCCTGACTTGTTTTCTGTTTAATAAGGCTTAATTTGAAGAGTCATCCTTTCAGTTAAAATTGGTATTCAAGTGTTGAGACGGAGCACAGCTTAACCCCAATGAAGAGAGCATTCTTTATCTCACTTTGAGAGAAAGATGTTTTCACCGTTGGCAGCTTCTCTCGCTCTCAGCGTGGTCTCTAGCTCAGCCTAGCCTGCACTAAGACTGGAAGAAAGCTATGATTTTGCAATCAGTTGTAGTGTCATCGATCACATCTCTTAAATGAGCTGAACATTTAGATATAGGAATGATTAAAATAGCACAAAGTATTCGGACGTAGTTGGATTTTTTAAACCCCTTAACTCTCAATGTACCACCTACAGTACATTCCCAGTTTGTAGTTACTTCCTGCCTCCTTATAGCCTGACCCACACTTCCATGGACTTTGAATTTGCATAATATACTGTTTAAACGATTTGATTGGTTGTCTTCTTTTGTTTGACACCTCTTTTGACCAACTGGGTTCATCTATAGACTCTCTGGAGCACAAAATGTGTGGCAAGCCCCTCATGTCCCCCCTGTCCATGGTACTTGTGATTGATTGACTAGAATCAGCCAATCACCTCTGAGCTTCATTCTGACACCAAAGCTGTGTACCCAATCATGATACCTTTAATTCAATACGCATCTTTGAAAAAAAAAACCACAATGGTTATAGTGAATTTTAACTCCAATAACTAAATACTAGTTACAGTTACAAGGAAATATAACTGCTGAAGTTAAAATTTCAGATTGATAGCTTTACATCGAGACTAGGCTTGTGAATTTATTCCAAAGGGTTCAAGAGAACTTTATTTTATTTGGGTTAGGGTTAGGCCCACAGATTGACAGATTAAAGTGCAGAAAACAAACATGTATGGGGCACCAAATGTAAAATAAAATATTTAAAATGTGTCCCTGACACATTTTCATTATTTAGCTCATTGTTCTTACATTTTACTAAATGCTGAATTTAAATGTTAAATAGGTGTAAATACCGTAGGTAAATCTCAAATGCTGAAGTTTACATTTAGGTATTTTTAAAAAATGGAACTTATGATGTCATCATCCTGAGACAAATGCATGCTGAATAATCAGATGGACAAGATGTTTTTGACTGGAGCAAAGCTAGGATACTCCCATGTATGAATGTTAAAACTATTTGCACTGATCCTATAGTGTATTTTCTGGGATTTATCTTCACGCAGAGTAAAAGAGCAAACGCCAATAAAATCCATTTGTCTGAGTTTACCAGATTTAGCTGACTGGGTTAATAGAGCGGACATGTTGGCATGCTGCTTTACGGCGCTCAGTTCAAACACGCACAACTCCCTGTGCACATGTGCATCGAGTAAAATAACAGAGCATAATAACATAACTTGGCAAAATCATTACCAGTAACAAGTGCTAAATCTGTGTAAGGTCAAGGAGCCAAATATGTGAAGGTAACATTAATTTGAATCTGAATGAGGATTTAGGCCTCCTGTGAGACACTGTAAAAGGTTTAGTTTTGTTCTCACCGCCTGACCTTCATCCAGCCTGGCCCCCGCTCCTCCATTTTTCATCCTGCGCTCAGAGTCCCCATGGGTTTGTCGCAGAGCTTGGTGGCCTCTCTGATTCATATTATGTTCAGATTCAAATTGAGCGTTTTAATCATAAATGTATTACTGTGCTGACGTAATGAGCAAAATTATATTCATTGTCTCGATCCTACAGCCTTTAAAACTCGCACAAGTGAAACTGCAGCTATCAGAGCGTGTTTCATGTGGAAAGTTTTTTTCAGCTTGAGCTGCTTTAAAAGATTTTACATAAAGAAAGGCTAACTGATTTTACTGCGAAGCTAATTTTGAAAGTGTAAATAGGAGATGAATTGGCATGTCTAGGTTCAACAAGGTGGGAGGAAACATTCCTTTATGGAGGTAAAGTTTTTAGGGAAAACATTTGTGTTGGCATAAAACATCAAGACAAGACAAGTGTGCTTCAGGTGCAGTGCAGGTTCTTCCATTTCTGATGCTTGCTGTCATGTGCTGCAAGTACCCAGAGGCACGTAGAGGACAAAATGAATTACGTAAATTGTGAAACTGTATTACACAGCATTTTCATGCAAGCGTTTTCCCCCTTGGCAAACTCCTGAGGGTATGTCTTACTGTTTGCCTGAAGCAGAAGTCAGAGAATGACAGCAGTCTTTGTTAAAGGCCAGCACCACACAATCTCAGCGGGGACTTTGCAGCACTTGCATCCCTGTCTGTCTGAGTTGATGGAACATTTTCTTTCCTGGGCTCTGCTCTGTCGTGTCTCGCTCCCGACCCTCTCAGCCCGAGCCAAATTAATCAGCTCAGTGGGGTGCAGCTTTAATGAGATGGGCATTTTAAATGCAGACCAGCGGCCAAATGAGTTGTTTTCACAAATCAGCACAGAGAGGCCCAGAAGTGCCCTGTAAGCTTTGAGAACCGAGGTATTTTTACGCCACTGAGTAGACGCTCTAACCCAAGGTGTAAGCAATAACTATAAAGTAAGAATTATTGCCTGCTGTCCAAGGGAAAAGGTTGATAATGCTTTTGCCTGTGTGTGGATATGCATGTTCATTTGTTCATGACTTTAGCCAAATAATCAAATAACTCATTGGGTAGATTTTTATGAAACTCTCAGGTATTCATCGTTGGCTGTAGATCTACAGCTGATTAACATTTGGAGTCACCCCAAGTTAATGTGGCCACAGCAGCTAATCAGCATTTTAAACACAAAAAGCGGCTATACTACAGTCTGTATTTTAGATATTGATATTAAATTTGGTGTGGTAGTAGCTGAGTCATTCGCATCATATTCTCTTAATGCTAACCCATCATGCGAAAACTTACAAAATTGTATGACATCATGCATAGCATCCTTTTACAAGGTTTGACCAGTCTTTTCTTAAAATAAGGTTGTTTTAATTTAAAAGTTTGGCATGAAAGGCATGCATTCCTTTAATAAATGCTCAGCCTTTAATTCAAGTAAAGTAGGGGTCTGGTTTGTTGGCTAAAAGTAAAACAATTCATGATTCAGAAAGTCAAAACTGGTTAAAATTCCTTTGCAAGACTCTTGCGTTTGTCCACTTTCACCATACAATCTTGAGCAGCGGTTCCTAAATTTTCCCATGCAATGTCCCCACAAACAGCATCTGCCTGGGGACCAGCTTTGCAAACCCACAAACAATGCTACAAATCATAAAGAAACATCAACATTTAGAATTGTTTGTCACTTTTATTCACTATTCAATAATTATTACATTTTAGCATCATAACTTTATTAATATTTTTTAATCACGTTCTCACTGATAAAAAAACAACTTTTCAACAAACTGTTGATGATAAGAACAGAACTCCAGCTCTCTTAAATAACATTTCAATATATTCCTATAATTTATATTTTTAATTATTTAAAACATTTATTAGATTAAATTTTTATTATCTCCCCTCCAGCGTTCTGAGGCCCTCTCAGCACCCCCCGGTGGCCAACCACTTTGAAAAACACTAACCTAGAAAATAGGTGTTAAAAAGCTTCATCTGATTAGTTGATTTCCTCTGTCTCTAAAAGCTGCACTGTTTGAAAATGACTTTTAGGTGAGACACTGGCGTTTCCACACCCAATAATGAGACTCCTCTTTCATCTCACCCTCTCCCAGCGGATGAACAGAGATGGATTTCCCATGCTCCACTACTCCCGCCATTGTTGACCCTCTATAGAGCTCAGTCATATTGAACATTACCCCCAAATACATGCTTCCTCAAATGTTACTCCCTCCTGTGTTTCGAGCCCAGAGCGTGCACAGAAAACACATTGTTACCATGCCAAGTGGGCGCCTCATGGTGTGACGCAAAGTCCACATTCATTGGGATTTGACAAAGCTCCCATTCAGCTATAGGTTTTGACATTATTTTCATTGGCCTCTGTGTGAACTTCGAGTTGTAAGCCTTTTGGAGTCCTGTAGAGTTTGAAACTGAAAACATATATTTATTCAAGGTCTTTGACTTTTAGTTGAGGCTAAATAGAAGGAAAAAAAATCAAAGTGATCCTGATTAAATGAGTGGCTGAGGCTCTGACATTTGTTTTAAATGTTGTTGCAGAAATGTGTGCAAAACCTCACTTTCAGCTTACAAATATCTGCAGAGAGAAGAGAGAGGATTCAAACATGAGAAATATTTAATGCTACTTTTTTTTAGCAAAGCAGAAAGCTGTATGATTGTGGAGGAACTGATGTGTTTCCATGGCAACCTATACAGTAATCGAGTTTGTGGTTTTACTACTGTAGATGCTGTGTTTGGAATAATTACTGCAGTACAGAGGGAGGTTTACTCACATTAGACAAAAGAAATTATAAATTTGAGTCACGTTCTGAAAGTATTCATTTCAGAAATACAGTTTGAAGCACTTCATCTAGTTTGATTGGCATTATTTTGCTTGACAGTAACAGTCACAGCCTTATCGCTCTCTCTCTTTTTTTTTTTTTTTTTTTAACACAGGAAAATCCCAGGACGGCAGCCTCTCCGACATGGAGGAGCTCCCTGTTCCTCGAAGCATCAAGATCAGCAACATCACCTGCGACTCCTTCAAGATCTGCTGGGACATGGAGGCGCGCAGCAAGGAGCGCATCACGCATTATTTCATCGACCTGAACAAGAAGGAGAACAAAAACTCCAACAAGTTCAAACACAAGGTAATGCTATTGTTGAGAAAAGGTAAAACACTACAGGGAAATGACTCACTGAACAGCCTCTTGTTGGAGAATCACATGAGCAGCTGTAGTTGACACATTGTGTGGCATTTGAAAAGTGAATAGGCTTTTTTGTCTTTACCCATTATCAAACATGAGAACCAGAAACAAGGCTAATGTCCTAAACAGCTTTTATTTCTTTTTTTTAATATAATTATTCAACTAAATGTTTCAAACTGAAACAGTCTCCATTAGAATGTTATAAAGGAGCAGTTTAACACAGACATGTTCATACAAAAAGACAACAAAGGAATTAACTAGTGGTGATGTCTTCTTTTTACCACATTTTGTATATTTCTACACATATAGAACATTTTTTAATTGTAATTAAATTTGATTTTTTGCTGGATATGAAATGTGTGCCTTTTAACAAGAAATGCATCATCCTTTAGTTCAAGGGTGCCCAAAATTTTTACCCAAGAGGGCCAAAAAGAAAATCTATCGGAGGGCTGCGGGCCAAATGCAATAACATAATAAATGAAAAGTAAAGTCTTCTTTTTTTTTTTACAATTAAGCTAGCAGCCAGTGCAGTGGTCCACATCTATTTGTTTTATTTTTAGCCCTTGCACTTGGAGAAAGTTTGACGAGCAGCAAAGGCTCATGGGATATTTCATAAATTGATAAATTATGAGTATTTGTGGTCTTATAAAGTGTGCAAATCTACACGTGTTTGAATCTAATCTAAATGTGTTTTGTAGTTACTTATATTTCATGTTTAATCTTAATATAAATCAAAGATAAAGTAAAGTGAAAACTGCACTACAGCTCCATTGGGTCAATGGGTAGAATGACTGTAAGTGAAAATACAGGTTTTTTCTGTAGGATAACATGAGATTACAACCTAGTAACCGGTGCAACTGCTTGGCCCACAGGCCCCACTTTGGGTACCTTTGTTTTGGCTGATTATCTACTTCATGTCAAACATTCAGCTAACAGTTCTGTGGGAGTTACCTTGTTGGTATTAAAACACATTAGAAATGTTTGTCAGACAGTGTTATTGTTGGTATTTTAATAGATCCAGCTAAAGAAATGGGAACAAGTTTGACCTGAAGATTTAATTTTAAATTTACTGTATAAAGTTGTCTGTAGTTTGTCAACACAATACTGGTTCATCTCTTAAGTGCCAAAAATGATAACAGCTCAGAGTTAAGTGGATTAAAAACCAAACAGACAAAAAAGAAATGTTTTTTTTCTGAAAATGATCCGGAACTGAACTGAAAATAAATTCGAGGGGGGGGAGAAAAGTTTGGACTCTCCCAGCGCTCCTTTTCAGTGTTACTAACCTCAGATCTGCTTTGGTCACCTTACAGACTGGTTTCATCAGCCTCTTCCCCTCTCTTGTTGTTTTTCTCTTCCTGATGCCTGCTCAGTCGAGTCTCTCTTCTTACTGCTTTGTTGCAGCGGGCTCACTCTGTTGCCAGGCAGGGACAGTCAGTCCAATCAATGAGCTGCAAAAAACCTACTGATTCTTGTGTGGTGCGAGGATTGTTGTTGAGATTTAACAGAGTAGTTTCCACATATTTACAGCTTAAACCTCAACATGTGGTGAACAGTATGAGTGTGTGATTGCTGCGATCGGCTGCTTGTGGCTGAAAGAAAGCCATACATGGACATTCTGTTTCAGACTCATTCCTTCTTGTCACCACCTTTTTTCTTTCCACCTTGTCAATGTTTTTCTTTCCTCCCTTCCATCCAGGATGTTCCAACCAAGCTCGTGGCCAAAGCCGTGCCCCTGCCCATGACGGTGCGGGGCCACTGGTTCCTGAGCCCCCGCACAGAGTACACTGTGGCCGTTCAAACCGCATCCAAACAGCCTGACGGGGACTACGCCGTCTCCGAGTGGAGCGAGATCATCGAGTTCTGCACTGCTGGTGTGTAATAGAGTCCAATAATTGCATTTTCAAGGTGTTCACCCTCGGCGCTGCCATTGATTTTTGGTTTGGATTACGGGCGAAGTGAACGTGGGAAAGATAAAACGCACAATGAGGGAGAATATTAAAGGAAGACTAATGCTATGAGTGGAGGGAATGATAGTGGAAAAATAAAGGATTAAATGAATAAGGGGAGATGTGCCGCATATCTACTGATTCTGAGGTCAGAGAGCTTTACGTCACAAGCAAGAGGCTTAAAGAGGGATGAGGGGAGGGGATGGTGAAGAGACTCAAGGGTGGAATTTATCAACATAGTGTAGAGAGGTCCAAGATAACAGCTGTGGTTCAAATAGAGCTCGGGCCCTTTGGTGCACATTCCCCTAATGTTTGTCCTCAGTTCTGCTAACAGATATATTTTTGAGTTTTTTGGCTGCTTCATCTCATAAAAGACTTGTTCATGTCAATAATTTTTATCGATTTGGTGCCCATCTAAAGCCAAAAATAGTCTTTGTCAGGATCTGTGTTTTTGGTTATTTTGTGGTATTTTTTTTGTATTTACTGATTTTTTTTTGGTTTCATTTCTCTTGTTTATTCTTTGTGATGTTTACGTTCTTTTTGTTCGTCAGTATCTTCATCACCATCAGTATTTTTTTCCTTCAGTCTCTGCTTCTCAGTCTGGCCACATCCACCTACACCTGTTCTCTTATCATTAAAAAAAACTTTTCTTTTAGCCGTTAAATTCATGTTGTTGTCTCTAGTGTAAAATGAATTTAGTTTCTCTCAGTGTTGTGTAGATATTTTTAGATTTTGTTTCAATCATACTTTTCAACGTGTTCAGTTTTCTCCATTTTCAGTGATGCTTTCTGAACTATTACATCACAGAATTTGCGATAGAACTTCTAAATAATGTCTGGACTTACCAACTCCAGTTTTGTCATTTTCATTCTCCTCTGGGTGAGACTCTGGCTCCATCATGTGACACTATATATATATATATATATATATATATATATATATATATATATATATATAGTCGTAAACCCCTTTATCAAACTAGAATGGACCATTCTAGAAGCTGGAGGGGGGTGGGGTGAAGCGCCTCATTTGGATTTAAAGAGACAGCCTCAAAATGAGTTGATCTGATCATATCTCAGAAAAGGGGTGACAGAGGGGCTTGTGGAGTTACATTAAGGAGGCATTCAGACCAAAGCATTGCAGTTCCACTTTATATAGACCCCAACTGAGTGATTTAAATGTGAAAAAGAAGGATTTAAAAGCATGATGTCTTCTTCAAGCCACCTGTCTCCAGTTTACTCACTGGCATTGTCTGGCATTGTGCTTCTCTGCCCTGTCTGGTTCCCCTGTCTGACTTTTTGCTGACCCCGCCAGTTTTTTGTTTTGTGATTAATAAATCCTCTTGTGTTGGTCAGATTTCCCTGCACACTGTGACAATCTCAGCTTCACACAGAGAGAAAAACATAATAATTTCCATCAAAACAAAGTTGACATTTAAAAGTTATTTGTGAGCAGATGTAATTAAAAAAAACTGTTGTTTTTTAACAACTGCTTTAAATTCTTGCTCCAAAAGACTGAGTTCAGCAGTTTTTCCAACATTTTACCAAAGCAACTGCACATGAGAAAAAAAAGGGAAAAAAAAGAGTAAAAAAAAAGAAAAACCCTCATCTAGTCTTCATGCTCTAGTAACAGTTAAAATGTGTACAAATTTCCACAGGAATATCTTCATATGAGTACTTCCTGACATACATATACAGTATACCAGGTACATTTATACCAGGTTGAATTACCCATTGCTACCTTTGTTTTAGTCTGGATGTGATACAGCTAGAATGATTGAACCCTTCCAAAAAAAATT
>JARVJO010000001.1:30302176-30332630 GCA_031762555.1 Cynodonichthys magdalenae
ATGATGAATGATTACAGTGCAAATAATTCAACAGCTTCACTTACTTACTTACACTTACTGAGCCATTTGCTGTAGTTTTAAAAGTGCAAAACACTCAGACCAACTATGTTTTGAGAAGGCTTTTTAGCATGAAATAAATAAGGAAGAATTAAACTCACATCAAAGTGAGACAGAGCAGACAGAGCAGGAAGAGGGGGCGATGAAGAGGCAGAAGATGAACCTGCTGAGACCTCAGCTGGGCCTGGAAGGAGGACTGCCTGATGCCTGAGAAGGTGGAGCAAAAGGGCGTTGGACACACTCTGCTCCTCCAGCATCCTGGGTCCTGCTGGAACACTGCATGAAGACAATATTAACACAACAACATGAGCTTCAATTAGGTTTTGTAGCAGTGGCAAAGGTTTCCATCTAGTGGACGGAGGCATAAACATCACCACGCTGAGTCATGTTAACATAAAACTTAAGTTTCCCTTTTACAGGAATAACCACCTGCAAAACTCTAATTTGATCATAGCAATCACGACTAAATACAGGAGATCATTTTACTTGTTTAACTGAAAGCTTAATTTTGTTTTCAGTATGTTGTGCTATTGTTCACATGTTCTTTTTTAGTTTACCATAGAGCTAACATTATCTGTACACAGTAAGCAAAGGGTTATTAGATTTCTTTCTGTGTCAGACAGGTCATTTGAAGTAACAGGGCAAAAAGTTTATTTCATGTGTTACATAACAGAAATATATCTGGGGGGAGTGGTTGTTTACAGAGGTGTGACAGATACGCAGGGGTTATAAAGGTAGACATGCCGCACATGGCAACATGAGATCCAACACAATCATATAAAGTTACTGAGTTTAAAAGTAGTAAAACTAATTTTTCCTATCATGTCACAAACCTTCAATTCAGTTTTTATTTTAGTTAAAGTGCTTCTAAATGTAGAACCAAAACTAGATTTTAAAATAAATGTTTAGCAAAACAAAAACTTTGTTTGACTAGATATTTTGGAGAATATAACTTTTTTATTGGCTTATGTTATTCATATTTTTACACATATTTCTGTGAATGTTTTAAATTATGCGGAAATATAACCAGGAAATTTTGCAACCATACTCATTTTTTCCAGATTTGTTTTTGAAAGTTACATTTCATCTTGTGGCTCATCTGACAAAACAAACAAGTAAACAAACAAACAAAAATGTAGATGAATAGCTGACTTGGTACTGCAACTCCTTTTTGGAGTCAAAAAACAGTCAAACTTTGTGCAAACCTCTGGAGAGACTGTGTGTGTTTATAGGGACAATCTGGTTCTGTAAACAGGAAGGGAGAAGCAACAAGCAAAGACTTGATGACTTCTGTCATTCATATCGTACATAATAAGCCACAACCCACTTCCTCCAAGCGGTGAGCCCGAGTACACTGAGCAGTTACGGCTTTTGAACTATGCCAGACACATGCTGGGTTTCTATCATGTAAACAAGCAAAACCCGGCATCAGCAACAGCAACTTACTGAAATATGCAAGGTCCAAATATGGTAGCTAGATTTTCCACAGGCATATGATTTGATTGGCTGTTAGCGGCCACGCTGCACAGAAAGTGGATGACGTAAGACAAAATATGGAGGTTAGAACAGGGGAGGAGGCCCAGGTTTTCTTTGAGTCTCTGGTTCAGCTCTGGTTTGTCTGCATATCCTAAAAAAACACAAAAACATGTCAACACTAGATACATCTCAACCACTAGTCTTAATATTCTTTGTATTTCATTCCACTATAAAAACAAATATTCTACACATGTAGGCTACACATAAATAAATCATAATAAACATGCATTTAAACTGAAGTAAATTGAGATGAACAGTGGCAGGAAATAATGGATTGGTTAAGTAAAGCATGACATATTAATTATTAAGTTAAAGCATACTTGATCCATCAACATAATAAACATGCTTACCTTAAAAAAACAAAAAAATCCGTGCATATGTTTAGTTTAAGTACCTGTTAAGCTCAGGACCAGCTGTTTACGCTGAGGCTCAGGGACTACAGGAATGGGCAATTCCCTTAGGAAGAGTTTGAGTAGTGAGGCCACAGTGGAGACATCCCCCTGTTGCTCCAGGTCCACCTTCTCTCCACGATCCCATTGCTGCCTCAGCTGCCGGATTCGCACCACGGAACCACACAAGCGAAACAGACCCCTGTGATGCAGTCCTAAAAGTAAGGAACAAATTTAGACACAGCTCATCTGTAATCTCAACTGTAAACAAAAGCTTAAAAAAAAAGAGAGCGATAAAGCTGCAAAATGTATATTAAAAAAGTAATATGTGTCTTACTTACCATTCTTTCCCAGAAACTCCACCATATCTCTTAACACATGAGGTATTCCACAGGCCATCTGCCCATCCTCTTTAAGAGTTTCCAGGGAAACACCAAATACACATCTAGGCAACGCTCCAGATTCTGAAACCTGAGCAGGAACAATAAGCTCTGGGCTGACCTTAGCGCTGGGCTTCAGGATTCTCACTGAAGATGGATCACTCTGTAGGAAAACAAAGCATTTTACAAAAGATTTACAACAAGAATCAAAGTAACTTAGAACAATCATAGTTTCAATAATATACTAGGGTCTCTGGTTCTGTAAATTATCTTTAATTTTAGAATATAGAGTGTATGTTATCCGTTTTTATTAATAGGTTATTTAGCAAAAAATAACTGGAAAATTTGAATTTTTTGTGAATGCTTAGCTCTGAATGACTTTGCTGAAAATTTCTGAAAAAGCTGAAACTTGTTGAGTTGTTAAGCTAAAAGTATTACATAAAATGCCAGCTAAAAGGTAAATGGCAGAACACTAGTTCAAAGCATAAAAAAGTAGAGCATGTACGCTGAATCAGATTCCAAAGACAGCACGATAGTTAAAAGAATCAAACAAAGTATTTATTGGTTCTTTTTTTTCTATTTTTGTGAGGAAAGTTTTGTAAATAAGGTTAAATAATAAAAATTACAAAAACCAAAAGTCAGAGAACTGAATGAGCAAAACATGGATAGCTAAAACAGTACAAAACATGCAGACGTCAATTACAAAAACTTTGTAGAAGGATTAAAAAAGAGGACAGTAGTGTGAATGTTAAATCAGCATTCACACAATCAGATCAAAAATGTTCGTGTAGAGAAGATTTTTAAGAGGCATAAATACAGTCTAAGTTACAATGTTTATTGATTAAATAGTTGGGTTTGTATTAAATAACTTGGCATCATAAATCTAACTTTATAAAACAACACAGTGCTGGTGTCTGTGTTGTTTGTTATTTAACTAATTCAAAATACAAAATGTGTTCTATTACATAAGTTTTAAATACCGTAGGCTTATATCTGTCATTTGTGCCTATTCTGATGACTACTCCTTAAACTAATATTTATTCTTTAATTTCCTTGAATGAATATCCCCAACAGATTAATAAAAAATATTTCAAACCTCTAATTTAACATATTCTGAGATCTCCTGTAAATCCTAAATGTAGAACAAGAGATTACAAATAGTAAAGAGTTTTTTTTAAGTGTATGTAGTGTTCAACATAATACAAAAAGTATTTGTATTAGTGTTTTATAGCTTTGAGCTAAACTGTGATAAATCTATTTTACAATTTACTTTAATCTCACTAAAGTGATGTTCTAATCCCCATGGATCTTTCTCAATGACAAACACTATCAGACTAAAACGTGGACTTTGCAACAGATACACATGCTGCTTGGACACAGAATGACAACAAAACACATCATTTAATAAAACAAAATGTTCAGGACCTCTCTCACTTGTTGGTAAAACTGGATTGCACAAAGTGACTGCAAAGTTAGGACAAAAACTATTGAGCCATAAAAGAACATACAAAATGTTCTTTATGTAAACTTACACAGAGGGATAATGAAGCGCTTGCACCCATTTTCAGCTCAGCGGATAGGGACTGCTCTCCACTTTTGAGTTGTCGGAGTTTTCCCTTCTGGACATAATGCTCCACTGACAAAAACTTTGCTAAAACGCGTCATATTGCGATTAATAGCTAATGCCATCGTCCACACATCCCAATGGTAAGGTTACAGCAAGTTAAAAAGACTTTTAAGATAGCGTAATTAGCTTACTTCTCCAATGCAAGCCTCCCTAGAAATTTGTTTATGTTACTAGCCACGTGACACGCATGTAACCATGACGACTGGTGGGTTACCAGGAGAAATTGAATAGGTTATGGCAAGTCAATTTATCATATAATAGTTAAATAGGATCTGCAAAGAGGACATCCATTATAATTTCATAATTTTATTTCAGTTAGTCAGAATGATATTTGCAATACTCAAAATTACCAAAGAGGATTAGGGTCACTGAAAAAAAATGAATTCTGACTTTAATCTTAGAATTCTGAGAAAAAAGTCAGAGTTCTGAGATTATAAATCAGAATTTTTTTTTTTTTTCATTTATTTTTTTTGTGGCCCTCCTCTTCCGTATATAATCATCATTTTGCATGACTCAATAAATTTGTTTGTGCCTGCTTTCAATTATAAATATAACTTGAATGAATAAATAATTAGATGGATTTTTATTTGGTCACATCAAAATGACAAAACAAATTTAAAAATAAAAAAAGCCTATAGGACCAAAAGGGAAGAGATAGAAGCCTACAGCTTATTGTGTCTCACCTTACTTTTCCTTATGGATTTCCAAAACAAAAAAGGCACTAACACAAAACTACACATAAACAAAAAGAAGAATCCACAAGCTAGTTTCTCCTATCTAGAATTTGTGGTATCAGTAAAGCAATTTTTATTATTTTTATTAGCTGAAATGTTGATTGCAGGGGTAAATACAGTATATATATATAAATATATATATATATAAATATATATATATATATATATATATATATGTGTGTGTGTGTGTGTGTGTGTGTGTGTATACAAAATTCTGTACATCCTGAATATGATTTTGTTTACTATGAAATGTTAAAATGGCCAGTTAAACATTTTTAACTTTTTTACGTAATGTAATTTTTTTGTAATACAAACTGTTGTGAGGTCTTGGGTAATAATTTCCATTATCTTTAATATAATTTCTGAGTATTACGTATGTTAAAATGCAGATATTCAGTTGTTGAAGTAACTAGAGGATGCTTTTGAATGTGTAATGGACTGCCAAATTTTACAGAGACCAAGTTGAAACTATCAACATGTATTGTAATATAGATTTTAATGGTTGATTGGCTTTGAATTGAAACCAAGAAATTGTTCATCCACAACAAAGCAGATATTTTTACTAATAGAGAAACTTAAGTAGAAAAGTATGATTCAAAGATATGTGACAAATAAATGTTGACAAAGATGAATTGCAGGAATTTTTAATCATGTTTCAAAAAGTTTAGGAATTCAAAACCAATGTTTTAGAAATTGTCCCAAATATCTTTATTGACACATTTTAAATAAAACTTTTAAAAAGACATAAATACTACAATACTGAAATAAAAAAGTAGCTAAAACAGTCTAGTTTCTACAGTATCAAATTTGAACCTTGTAAATAAAATAAAATGCAAACAATAATGTCCCAGATTTACACTCACACCTGAAAGTGGAGCTATCAAAGGCATTTGTAGTGGTCTGTTCAACACTCACAGGAATCTAAAAGCCTGAGGAAATGCTACAACAGCAATTTTAGGAATTATAAACCTAAACACAACGTTTCAACACCTCTATGCCAAGTTTTGTGCATATAAAAGTTACTAGTACATAGGGCATTACAAACTGGGACTAATATAAATGTTTACTAAACTCACATAAACAAACCTGCAGATATTTTGTGGACATGCATGTGCAGACACATAAGAAAATCACACTTACAAACACAAACATACAGAATATAATAAAAAAAAAAAGACCAGCAAGGACAAATCGAATGGCAGCAAGGTTATGATCATGCTGCAAAGTGACTCAACACGCTTGAAATGCTGTGTTTTCCTTTATTCACCATAACTTAACATCCATCTGATCCAGAAACTGGAGATTGAAAAAAACTCAACTTGTTAAAAATGAAAAATCAACTTATTTGGTAATCAAAATGCACATAAAAACAAGGATTTTGTCTTGATTCAACAGTCAAAACGTGATGACAGGCATTGACTGTTATTGATACTTTGGTAATGTATAGTACATAGTGGCAAATGTGAAATTTTAAGATACCAAAATAAAAACTAAAATTTTAGTGTTCATGACCATCAAAATAAGTTCTATCCTTCATTTAATATAATAACCTATTTCTGTAAAAAAGTACTTTAGGAGCAGATGTTATTACATTTTCAGTTGACAGTTTTTATGATTTTCCTTCAATAATAGGTGGCACCATTTCATGTTTTCTTAGCTACAATTATATATACACAAAAACAGTCTCCACACAAACACTAGAACTTGGGATTCTATTGTTCAGTTAACCTCGTAAAATGAGGTAATAAAGAGAAAAAAAATCATCATAGGCTTCAAAGTCAGAACTTTAAATCTGTTGATTGAACCTGAGAAATGCAGGCACAGAACAGAGAAAAGGCCTGTATTTCAAAAAATATGGCAGCAGAAATAAAGAAGATGCACACATCATAGTCAGAGAAAACAAAAATTCTCTAAGAGGTGATTTAGGCATCGATCAGGGACAGTCGGTGAGCAGCAGGTGATAGATCTGAGCTACGGTGAAAGGTGCTCATACTCAGGCCACAGAGGCAACTTTGTCACAGTTGCTGGTATACTGAATGTCTGATTTGTCAATCTCAGCGTCCTTCTTCCTGTTCCAACAGGGAAGGCTGAGAAAAGACAAAATGAATGCTCCCAACAGAACACAGCTCCCACTGAAGTAGAACGCCAAGTCATATGACTGTGTCCAGTCAAAGAACCATCCTGACAAGTGAACAGAACAAACATGGTTAGCACAGTCAGTACAACTTCTTGTTGATAAAGCAATAAGATTTTAAAAAATGACAAGCTGGCTTCTACTGAAACCAATGTTAGTATATCTGCTTATTTGATGTAATACTTGTCTAGGCCTTACAACTGACTGTCATCATTGTTTTATAGCTTAAAAATGTGGGGAAAAAACAAATCTCTTACCTACAACAGGAGGTCCAAGCATGATCCCAAAACCCCCAAAAAACATGAGAATGCCGTGGGCTTGAGTCAGTCTGTCTAAGCCAACGATCTTAGTGGTAATGTACGAAGTGAGAGACCAGTTTCCAGAGAAGAAACCAAGGGCGGCCATCAGAATCTGTAGTCCCACGTAGCTTTTGGTGATAGGTATAAGAAGCAGTGCAAAACCACCCGCAAACATTGTGAAGGCGTACAAATAAATGCTGTTGATCCACCTGATGTCTACCAGGACACCCAGAGCTAGTTTGCCTATGCAGGCGGCAATAGCCCCAATTGATACAAGAGGAAAGACGCTAACTTCTTCAATGAGTCCTTCACTCTGTGCCACATCCTCAATAAAGAGGCACGGTGGAAACGCACCCAGGCTGAACAAGAAGATAGCAATGCAGAAGGCCACCATAGATTGGTCCTGCAAAATCTCGCACATCAAGTTCATGTACTTGGAGTATGCCTTCTGCTTCTTTTTGATTGCTTTCACAATGACTGACCCAAACATAGAACCTTCTTTCTTCTCTGTCTGAACAGACAAGTCCTTGGCATCGATAGTGATGAGCAACTCCTTCACTGAGAGAGCTTTCTCCTGAGTAGTTGTGGTTGTCCCCGTTGTAAGCTTGAGATCATCCAAGGGTGGCTTCGTGAAAAACTGTTCTTCTGTGTTGCGCTCCAAGGCGGCCTTCTGTTTGAGGTAGTACCCCGGCATGTCAAGGGGTCTCATGAAACCAGCGCAAGCCATGAGGTTAAGTGCTATAGCTCCAATGATGAGCAAGCACCCATCCAGTCCAAGCAACATGATGAGCTCGTTCTGAGCAGTGGCGTAGATGAATGCGCCAACGCTTGTTCCTGAATCAGAAAAGAAAACAAAAAATCTGAGTTTTTCTAACAAAAATAGACAAATTATTACATTTTAGGCTAAAGTGCAGCTTATCTTTTCATTACAAATGAACAACACCAAAATAAAAAGTTTAGACAAAGTATCCGTACTTCAGCTGCAAGTACCATCCATTTTAACAAAGAGAACTTTTAACCTATAAAGCTTAAGTCAAATAACCCCTAACTGTTACCATAGTGCTTTAATTTTCAGCCAGGCCAGAACTGGTAACAAGTCACTGGTCTCCATGTCTACCTAACAAACCATTCTGGATTTGCTACACTACAGATGTTTACCTTCACTTCCTAAGGCTCCCAGCAACTCATACATGAAAGAAATGAGCATGAGGAACAGGTGTGAACCCAGAAATCACGGGGCAGAGGAAGGCAGGAATACCTGTGGTGACAATGCCAAGGGCCAGCCCACGTCTCTTGTCAAAATACTGACAGGTGATTGTCAAGGTGGCTGCGTAAACGAGACCACAACCTAGGCCTGCGAACAAAAAGAAGAATGTATTCTGTTAGTCCTAGTGAAATGGGTAAAAGTATGAATGCACCAAATGCTCTGAAATTGTTATGAACGGGACAATTTTCAGTTTCATTGGCTTGATTGGGAATGGTAGGAGGTTCTTAAAGAGACAGAGGCCAATTTCCAGGCGTTTAGATTGACTATGAGGTAAAGTCAAATTTAGTTTTGAGATATAAAGCGTTTTTTTAAAAACTGAAGATAACATAGTTACTTGATTTTGGTACAGAATTCAACTATATGCCTGCTAAATACATAATACCACCCACCCCCAGCCCCTTTAAATAAATTTTGGATTGAGTGGTTGTTGATTTATTTTAATTTCAATGAGAAAAAAATAGACACATATATTCTGTATGCTGCCATGTATTCTTTGGTTGGATTTGGAAAATTGAGGGTTAAAAGCTAAGCAAAATTCGAAAAATTGGAATTGGCTTAGAGAACTACACTTGGTGCATCTTTGGGTAAAATCTTTATATCTTCATTTTACACCATTGCTAAATGTCAGTTGTTTATACATATGTATGTTTGGTCCACAAATACTGCATAAAAATATATCACAGTGTTTTTTTTTGTATGTGTAAACACACCAATATGTACATGTGTCTGTTAAAAGGGCAAAGTGCATCAGAGCTTTTTAACACTTAGCAAAGGAAAACAAGGAACATGATGAGCAGTGAACAAGCTAGCTACATGTGCTTTTTCAGTTACAGTCAACTATTCTACACTCAAAAACATTCAAAATGTTTCTGTTGGATTTACTTAAATATATTATGTCAACAGGTTCTACTCAACTGAATTAAGTAAATCTAAAACACTTTTTTTCACTTACTTAATAAGTTAACATGAAGTAATTGTGTTAGATTTACTCAATTCAGTTGAGTAGATGAACATGTTTTCTTTTTTTTTTTGAGTGTAAGGGCATGTCTAATAATAAATCACTTTCTTCAAATATGTATATCCCTCCCTCGCCAGTTTTCCCAGCAGGATAGGTAGTGCAAACAGTGATGGGGTTCATGGGAATTAAGCATGGCTGGACTGACATTAAATATGCAGTAACAGGTGGTGCTGAGTCCGTGCATGATCCCTGGTGAAGGCACAAATGCAGTAAAAGCCTAAATGGGAATCAGGCTGAGCCATTATATGTCATTTTTCTTTAAACAGTTAAGGATGTCAAACAAAGGGGACAATGTTAATGGATACGTTGTTCTACATGATTTCAGCTTCTGTGGTATTCATTAACTATTTATTAAGGGTACAGTAAACTTCGGATGTTACATAACAGTTAGATTTGACATGTACTCTTGCTTGTTTTAAAGGATTATACAATAGGGTGCAAGATTTACAACTTCCATAACCAAATAAAGCAATTCACCAATAAGATCCAAATTCACCCAGAACTTGTGGTATGTCTCCAGACAGCTATTTTTTCTGTCTATGTTTAAAATATATTTGCATACAGGATGTTCTTCATTTTTACAATAGTGGTTCCCATAAGTTACAGCTTTTGATCACAAAATACCAGCAGCAGAGGCCTGTGCCCCAGCTGTTGTTGGTTGTTAAACATTGTTTTCATGTCAAATAAACAAGCACATAGTAACATTATTTATTACGCTATTTTTGTCCATTTTAAGTACGCTAATCTTATTTTTTTGTAACAACAAAGGCAAAAACAAATGATCTTAGTTGTCATTTTTTAGTGTAATTAATTCAGAAAATATTTTCAGGACCCCCACTGTGGGTCCCGACCCCAACTTTATGAACCACTGATTTAAAGAGTACTTACCCACAACGATCCCATAGGAAAAGATGAGGAACTGGACATTTGGAGCGAAGGCGCTGAGCATCAGGCCGCCCGCCACCATCACGCCACTGAAGATGGTCACCGGACGTGCTCCAAAGTTGTCCACACAGGCACTGCAGATAGGACCTGAGGGAGAAGGCAAAGAGGAAAGACAGAGCCAGATACAAAAAAAAAACATGTCAGTGTCAGAGAAACAAATATATCAAACTAATAAATGATTACAAAGCATGTACTGCTTTATCTTATTCTTTTAAGGACTTTCTAAGAAAGCAAACTCATCACTTAATGTTTAGACGCTCAAACCTCAAAAAGTTTACTGAAGTATGAATTTGAAAAAAACTTCACAGTTGAACATCAGCTTCTTTTAATTTGATTGGTTTTAAGGTGAAAAATCAAGTCATTCCAGGCAGTGTGAGGCCCTAATGACCTAAATGGGTGTAACTGTAAAACTGCGGCTCATTCCCCTGAGGTCGTTTGACTCGTGCATCTTTACTGAACTCTTGTGACCCTGATGCTGATTTTTTTTTTCTTTTTTCATGTACTGTGGGGAGACTCTGCTGTTGTCTAGCAGGAACTGCAGCACTACAGCCAGCTCACAGCTGGGACACGTGTTCAAGGACTAACACGGGGCCCCAGGCCAAATCTGTCTAGCCATGATTTTCATCTCACTCCCTTTTTTAAAAGAACAGCTACCAGCCAAGAGGAAAAGCAATGCCTTACACTGAAATGTCAACTAAAGCAACAGGTTTGCTCTGGTTTTTCATCACTTTTGAAGGTACAAATTGTAGACCAGAAATTAGGATAATACATTTTGGCATCAATATTTCCTCATATAGTGCCACACTTTTTGATCTTTTGGCTACTAATTCTATCCTTTGCACTGATTTCTATTTAAAAGTCTAAAATGTCTGCGTTTTCTCCTTATCCATTTCTAATTTCCTCCCTCTGTGGGGGGTTGAGGGTGAAGTGAGCCTTCTACATTCATACCGTAGATGACTTGCACTTGCCTTGCTCTTGCAAAAAATCAATAATAGCAACTCTGCTCGTGAAGCAACGCTCTCCATCTGTTGATGTACTGCAGTAAGCAAACAGTTTTATATTGCTCAGTGGTAGTTAAGTTACTCCTTTACATTGGATCCATTGTGTTGTTATGAGCTGCATCATGTGTTTATGACATGGAAAGAACTGGTTGAACAGGTGAGGGTTTGGAGTTCAACCTTTTGTAACTTAAGCACACTGCAAATTAGTAGTTATTAGTGTCAGCAGTTCTGATTAACTGTTTGTAATTTCAAAATAAAATGCCACAGAAATTGATAGTTTCTAATTCACATTAATCTCATCAGAATGATCGTCTTGTAACTTAGTTTGGCTATAAGTAAAATATTAACTTGTGCTTACGTTTTGGTGTTACTTACTGGCTATTAATCCTACTCCAGCCACAAGGGAGCCCACCCAGGCAGTCATGCCCTTGCCCTCTTGGTAGGTGTGCAGCCATTCAGGGTACAGGACACCCACGGACTGCGGAGACCCATAAGCCAGGAGCTGGGCCATAAAGGACGCCGCAATGATCACCCATCCCCAGCCTCCATCCTGGATTTTAGTGGACAAAGTCATGGTACTGATGGTGTCCGTGCCAATCTGGGATCTGTTACAGTTTAGACTGAGGAGAAGATCCTGGAAAGAGAGGAAAAAAATAAAAACATTAAATAACAAAAAATACTTCATATTTAAACACATCAACATTTAGAAACGACAACCTAAAAGCTCTAACTACTTACTCCTAGCCTTGATGGTGCTGCTGCAACACCTGGCCTGGGCAGTCACCTGTGAGGTCCTGAGCTCCAACTGACTGCAACCTAATCCACAGCCAGCTGCCCCTATTTAATCCCTTTTCCCAAACCACACCTTGTTGGAGGAGGAGAAAGTGAAGCAGCCCTGGTCTGCTGCGGACAGCCCCACTAATGCATCATTAATCAGCCTCCTCCATGATTCAGCTCGAGCATACACTTATGGGAGCTGAAGTTTGTCAGACACGTCTTGAATTATCTGAGGCCCATCACAGGGCCATGGACGGAGTCATGTTTTAATATATATTTATGGAATAAAGAGTCGATGCAAAGCTCAGATTCTATGACCATTACTTTTAAAGGGTTATTGCCAAAACAACAAGATGGTAATTATTAGAAGAAATCCACACTAAAATAATATTTTGACGCAAATCAGCATGGTGTCATGACTGGTTATTTACCGACAACATAAACCTGTGTTGTTTTATTTATCCTTTGGGACTATTTTACCCAAATATTGGTGCTTGGTTTTTGTTAAAAAATAAAAACAATAGAATGCGGCACTCACCTGAGCATCTACAACATCAGCCAGAGCCTGAGGAGCTGCGCGCTCTGCGGGAACTTTTTCATGGAACCAAAAGATCTCCTCTTAAGAAAATCTTCCGACAAATGACTTCAACGACAAAAGCATCGCGCGCGGCTGCCTTGCCTCGAATCTATGAGGTCCGTGCTTGTGTGTGAGGGGGGAAAACAGCTAGTGCGTTCATTGTGTGTTTGGTGCTTTGTAGCCGGTGACAAAAACCGGTTCAAAGCTGTTCTTGCTGGTCCAGAAGCAGCAGCGGCAGCAGCAGCAGAGAGAGGAAGCGGCGCTTCCTCCTCCTGCGCGTCTGGAGCGCAGCGCGCAGCTCTCAGGCTTGGTGTCTCTCCGCAAACACGAGAGGCTGCTTTACTTTTTTCACCTCTGTGTCTACATTGTTTTGTTTTGTTTGTATTCCTTCATAATTAAGGCTTTTACAACAATAGTTACAAACACAATCAAAACAACATGCATAAGTACTTTACCTGTCGGTCCTCCCAACACAAAATTGATTTTTTATTTTAATTTTTATTTTTATGAAGCACCCATTCTGCGCAGGAAGAGTTGAAGTGCGCCTCTAAAGAAACCATCTAAACTTTGAAAAATCGAATTATCTAACTTCATCCTTGGAGCTTAAGGTTGGTGTTCTAAGAATGGGTGCTGGTGCTGACTGAGCTCCTTTTTTTCTCCAGTAACATTGTTCATGTTGCCTTCAGTCCAGTCTGAACCGGTTGATGGATGGTAATAACACCACCACGTTGCATCAACAAGGAGCACCAGCATCTATTTTGCTGAGAATGGAGGGTGCTACAGTCTGGGGGGGGGGCATGCACACAACTCCTAAATTCAGTTATAATCTGCTTTGTTGTATAAGAACATCCTATATGATGCAAGCTGGACCGATATGAAAAGACAGGAGCTACATCAGACACACAGTCTACCATAAACAGCCTGATAAGGAGGAAATGAGAGAGGTGACTCCAGGATGATATTTATTAACAGACAACAAACCAGAGGTGTAATAACAAAGTACATTTACTTTGTTAGTCATTTTTTGAGGATCTTTTTACCAAGTTTTTTTTATTGTAACTTTTACTTTTAATTCGTTACACATTCATAACATTCATAATAATTCATAATAATATTACTTTTACTTCTTTCTTATAAATTTAACACCTAGTTAGGCCTACATGCTACCGGAACTCATTATGAAATGGGTTGTTTATGTGCTCTGTTAATCAAATGTAAATACATGCAAATAAAGGTTAAGCAATTTCTTAAAAAGAAAACGTATTAATTGTTTAATTTGTTCAACTCGATTTAGCGGAACTAGTTTACATAACTTCGATTAGGTATCAAAATTTTATGTCTTAAAGTGTGTGTAAAAGTACTTTTACTTGCCTGATTATTGTAAGCATGAAATGCTTCAGTTTTTCCCATTTCTTTATTTTCCAATCTGATTTTATGAAGATTCCCTTTAGGAAAATTGGTTATTTTTCTCTAATTTATCATTTAAAAATCCACAAGTCATCAATAAAAGATAATATGTCTCCCGGTTTGTAAATAATTTTGACTAAAATGTGGGAGTTGACAGGTTTCCTCTTGTCACACTGCAGCAGCATCCTAAAATTATATTGTTTCTATTTTTAAATCCACGGGTCAATAAAAGTGATGAGGAAAGAAAACAAACTTTAAAACGTGGGACAAGAAGAAAGGAATACAAACAGAACGTGTAAAAACAAAAAGAAGGAAGAAAAAAAGGCAAGCGGTTAACACTGGATGAAGATCAAATATTAGGGCCTCTCAAGTTTTTTCCCATAAGTTACACTGTCAGGAAGGGTGTTACGGAAAAGATTATAGGCTCCATAATCCCCGGTTAATTGTACTTTAGACTGGGATTACACTGACATCCCGCTCCAGACCAGTTTCAGCTAGATGTAGTGCATGTGAGGGACAGTGGACAAGGATCTGAGTGACCTTGGAAAGTCGACCTGATGGTGGAATTAATGTCAGTTAAAAATGTTCATGAAATGTTCATTAGTTTAAAGGTTAGTGTGACTTTTGAGTTCAGGTTAGGAAAAAGTAAAGTATATTTAGTCTTTTACCACAATTGTCACATCAACAGTAGTGTAGAAATTTACAAAACTTTTTGATATGACAGCCTGAAAACTGTCAAAAAAAAGGTCCATACATTATCTTTCGCTTGTTCCAGAGTCAGGTCGCAGGGGCAGCAGCTTGAGTAGGGAGGCCCAGACTTCTGTTTCCACAGCCCCCCTCTTCCAGCTTTTCCAGGAGGATTCCAAGGTGTTCCCAGGCCAGCCAAGAGACTAAGTCTCTCCAGTGTGTTCTGGGTCTTCCCTAGGGTCTCGGTCATACCTGAAGCACCTCACTAGGGAGGCGTCCTTACCAGATGCCTGAACGACCTCAACTGACTCTTCTCGATGTGGAGGAGCAGAGTCTCTTCCGGATATAACTGAAGTCCTCACCCTTTCTCTAAGGGAGATTCCAGCTACCCTGTGGAGAAAATTAATTCCGACTGTCTGTTTCCTCGATCTCGTTCTTTCAATCACTACCCAAAGTTAGCGGCCATAGGTGAGGGTAGGAAAGTAGACTGACTGGTAAACAGAGAGCTTCTCTTTACAGCTCAGATCCCTCTTTGACACAACAGACCTGTACAGAGTCCAGAAAATTGCAGTAGCGACATTGATCCGTCTGTCAGTGTCATGCGCCATTCTTTCCTCACTTGTAAACAAAACCCAAAAATAACTCCTCTACTTGAGGCAGAACATTAACCCCAACCCCAAAAAAGGTTAAAAAAAATCAAAAACTACATTTTTATTTGCTGAAGACGTTTGCTTCCCGTCCAGGAAGCTTTCTCAATTTAAAACATTTGGAGTTGTGTGGAGTTCCAAGCTTTCATGAGACCTCATTAGTTACATATTACACTGGAACTACTCATCCCTCACAGTGGAGAGTCGTAGGCCCTTCGTTTCCCTGGCTCACGAGAGAGATGTTTTGGTCACATGCATGAAGATGTGAATTTGGGGGAAAAGTAAAATCAAACCTGCTTCATAGTAAGTTTTTCAAAGTTGAAATCTGAGCCTTCCTCCTCTGTTTAAAGTTATCTTTTTTTCTCGTTTGACATAAATGTTTGTTTTCACCCTCCTCTTCACCAGTGTGTGAAAACTGTGCTGAGACTGATATTACTACAATAACTTTTTTGGTTCTTAATACCAGTTTGTAGTGTATGATCTTGTTTACTGTATATTACATATATACCAAATCTCACACACGAAATGACTTAAGTTCTGAGGAATAACTGTTTTGACTGTCCAATCAGTGTCAGTATAGGAATTTGATGTGTAAACATCAAACAGTGTCACAAACACACGCCAAATCCACAGTCGTAATTTGATAAAACATGTTTTTATGATCACGCCATGGCGTAAGAAAATATATGCTCATGATCATTTTGTTCTGCTTCACTGAACCTCCACACAAACACATTCCCAGCAGTTCAAACGAGCTGACTTGGATGTTCGGGAACATTTCTTTACGTTTCGCTCTTTGGAGACACCTGAGAAGCAGCTGCCTGCTGTTCTTTTCCGTAAGAGGCTCAGCAGGCGAAGGGGCACAGAGCCACCCCACAGTCTGGATAAATCTCCCTTGGTTCAGTAGTCTGGTTTCAGAGAGCTGTCGAGGTGAAAAGGTCACTCTGGGTTACTGTGTGGCCACCTGAGCCTCCAGCCAAGATTCCTGCTTGGATTAGATCAAACTGATGAGACAACACACACAAAAAAAAAAAAACACAGCAGAAGAGACATCTTACTTGTACCATACTTTTGTCTCACACAGAAATACGGAGTGTTTTGTTTCTGTTGAGTTTAAACATTGTGTGTTGGCTAAACAGGCCCAGGTGTCCTGTTGTGACCTAATGGAAGCCTAATGTGTCTCATTTTTGTCGTTTTCTTCTCCCACCTGCTGTTATTGCACCCGCATTACACAGGTTCACCATGTTAAATGATCCTGGAATGATTGATCTACGGAAACCACTCCTCTGGTATCCAGCCAGTTAAAACCGGTTGACTGGATGAAATTTAGATACTAGCCCTCAGTGTAACTGTAGTGAGAGGACATCACCTGACTTGGTTAAGTAACAGATTATTTTCAAAGACAAATTGATTTATTTCAGTTTTCAGCTTGGAGCACGGAAGGGAATGTCTGTCATCACTTTGAATTAAGAGTTGAGCAAATCTCATGTTATACTAAGTTCACAGAACATGTGACAATGACAGGTTTAGTCTATCACATAATTTCACCTTTACAAGAAAACAAAACAAAAAAAGGTTGTGACGCAAGTTGAACTCAAATCTCAAAGAATGCAAAAGTGGAGTTTTAGAGAACTAAATTTTAATTTTAATGTTTTGACATACTGAGGAAAAATAGGTTAAGAAAGCTATTTAAGCTTTTCCTTTGGTAAGGATCACTGTGCTAAAATACTTTGGCAACTTTTGTTGGAGAAAATCAGAAATATCAACCTGGTAGAATTAAAAATAGTTTATCGTCCGATTACATTTATGCTCAATTAATGTGTTAGATATATAAAGCAACACTATTTTTTCTCCAAGATACAGTTTGGGAGTCCAGTGACTCCCAAACTTTCAAAGTAGATAGTAGTTCCATAAGCACCAGTGTCCTTACCACCTCTAAAACAGTGCAACTACTCCTTTATATATCATTTTACAGACTAAGTGGGGATGTTTGTGTATATTTAAAGTACCTAATTCCCTAAAATTATTTTGAAAAACTTATGCCAACATATCAGACCTATTTGAGAATCTACAGAAAAGCTATTAAACCCTGAGCATAAAGTTCTTAAACATGCTCACCTGTTTTAAAAAGCATCATTACCTCTGTGTTTGTGACGCATCAGAAAAAGAAGTTTTCCGTATGAGTAACTATTCTTTTTTACAATCTCACAGTAGCTTTGATGGTGCGATTTATTAAAAAGGCACAAACATTTTCCATTCATTACTGTTTTGTTGTACTGCAGAAAATAACTTTCAGAATGAAACATTACATTAAGGCAAAGTACAAAAGAGGAGAAAGAAATGAAAATCAAAACTGGGAACGTGTATGAAAGGTAGGATCCATTAAAATAAAACTGTGCATAAAATCACAGCATCTTGCAAAGGCAAATATAATTTGAATGACAAAACTGTCACTTGGTATGGGTGAGTAGCAAATGTCCATAAAACTGACAATTAAACAGTAGTTGTCATGTCAAGAGCTTTAATCATACATAGAAATTTAGTTGAACAGTACCATTCAATTAGAATGTTTTAGCAGTATGTATATTTAGTGTGAAGAGCATTTTTTTTATTTTATTTTTTCTGATGAAGAATATCCATTAGGATGATAGAAGCTTTCAGAAATACACCAAAAAGAGAAATCAGAGAAACGACCGAGTACATGACTAAGCTGTTACATCTCAGAATATATTTTTAAACACCCCAAAAGGCGACATTTATCTGTGATTTATGTACCAGTGTCCATCCTCAATGCTTTTTTTCTTTTTGTCTTAACTGTGAATCAGCACAACATTGAATGCCTTCTGAAACTGAAACCGTGCCACAAGTTCTGTTTGGTCAATGCCCTATAACGGAGAAACTCCAAGCAGTCTTCTATGACACTTTAAGTAGACCTAATCAAAGCCACGATAAACTTTTTTTTGGGGGGAGGGGGGTCATAATGAATTGCTGACACTGCTTAAAAGACAGAATGGTGAGCTGGAGTGAAGGACATTACTGCTATCAAGCTTCATATTATAGGCTTGAAACAAAAAGATCTATTTGTTTAATTTTCTAGCAGATGATCCATCCTTTGTTTCAAACATCCAACCTATGGTAAAACACCACCATGAAACATACTAACTGTGCCATTTGTGCTATCTTAGAAGCGTCACAATTCAAACCAGCTAGTCCCAAGCAAAAAACAAAAACAAAACAAAAAAACATTTTCAAGACAGAAGGTGGAACAAATTATCCTACAAATCCCAAAACCAATTTTTATTTAAGTCCATCTTTTCCTTTTAAGAGAAGTAACGCCACATGTGGATTTGGCTGGCAGCTACCATTACCAAGGCTGAGTTGCCGACTTGTTCCTTTTCCCTCTAGAACCTCTGAAGCTGCGTCTTTTGTGGACTTTGTTAAGAGTAAGAAACTTCACTTCCAGAGCTGGTAATGACGGAAGTTGCTGCGGTAGCATCGTGGCATTCAGTGCGCACAACCATGCGCAGAAACAGAAACTGTGTATGGCGTTAAGGCTGAGGGGGAGGCTGCTGTGGTGCAGCTGCTGCTGCGTGCTGTGACATGGCTGCTGGGGAGGACATTGACTGAACCATAGGCTGAGCTGGTGGGGGGAGTGGAGGCTGAGGCTGCTGGGCCCCTGAGTGTGTGTTGGGTGAGGGTGGGGGAGTTGGACGTTTGAATTTATCAGGACTGGTGCTTCTTCTCGGTGAAGGCCGCTATTTGTGAGAGAAAGAGAGAAACATAATGAATATACCTAATTACAAACAACAAATCAAGAAGGCAGCATTTTAAACATTTCATATGTTTGCAGCAACCCAAAGTGTTGCATTGTTTGAAGATTAAAACTTTCGTTTTAAGCTAATAAAGTAATACAATAGATCGGAACAACTGTCAACGAATATTCTGACAAGCACATAATTTATTATTAATATATTAACTGAAAAACGAGCTCACAATAAAAACTGAATCAAATCAATACATGGTTTGACTGCATTTGACTTGAAAACAAGTGCACAAAATCCAAACTTTTGCAGAATCCTAAATGGGTGTATAATTAACCAATTGTACCAAACAGCTGCTAATGATAAACAGTTTAATGTGTAGGTTGACAGTCATTAACTGAAACAAAAAATGCTGAGCAGGCATATTAAAACTATGTGAGGTACAGTTAAGCTCTGCTACAAAAGAGAGTTTGTGAAGGACTGTTTCATGTCACAGATCAGACACCATGACAAGTTCTTTCCAGTTTCCACTTTTGGGAAACTGGAAAACTTTAGCAAATTGGCGACTGGTCAACGCCGTCTCCATTTTGATCCATCCATCTAAATTGTACCTAAATAGCAGTGTTCTCACAGGGTTCAGGGAGTGAGAGGATTTATTTTATAACTAAGATTTAACGAAAAAGCAGAAAACAGCCAGGTCGACGGAACGCTTCACTTGTCGAAGGTTTAAAAAAATGGTTTACATAACAGCAGAAATCAAACATGCTCAGCATCTTAGTTAAGAATTTTAACCAAAACATGCTGACCAACTACATTTATATAGAGTAAATACTACAAATACAACAAAGCAAAATTTGACTGATTTTAAGACCAATCTTGTTTAGGTGGTACAATCACAACTGAATCTTGAAAGAATGGTTCATTAGACAGAAAAACTTCACTTTAACAAGACCTTGACATAAAATAATAAGTATCAACTATTATATAAACAGAAACGAGTTATGTAAGTAAGGTGCACTGATTCTCAACTGAATGTCTTTCTTACTACATGAATGCAGGTGCACTAAAGCAGTTGATTACCAGTCTGCCAGGAGTTATGTAAACATCTTTGCCTGACTAAACGGGCTGATCAAACAAACCGAAGTAGTTGATAAGGTACTTACTACTGATAGCATTTAACAGAATTCTTCATACAAAGTGGCCATACTATCCCTTTAAGAAGCATGCTGATATTACTTACAGCTACAGCATGAGAGGAACTTCCATGGATGTGCAGGGCAGGGGTGTTGTAGTGGGAAATGGCAGCTCTGGACAGTGTTGCCGGAGGGGTGAAGCCAACTGTGTGAGTTCCATATGAGAGACCTGCAAGAAAAGCAAAAAAATAAATAAGAACGAGCCTTTCACTTAAAGAACATCGTAACAGCAACCCACACCCCCTCCAAAAATACAAAAAACAAAACTGAAATAAACCATCAAATTAGTTGTATAGATATAGCCATTTGCACATCATGTATAATGTTTTTTACTCAGTTTACGTCATTCACAATGAGTTTTAGTCCTTTTCCTCAGGGATAAAACTTATGTGCAACAAAACAGAGGACAGAACAAGTTGTCAATTTAACCTTCTAACAAATGTTGAATAATGAAAAAAATATGATAAAAAAAAAAAGAAGTGTTCTAACTCCCACCCTCTAGGTTGTGTAAGTCCAACAGTATCAATCTAGACATAACATTGGAAACAATGTGCAACTGTGGTTATCTGAAATTAACTTTGAGACCCGTTTAAGGTGCAGAATAAGACAAAACGAACCCTCAATTCCAATATGGCAAAAATAAATAAGGCAATATGTTTTCTTAACTACAGGCATTAGTAATTTGTTTACTTCTTTTCCAAATGTTCTTTCTTACAAAAGTTGTAATGTATTATCAAGTTCAAACAGTACTACATATGGTTAGTTGAACCAAACAAATTCTGTATTAACAGTTTTAATTTCCAGTTAAAGCCCAATAGTGAAGTGCTACTGAAAGTTTTAGTTAATGGGTTTTATTTAATAAAAAAAAATAATAGCTTGTAAATGAAAATTAGCAAGTTAGACAAAATAAAAATTACATAACCACTGTAACAAAGATAAACCAGGTAATAAATTGAGTCCTATCAACTGATATCAAAGGTACATTTAAATTGTTATGTTGTACCTACCAGGTGATATAGGTCGGCTGGAGCTGGGGGAGGGGGTGTAAGGGATGGGGCTGGACACAGTTCTTGCACGCAAACCCTGTGCAGACATTTCATTGAAGTACCTGGAAAGATTAGGTGAAATATGAAAAATTTTAAAGCAGTTACAAAACGAAGAGAGAGATATCTTTACGCTGACAAAAGATATATCCAAAGCATTCCCTTTCTTAACAGTTGCCAGTGAGATAACTGGAAGCATTTGACCTAGAACTTATTGTTTTACACTCAGTATCAGCATATCATGTTGATGTGCCCTGTAGGCTGTGTTGCCAAATGCATGCCACACCCTACAAGACCAGAACAAACACCTGAAATCAATACAGAAAATAAAGATGGAACTAAACTTTCGATACATTCAAAGGATTTGTACTTTTTACGTTGTGTTTAACCTAAACTGCCAATCTACAGGTTTGCCAACAAGTATACCAGCAGCAATGGATCCTTTTTCATTCCTGCCACTGCTGGAAGCTGTAGGTATGAGTAAGTCATAAATGCCAAATGGAACAAAATGTCTCTGTTTAACCAGATTCTGTGGATGTTCAGGCATGTTTTTCTCTATCTGATCTATTAACTTCACTGATAATTGCAGTTTTGTACTCAGTTTTAGGTTATTGTGTTCACAATAATAAGTGTGATTTATGTTTTACCTCTCATCATCCATCTCCAGACTGGATTCACTCTCTGACAGTTGCCTGCACAGGGCCTCCCTGCGCTCCATTTCTCTCTGAAGCTTTCTCTGCAACCGAATGTTTTCCTCTCGCATCTGTCGCTCCTCTTCTATGTACTGGGCACGCTTCTCTGTGTCTGCAGGATAGAACACACAAACAAAATTTGTGAGTCAATAACATAGATAAGATAAAACACATGCATTACTTTGCAGAGGGAAATGTTCTACACTTGTATATAAAAATCTTTAACAATGTTGTCTAATAAACAGTTTCTGTAAGACATTTTTGCCTCATTAAAGCAACTCAACGGTATTTACTTGACACAGCTTCTGACACCATGTAGTAGAGGTTGGAATTATATCTCCCTCTAGTGGTGATGATGAAGCACATAAACAATAAATTAGGTAGCAGGCAGGTACAGATAGCAGTAACATATGTGCATCATTTAGTTTTTTGTTGTTGCATTAAGTTGTTTGAACTCCTTTGGTTTGCAGATTAAGCAGGACTTTACTAAAAGTTATTTTGGGGCAAGTGGTTCTTCATTTGGCAAAGTAGATGCATGTGATATTAAATTGGGACTTGTAAAATAGTCCTTTATGTTAATACAAATCATCTAAAACAAAGACATTTTATTCTACTTCATCACATCCAGTGAAGCTTTCCTGATGCATTCCAATCTAAAAAACTAGTTAGATGCCATTTTACCAACACTGCATGTGACTTTATTAGCTCAACTGTTGCAAGGCTACGCTTCCAAAATGTTAACACTATCAACTTTCATGCAGAAAGTAAAATCCTGGATTTACTTTATGCAAATATTAGAGCAGTAGACACCCGTTTTGCTTCCTGACATTTGCTATAAAAAGGGCGTGTACAGAAAGTGTTTCCTGTTTTATGTATTTATTTTACTTCATTGTTAATAGATTTTCTCCCTCATAAAATACACTAAAGCACTGGAATTTGTTTCATATTAATGCAGCAATGTAGTAATATGTTGGGACAAACACTTTTAAAAAGAATAAAGATAAAAATGCAATTGCAGACCAGCATGATCTTTTTTTTTTTTTTTTTAATAAGAGAATTACTCCCGACACTATGTAAAGTATTTTTTACTTGACCAATTTCCAGGTGAAATGTGACCAGAGTTGTAAATCGTAAGTGTTGTCCTGTTCTTACAGGTCTGTGTTAAAACTAAACCAGTCTGCACTGGGTAGAAGAAATTCATTACCATTGCTTAATTAAGCATCAGTCACAAACAAATCAGCATTTGGGGCCATCTGCCTCTTTGAAACCCACACTCACAAGATCATGTATAAAGATGAGTGAACACTTACGCTGCAGCTCAGTGGTACGCAGGCTTTTCTTAAGCCTCTCCACCTCATTCTTCAGGAAGCGGATATGCCGCATCATGTTCTCTGGTGAGTCTATCTCCATGGAAACATCTCTAGGGGAAGGAGGAGCAGATACGGGCTGGTCCAACTTCTCTTGAAGGATTCTAGTTTAGAAAACCAATCAAATACCATCATTATCCATTAGCTGAAATGACGAGCTTTTAACAACTACAACTTTTATATGATTACAAAACCTAGTTTACAAACATTAGGACAAATACATTTTTAAAACAAGACTATTCAATAATAATAATAATAATGATAATAATAATAATGATAATAATAATAATAATAATATATAGATATATATATTGTTTTGATTGGACATAAATGACCAATTGCATAATACAAGCATTTTGCTGCGAGTCTGAAAACAATTGTTTTCATGACCTCAATGTTTCACACTGAAACATTAACATGGTTTTGGTGGCAGACATTCATCACCTTTTGGTTTTGGCTTTGTCAAACACTAAAACAAGTATAACAAACAAAAGGGCAATTTCTTATTTAAATTATCATTAAAAGTAAAGTACTGCAACATTTTTATTTTTCTCCAGTTTTATTAATAAATTATTGCAATAAACAGTCATGTTACTGACACCAGCCTTAATCAGATTCTAAGATGTTACAGAATCATTACCCATTTCATAAATACTTATTCAAAAAATAAAAACTTATTGTTGCAATTTTCATGAAAATTTCTGCAAATGTTCCACTTGATAAAAGCCGATTTAGAATAAAAACTTACATTTATGCACAAGACAAAAAAACATAAGCAACATCATAAATTCATACCTTTTCTCAGCCTCCAGTTTGTCCATTCGTTTCCACAGTCTGTTGACCAAGGCTTCTTGTTCTTGCTCCAATGTGTTCTCAAGGTCAATCTTCTCCCTCCTCAACTAGAAAAATAAAGTGCAAAGAATGATGTTCAAAATAAAACAAAACCTTGACATTATCAAGTATTCACACACACACAAAAAAAACTGTACTTCAAACACAAGGTTTTATTCTGATAAGTTTTTCTTTCATAGAACTACAGCTATGTCACAGTTCCAGGAAAAACCCTACATGACTGTGGGCAGATTTTTGTTTTATTTTCAGTTGATATAAAATAAGCTGAGCTGATCTTTTGTGTTGTTCAGTTAAAACATGGTAATTTCAGATAGTTTTGTCTCAAGTTTTTACCAGATTTAAATGCACAGTGGCACTATGTCACTCACAAAATATTGGGTAAAAAAAATAAAATTTTTCATTGACAGTTAGTCACAGCAGGAAAGTTTGACCTAACCACAGACACAAAAACATGTTTTTCCAAGTAACATTTAGTAGGAAAAAAATGTTTGTACAACGTTGCTTTACAACATAACAGTAACTGAGCTCAATCATACATGTGCTCAGGACTAAGTTGTACCTATTAGATAGAAAAATCTACCACAAACAAACCTACCTGTTCCAGGGTTAGCTGCTTTGAAATGGTCTCATTCTCCATTTTCTTGATCTTTTTCATAAGCTTGTTAACCTGGAACTCCTGCTCTTGCTCCAAGTGTTGCTCCAACTCTGCTTTCTCATGTTGGAGCTTAAAGAGAAAAGAAAAGTAGATGAATACATGAAAAGAAGAGGTAAATTAAATTTAATAATAAAAATAAATAAATAAATAAAAGGAGAGGATGAGATAAAAGGGACAGAGGAGATAGAAGATAAGCCAGAAAATAATAAAAAATTACATGATAGCCGCAATGAACAAATACACTGGTGTCAGATTATCAAGTTTCCCTTCAACAATGAAAATGTTTTCTCACCACAAGACAATTTTACTGAATTTAGGGCTAAACATCCCAGAAAACCATAACTTGGCAACCAAAGTACTTTTGGCAGCTCACTAAAAGATATATGGGTGTGGCTCAGCACTGATTTCAAAATGGGACACGTTTGTGATCAAGCAATTATTCTGGTCTCTTATAAGTATTACTTATTAAGAAATGAGTTATGCTAATTAATTCAGCAAAACATTACAAAAAATAAGTTATTAAAATAGTAGAAATAGTTAAACATTGTGGTTAGTACTTACGACTACCTTCATACAAACATACGTGCTCTGAAGGAATTTTTATTAAGTTCTGACACACCCAGGACAGTATTTTTGTTTTACACACACTAAAGGTTTAGGCCTTAAGTGAATTTCCATAAAGTATTGTGGCTGAATTGTGAAAATAGCACTTTTGCATTCTTTCAATCTTTTACTCTACGATGAGGGGTTCTTTTTTGTCACTGTAAAATTTTAATTCCACTGTCTTTTAATGAGGCTGACAATGGAAGTTTACTGGCTCATCAAGGGCAGACTTGTAAATGTTCTTGTTTTATTTTTTCCTTGACTGTGTGAGGATGCAACTATTCAGTTTGTTCTCTTTGAGCATGTAGGTATTACATTCCAGTTTGCATTTTCAGCACTTTTAGCAGAGACTGTCCATCAACAAAACCAGAACAGAAACTATGTCAACAATGAGGCTGAGCACTTAGTGTTTCAGCCACAGTCAGTCCAACAATCTGAAACTGGAAATCACCATTTTTAGGTTAATTTGGTCATAAACCAGACCAACAGGAAAACAAAAAGTTTCTGTCAATGACTTTCTGGTAAACAGCAATGCAACAGCTACCTTTCATCAAAGACCCTTGATGGAGATACTGCTACAGTCATTCTAATACACTGAGCAAAAAGCAAGTTACACATTTCATTTTTTCCCCACACTTTTTTTCATTTGCAAAGAACTATATTGGAACCTTTTGAAATAAAAAGTACACAAAAAAAGCATCACAGTACAAAAGCAACAGCTATTTGAATTGCTTTCTGTCATTTGTTTACCAAAATAAATTCTTCAAGCAGATCATTATGCTAGTGTAGGAATTTGTCAAATGGACATACTAATCTAATTATAAATTATCTAACCATCTAAAGTCATGTTTGGGCATTTCTCATTTATTTTAGTTCCCGCTTCATCTCCAAGATGGCCAAGTTAGATTGGTGTAATAAATGATGCCTGAGCAGAAAAACAAATAAATTACTTTGACCTGACAGTACATCATTCAACACGCTGAAAGTGAGGTAATTCAAAACATTGCTCAAGTCCATGTATTGTTTGGTTATTTAAATTCAGATGACTTAATTGTCCCAATGAAAGTTAACAAGTAATAAATGTCATACAAAAACACTTCAGCAATGGAGCATTTACACATTATTTAAAACAGTTAAACAGGCACATTTGCTTAAATTTTATTCCCTAATTAAAGTCATGTTTTTGGTTTATAGGGGTCTTGTCAGAAACAAGTCTTTGGATAACAAGCAGATACAAGTCTGTCATGTTCTGAGAAGCCAAAATAGCTAAAAGATTAAACTTGTATATTTTTATGACCTAGAGCAGTGTCTGCTAAGACATATGTACCTTTTCCAGATTTTGACTTTTGATAACAAACCACTGCCTATAACTAACCAGTGAAAACACAAAATAATGAAAGTGTGTCTATTGTAGTTCCAAATATAACATGTGAAAAACAGACAGAACCAAATAACCAATAAGCAGGAGGAAAGTCTATTGAGAAAAATTTAGAGCTTCCAACATCTGCAGGCAAGTTAAAGATTTTTAGACTGTGCAGTTGAGAAGATAAATGTATCACAATCATTTATGGGTAAGGCATACACCCTGAGCATACTCAAGCTAAAAAGATGTGGTTTATACCCCCCCCCCCCCCCAAAAAAAAGTGCTAAGCTGAGAAAATAGGAAAACCATATTTTACACATTTTAAAATGATAAGTAAAGTTTTGAAACAGGACAAAAGCTGTTCTCCAGTGCCAAACTGAACCCTTCTTGCACCCATCACTCACTTGCATAAGTTTCCTTGACAGTTCATTAGTGAGAAATTCCTCCTCCTTCTCATAGTTGACTGCCAAGGTTTCCTTCTCCTTCTGAAGAGCCTGGATCTTCTTGAACAAGGTGTTACTGATAAATTCTTCCTCCTGCTCTGCTCTGGCTTGCTGTGAGACAGAAACATAGGGGGTTAATGCCAGTAGAAACATCACTCGGGTACTTTTCTCTAACATCCTGGCACAGCCGAATGTTTTGATCTTCATCCTGATTAAAATGGAACAACAAACCAATGAGCATTACCATATATGCACCAATTAGAGTTTGCTGCAGTGAAGGGGGTGAGCCAAAGAGGAAGCACAATTTTCCCAAATGAGTCAAGAGATATTGCAGTACTGGCTGACTTATGATGAAGGGAAGAGTGAAACATGGGGGGTATTTGAAAAATGTGTCAGGACAGCTACAGCAGCTAGCATTACAGTGTGGTGATATGTCTGCACTTACAAGTCTCATTCCCCAGGCTGCATTCTTTACTGACCTCAAGGCTAAGTTATGTTTAAGAGAATACATGAATGATACATTGTTTGGTTTAGAAATAAAAAACAATAATAAAAATATAACAACTTATTCTGCCTCACAAAATTTACTGATGGTAAGCTGTATGCATAAAACTGACCTGCCAGTTGTAATACTTGATTCCAACAAGTCTGTCTTTGCGAAATTAAAAAACTTTCCCAAATTCAACATTTTCAGATTTCTAAGTTGGCTTCCAGGCCATGTTTAATATTAAAGTATCAAGATGAACTTGATATCCTCCTGTTGGTTGCTAAAATATAGCATCATAACTGTTACCAGGTTTACTTTTAAGTTTATGTTCTGCTTAAAAGGTTTCAAGTCTTCAACTGGAACTGCACGACAGGCTTGTTGAAAAATGTTGTTCCCATTTATAATAAATGGGAAAAGTTGTGCATGTTTCAGTAGTGGTCTAACTTGTAATAATACTTTGTAAATATTTCCAGTTGCTTAAAAACACACTGATGGCTAAAAGCTTAAAATCGTGGCTTGGCTTTGTAGAAATATGAAAAGTTGACAGTCTATGATGTTATAGTGATTTGGGTGTAAATATAAACGTGTAAAACACACTGCGTGGTTGAGTACTAAACGTCGCCATGTTTGGCCTATTTATTAAAATGTGTATTTTTCAAACAGATCGGTTACAGTTTTTAAGCTAGGGTTGATTAACTAAGCGTGATGAAGACATGAGGCGTCACCTCATGCCAATGTGTTGCTGCTATTTTTTCCCCACCCAGTTACCGTAATACTTGATGGCGAAAATGTGGTGACAATGTGTATAACGGAGAGTAATCAGTTAAACAAATAGCAAACATCTTATGTAAACTTGCATGTAGACATGTGGGTGTTATTTCGGATGCCTTTTAATTGTTTGGCAAACGTTAGCACCGCTAAGCAAAACAAAGCAAACTAGCTGCCTATCATTGCCCCACCATCAGGGAAATGATATTCCGTTGGCTAATTTAGCAACGATAGCAGAGCGAGCAAAACAACAAGGGGTGTTTTTGAATACAAGTAGTGTGTTAGCATTGAATATTTACAACTAAACAAAAAAATAATAATAACCAGAGCTAACCTACTGACAAATCTAATATATTTAGTAGCATAGCGAAAATAGCATGTTGCTAGTTAGCTTGCTAACGTTACTCACAATGGTGACGCTAGCTTTGCGGAGGTCCCGATTCTCCTCCTGCAGGGCTTTGCACTTTAGTTTAAACGTTTCCAGCTCAATTTTTAGAACTTTATTCTCTTGTTGTAGCGACGCAAGGCGGTTCGTCAGCTCTTCCAAACGAAACTGTGAAATGACTATGCTCGGTTTCCCAGAATTTGAAGCAGAGGACGACATTGGGGTGGCTGAGCTGCTCCCCGCGCCGTCAGTGTCGCTCTCACTTGCGCTGTCCGCCATGGTTGTGGAGTAGGGAAGAGAGGACGGCAGCTGCAGCAACGTTTACTTTGAGATGAGCACGCATAGTATGGCAAGCCGTTATATGATATAATGAAAACTCACGTTTTCTACGGAGCGCTTCCGGTGACATGGTAGAAAAAAATATCACGTGGCCACGAGATAATAACACGTGCCCACGCAATAACTAACGCCTTCCCACGCAATATAGCTAATTTTTGCATTCATTTCCATGTAGAGACTGTCGATTGTTAACATGGACATGTTTGAATAATTTCATATTTTATAATCTAGGGATGAATTACAATGACATTCAATTAGGTCACTGACCAGTACACTGTCTGTATTCCCATAATACACTCAATTAGACATTGTTATGAGCCACTCATACCTGAATGGAAGTATTTAAAGGGGTAATATCATGTAAAATGAACATTTTTTGAGTTTTATGTCATGTTATAATGTTATCCTCTCATCAAAAACATGTCCAGAGTCTTGCTTTGACTCATTCATGCATGTTTGAGAAATCCTGTGCTTTCCTGAGGCCAGACAGGACAGCAAAAATGACCGGTTGGGTCTAGAACCGCCTTTTGGTAATATCTCCTCCCCTGGGCTGGGTCTAAGAACTTCCGCATCACAGAGCACACCTCCCCACTCCACAGCCCACCCCGCGACTCCTGCAGGCCATCAGCAGCAACAACTAGAAAACATCTGGTGAAAACCGTGTCTGCTGAGCTCCAAAAATAACCACTTCTCCCTCCAGTCATTTTCAGATTGAAGAGATACCTTTGAGGAAATGTATTTACAGGTGCCAAGAATACTATGCCGAGCTTCCGCACCCCTGCCCGCGACTCAGTCTATCGGCAGAAGTTATAGTAAACACACATCGTTTTTCTCTGCAGTTAAGCTGAAAAACAACTCACCTTGTTTTGTTCACATCCTTGTTTGGTCTATGTGTTCAGATTTGTAACTTATATGACGATCAGTACGTGTTTCTGTGAGGATGTCTGAAATAATCTTACCAGCTGAAACGTCCTCTCTGTAATCGCTCCGGTTCTTTAGAAAACATGCTTTCTGGTCCGAC
>JARVJO010000001.1:30335029-30345255 GCA_031762555.1 Cynodonichthys magdalenae
ATAGATAGATAGATAGATAGATAGATAGATAGATAGATAGATAGATAGATAGATAGATAGATAGATAGATAGATAACCTCATCGATGAACAGCCGATAGGACCAGGTCATCTCTATGGTTATTGAATGACACACAAGAGGAAAACCATCTGGAAATTAACTCGTTATCTCGAGAAAACGTTCATTGAAAACCATGGAAAATAATCATAGTGGAAAACGGCCGCTCTTGGCTTCCGTACATGCATTTTTACACTTAAGTCAATTCTTAGCAGCATTTCTAAGAGTAATTTTAAGAAGTTTGATAAATACAAGCCCAGATGTTTTTACAATGTATGTGGACATCAGGAAAAAATGGGAGAAAGTTGTCTTTCAGACATCTACATTGCTGCCAAATTGATTTCTATACAACTTCTTGAAGATTTTGTCAAAAATAATATATGCTAAAATTGCTTGCCATATAGCGGAATGGCTCATCGTGTGACCTTGCTCCTGCTTGTTGACATAGCGCCTTCACCAGGGTGTCTCCAGTACTATCAACTGGATTGTTAGAACTGGACGATTTGAGTTTCAGATATCGTTTTGACTATTTACAAGTAGTCTAATTAATTTCCCTTCACAGATAGAAACAGCTCTCAAAAGTCAAGATGAACAACATGACATATCTCTGTGGAAGGATTTGCTGCAAAGATCACATGAAATGTGTTGCTTTTAGAACACAGGAGGAGCAATAAAATGGTAATTTACCCTTTTTGCAACTGCTTGTGAATGAACATATTCTGAATATAAAATGGTTTAAATTACAAAAAATGTGCTTCAAAATCAATATGTGAACAAGAAATAGCTTTGCTTGCCCACTTTTGTGCGGCTGGATGTTTCTCTGTTGCGTTAATGCCTAAACATGTGATCCTTACTTTGACAGTACTGCATTTATCATTATGTATGTGCATATTACCATAACTAAGTTAGTTCTAACACAGTTTGCATGTAAGAATAGTTGACTAGTTTAGTTCATAAACAAAGATGTTCACAAACTGTTAAAACAACTTAATGGCAAAGCACAGGTATATCAAATTCTACATCAATTTCTGTTTGTGTCTGGGTGTATATGTATGTCCTTAATCCTAAAATTGTCAGCAATGCTAACACAGAGGATAAACGTTAAGGTGTGCTGTGAGATTTTTGCAAATGATGTGAATCTATGTTTCAGACTGAAAAGTAGCCTCATTTACAGATTGGACACAAGAAAGAGAGGAGAAACAAATGTACTGCGAAATCATTGCATTTTTATTTTCATTTTTTTTTTTCATTTTTAGGTTGATTTTTTTTTTTTAAAGATGTCCGAAACATTTGTGGTGGCTTTGTTGCTGCTATATAGCCTCTAAAAGACCTTAAATAACCAAAGTGCTAGAATAGTTACATTTCAATGGCTTCAAATGTTAGTAAGAATTGTACATCAAAAAATCTGCTCAGGTGAAAACACATAAACAAAATTTGACAAAAATTGAGGTTTCAACCATATCAAAAGATTCTCTCCCCTCAGATTGACATAGTAGCAGAGGGGGAGGGAAGGGGGGGAGAGAGGATATGATTTTGTACCCTACCTACTTTATTTTAATCTCCCTTATACCCACCCAAAACAACAACAAAGAAACAAGTTACATAGTTTTATGTCCACAGCATAGACACCAGCGTTGCATCAGTAAAAACACCACACCTGAACTATGGGCCTCTAATGAAAACCAATACAAAATAAAGCCCTAATGTAAAGTAAAATCGTTTTCAGTGAGCTAGTAAAAACAATTCCTTTTGACACTGCATATACAGAATCTCAAGCCTAAAAGAGATCACACAGTTTCAGAGTTAAACACAATTTATTTAATGGTTAAATTATTGGTTTTTGACCATCCAGTGTTTTTGTCATACATTATGTTATTCAGAGCTACAATCAAACAATGTCTTTGTGACCTTTATGTGAGCAGATTTAAAATTAAGGAAGTACTTCTTCAAAAAAAAATGAAACAAAAAACAAAATCAAAGAAAAATGCCCCAATTGTCTTAATAATACCACAGCAGCCATGAGAAAACCCAAGTGACACACTGCTAAAATGATTACAGTCGAACAGTGTAAAGATGCCTTTACCAGCCAATACACACAGTACACAGTTTTTCCAGAGAGCCAGCCTAAAAGCATTTACATTCAGATCACCCATCCATAGCAGAAGCTGCCCTCCAGTTTTTTAATTTTACACAGACAGACAAGACATCACATCCTCAACTAGCTATAGATCATTTTTGTTACCATCCTAACCCCAGCATAAAAATGAATTAACGGCATCCCTTTTTTCTCAGTTAAGAATATAAAACTAGTGATAAATGCCAGGGCTAAATGTGTACAGAGATAAAGGGTTTTATTTGTCACTCAAATACAGTGTTTGCAAACTTGTAAAAATTGTACCTAAAATAATTGTGACCAGCATGCATGAAAATATGAGTAACTCTGAAAGGCTGTTTATTTTTATTTTTTTTTTCAGGATTTATTTCAATTCCCAACTTTGGGAACAGAAATTATTTTCTGGAAATTTCCTCTATTAAAATCAAACCGCGCCCCCCCCCACCCGCCGCCCATGTACAAACATTATACCTGTTCTAATAATTAATTATACAAGAAGTTGTGAAGTTACACTCATTTTTTTTTCTTAAAAGTGAAACCGTTTCTGAAAGGTTATGAAAGCACTTGAAAAGCCCATTCTCCTCAGTGCATCCTCACCCCTAACTTACCCTTTATTTAAGAATTTTGTATACAGAAAAAAAGCTTTTGTGTTAGTTTAAGTTTCAAAAAGGAAAGAAAAAATAAAATTTCAAAACAGTTCACATCCTGTCAACTATGGGTCTGAGAAAAACCTATAAGGCGAGTGTTGAAGTTGGGTCAGAAGTGTTCCATTAATTTATTGTTTTCTTTTTGGGGGGTTGGGTCTTTTGTGTCCTTTCTTTTCATGCCCCTCGTGTGCATTGAGCTCTTGTGCCATCTTTGGTCACAGTTGCGTCAGTTTGGAGTCTTTGCTGTGTTCACAACAAACGGTGCTCCCCAGAAAGCTCTTGCCCCATCAGTGGACCCATGGCACACTTTGTTTCACACCAAAACAGGAAGCAGAATCACTGTCCACTGGTCCACCGTGGTCAGAGAGCGAGAACCCTCTTGCTCTTTTGATTAATCAGGAGTGAGGTTTTTTTTCATGCTCATGCGTAAATCAGAAGGGTTGACTCCTCTCAGGTTGAAAAACATTTGTTTGAAGCAGAGAGTTGCAGACTGGAGCTTTGCCTTTAGTTCTTACACTGCAACCCCACAGCCTGTTTGAACACCTGTTCCCAGGAAATGCCTAACTTGGTTCCTGTAGACCTGCAAGACACAAAATCAGACTTTTGAGCACATGTTTTGGAAATTAGGTTTATCAAATATAACCGATAGGACATTTTTTTCCAAACACATTCACAAATTAGATTTAAAGAAACTGATCTTTACTTTTTGACTTTCATCAAAAACTACATTTGGCACAAGAAGTAAGGGAATTTGTGTTTGTTAGATTATTTATTTGTTGGCAATAAATTTTATACTGAGCACCTGATTATCAGCACCTGGGTGCACCAGAAGATTTATTAACCAAAAAGCATTGTTACAACAAAGAAATAATCTACCAAACACAAATTTCCTTACTTTTTGTGCTGTTTATTTCTGGCCATCTAAACCCACTTCTTGTCAAAAATCTTCTCCTCCTTTCTATGACACAATGACAGAAGCTGATAGTAGGTGTGTTGTTATGGTGACCCCTGTTACTATAGAAACTCTTTGGCAGATTTCACAGTGGTGCTGGTTTATTTCTAAGTCAGCTGTGCGCAGATGGAATGATTCACTGCAAACATAACACAGCAAGCAGTGCAGCAGGGATTAACAGTCTGGCCAGTGGGATAAAACAACTCTTTCAGGATGCTACTGTGCTACTATGCTGCTGTGAGTTGGGGGATTTAGCGGACAAAAACAGGTATCGAGAGTACCAGTAGGGTAATATAATGCTGAGGTATGTCCCACAGATCAGCTCTGCTCTCACTGTATTTGTTGTCCCATCCATACACACTCAGGTGGCAGAAATGTTGCCAGGAGACAAGCAGGTTCAGACCAGCCAGCCTTTCACGCCCACTGTGTTCATCTGGGTGGTTTAGGGAACATTTGGCATTATTTTTAGTGTATTCCAGAGATTAACTGATGTGAAAAATACCACTCTGAACTACCACTGAGGCTCCTTATTAGAGTCAAGTCAGTTAAAGTTCCTTTAAAAGCAACAGGTTGTTACCAAAGTGCTGCACAACAACAATAATATATGAGGTTTCAAATCAGTGAGAACAAATGTGATGGAAGGAAATAGGAGAGGTATGAGGGGGCAAGACTATTTAGACATTTGTAGGTCAACATGAGGATTTTTAAATCAATTCTGTGGAGCACAGGAAGCTAGTGAAGTAAGGACAAGATAGGTTGTGCTAAAATCTGCAAGAGATGGGGAAGTTGGAGGTACGAAAGGCACAAAAGAATGCCTGACTGAGCCAAACATGAAATGCATTACAATAGTCAAGTTGGGTTTTGATAAAAGCATGGATAATTTTCTCTTAGTCAGGTGTAATCAACACTGACTTTAGTTTTGCAAACCGTCTTAACTGAGAGGAGCTTTTCTGCAGAAAGTCCAAAATTATCCCCAGATTTGTAACCGACTGTTTAAAATATGGCTTCAGACAATAACTGTGGCAACACCTGGCTGCCAACTGCATACAATAGGCTCATCCAGTTTGATAAGAGATATACAGTCATAGAAACTGTACTTTTTTTCTTACTATGGTATGGAGAAATTTCAAGGATTGATAAAACATTGGTAAAAGCATTCTCACCTTGCATTTAGTGACAAAAACAGCTACAAACTGTTGTTTGTGTATTAAACCTTTACATTAAAATCCTTTAAAGTACAATAATTCTTACACTGAAGCCTAGTTGAATAAATCCACACAAAAAAAAATCAAATACAAAATCAAAGTTATTTGTTTTTAGTATACAATTGATTTTGTTTGCAATAAATAAAGGTTTGACAATTTTTTTCTTTTTAATTTAAACTGCTTGTCTCGTCTGCGCAGCATAGCTGCTGATTTGTAAATAGCTTCAGTGTCATGGAAGCGGACAGCTCACAGCTTTTGCTTGACAACAAACTGCTGCAGCACACAGCTTCCACTGAAACTGAACGTGCAGCATGATGACTTGTAAATGACTGCAAGCATGCATTTTACACTGTAATAACATTACAGGTGAGACTTAGTGTCCCAGTAAACCGTAAAGTGCAAGCGGCATGCAAAGCAGGACGTCTAACAAGTAGAATTTATCCATAAATATTACATCTGGACATTTCCTGTTATGACATGTCAAAATGTCTGCTGTAAAAACAAATACGTAAATGTAAATACACTAAAAAGATAGAGTAATTGTATGGTTATTGTAAGATGGTACCTGCTGAAAGAAAACCATCCCTATGAGTGGTGCTTTTTATCCCCTGATCTTCTCTCATCTGGCCGCCTGCTTTTCCTGGATGTTTCTCCCTGCTACGAAGCACAAACAGAAATATATTTGAATAAATGCCTTCTATGTTAGCATGAAAACAAGCTGAAAGTGAAGATGAATCTGAAATTGGAAACTGAAATGCAAACAGAAGAACAACACACCACACTTTCAGCAGCAATTATATATTAAATGGTTCCATTTCGTAGTCCTTTTATTCAAAGCAGTTCATGCTTTGACACTTGCAAAGGTTAGTAATTGCTTTATTATAAATCATAATTTTGACCGACACTGCACCAGTTACATCTAAAAGAGGGAGAAGGTTATTACGACAGAGTTAGAAACAACAGAAATAAACTGTATTTTTACCAGAAAATCACAGCACTCATTAGTTGTCAGGTTGACAGATCAGTAAAACAGTCAAGAGCAAAAGAGTCAGCATCTTCTTTTGTTGTCAAACACAATGAGTACGGCAACAAAAACACCATGAAAGGTTGTGCCTGGATGCACTTTTTCCAGAGTTAGTGAAAAACAAACTTAACACAAAAAGTAAGGATTTTTGTGTTTAGTAGATTATTTCTTTGTTGTAACCAGATGTGTATAACAATGAAGTGCATTTACTTTGTTACATTGCTTTTTTTAATGTATTTGAATAAAGTATTTTTTAATTGTAACTTTTACTTTTATTTTGTTACATTCAAAACATAAAAAAATATACTTTTCCTTATTTACTTTAACATTTAACACCCTGTTACTCTCTACAAATTTCAATATAATCATAACTCATCATGAAAGGAGTTGCACTGTTGAATTTACTCAGATCGGTTTAGTGGAACCACTTGACATATCCTGGTTAAAAAAAAATTAAACGCTTTATTTTTACAGTGTGTAAAAGTACTTTGACTTTCACTTTTCTGAGTATTGTGAGCAGTTTTATGACTTTTACTGAAGTACTTCTTTTTATCAGTGAAATTCCTTTTTACCAAAGTCATTTTCTGTTAAAGTATTTTTACTTTTACGTGGTATTTTTTTCCCCCCAAGTACGTTATACACCCCTGGTTGTAACAATGCTTCTTGGAAATCTTATGCTGTTGAAAAGCCTGTTAATTTCCCTTTTAAATGGTGCCACGTTCGTAAGGAACATGCCTTTGTGGGATGAGCAGTAGAGCGGAGTATGTGAGTTGCACACTTGAAAAATTTGCCAAATCTTTTCTGCCAAACAATTTATTTTGCTGTTGTTAGTCACACTTGTTTTGAGCTTCTGGTACCCCCAGGTGCTGCCAATCAGGTGACGGTATAAGATGTATTGCCAAGAAGCGTTGTTACAATAATCTAACAAACACAAATTTCCTTACTTTTTGTGCAAAGTATAGTTTTTCCAATATGTTTAATAAAATGTATCCCACAGAAACAATACAATAAAACCAAACTGATTCAGTTTTTTTTACTTAAAGTTGCACTCAAACATCAATAAGCATTATTTCTTAACTCATTTAAACCCAATTCTACTCTTCATCTGTCCTCCTAATTAACTTTAAAAACCGCCAGTGAATTTTATAATATAAAACAAAAATGTAAATGCATAATTGCATTTATGTCAATTATAATAATTTTTTGGATTGGTTTATTGTAAGATAAATGCTTAAGAATCTTCAGTACAACTTTAAGCCAAACTCTTGATTTGCCCTTAACATCCCAGTGATTACAGTCAAATGATGCTTTCTCAGAAGAAGAAAATTGCATTCCAACGTGGATTAAACCTTGAAGCAACACAGTGAAAAGGTATCTTCATGCCAACCTCTGACTCATAATCCTGCAGAGTGGGACAGAGCTGAAGGTCACTGTGCCACCTGCTACCTCCTTGGTTTTCTGGAGTGGGAGTTGACACTCGTCGAATAACCTTTCTGATCACCTGGCCAACGTAGAATATTGACAAAAAAGAAAAAAAAAAAGATCTGAAGGTTGGCCTGTTTTTAATAAAGCTTTTACCCACACTGAATTTCAGAGGTAAATGAGACACAGGAAACCATTTATACATTACTTTTCTACTGATGAGATTCCCTTCGTGGTCCATATAGTGTTCTTCTGTCACAGACTCGCCCGGGATATTCTTTGCTTCTTCCCCCTGCAAGTGTTGGCGGTTAGCATATGTGCTACGATTTGTTGATGACAAAACAAGTCAAGAAAACAGAAAAAAAAAATCCTTCCCCATCACCACACCGCAAGGAAACCTCTAGAGAAAAGAATGTTCATGTCAGACAGAGACCCAGTTAGTATTTAATCAACATCTGTGGTATGGTCAGTAGCAAACCTATCAGAACACAAACCAAAAACTACCAGAGCACACAAACCAGATTTAGCAGTAAAAACTAAACTAAACCAAGCCAAACCCAGTGAGCCTCAGTTCCAGGCTTTCACCTTTAAAATAAGACGGCGTCTGAAGATTCTGGTGGTTACGGTCTGTTCTTCCTCTGAACCAGATTCTACACTAACTCGCTGTGGAGGGGATCACACAACAGTGTTACACAGATTTTTTACTTCACATTTTGTTGGTGTTTAGGACGGAACTCCGTGGTTGGATGTGTTGAACTACAGAAACTTGGAAGAGCATGGTTGAGAAATTACTTTTTCAAAAACTGAACCATAATGCAACATAATGATGACATACAGGAGATAAAAATTACTTTTAGATTTTTTTTCTTGGATTAATTGATATCATTACCTGAACTTTTTTCTCTGACACCAGCGTTCCATCCTTCCTGCCGTTTGATGATTCTGATGAGCCGTCCTGAGGTGAGTGCTTTGAATTATTGCCATTTCGCCGGGACCTCCCTGATTCTGCCCGAGACGAGGAAGTGATGGAGTCACTAGAGTTTTCATGGCTGTTTTGAGTAGAAATGCAAAATATCAAATTATCTTCTAAAATAAATTTTAAAAGTCTAATCAGGTTTATTAGATACTAGTTTAGATAATAGTTACTACTTTAAGGAAAACTGTTTTAACCGAACGGTTTGGTTTTATTTGTACCTTTCCTGTTTGTCGAGCAGGTCTGAGCTGACACTGCGGCCCGGCGTTGGCGGTTCCACATTGACACTAGATGAATCACTGTGCCAACCTGAAAGTGAACACATGTTTTTGTCTGCATGTTCAACCTCTTCAGTACCCTTTGGATCTCTGGATTCCGTCATCTCTTTGTCGTCCTCCTCCTTCTCCTCTGAGCCTTTTTCTTCCTTCACCTCTTCCAGTGGAGATGCTAATGCCTCATCTTGGACCTCTTTGCTTTTCCCCTCCTCTTCTTCCTCATTGGATCCAGACTCACTGGGCTGGAGTTGCTTAAGTGCTTCAGCCCAGTCCTGAGGGGAAAGGTCAGCTACAGAATGATCTTCTGGTGCCAGATTTTCTCCTGATGTAAGAAAAACGTCTTCTATAGCTTTAAACTGAAGCTCTCCATCAGTGTCATGCTTTCTGTCTTCCTTCTGGAGGCCTTCCTCACAGCCCTCATGAACTTTTTGAATTCCAGATGTTTGATCGATATCCTCTTTGACAGTTTCTGCTTCTGCTACACATTTTTCTATTTTAAAATCAGTTTCTATCAGGCTGACTGTCAAATGTTGAATGTTTTCGATTATCTCAACCTTGCATTCTTCCCCCTTCTCATTCATTTCATTTTTTCCCTGCTCAACAGACCACTTCTGTTCCACCAAAATGATATGTTCTTCTGGCATCTTTGACCTGTCTTTTATGATCATCTCACATTTTCTTTCCACATTTTTGATCAAATCCTGTTCAACCCACTTTTCCACTAATCTATTTTCCTCGGCTAACTGTGCTGCAACCATCTCAGCAACTTTCTCTATTTCTTTTGTCCCTTCCATATCACTTGCTTTCCAACCAGCAACCTCCTTCACTTGATTCAAGATGCCCAGTCGTTCTCCTCCATCACTCAGTTGTGCTCGGTCAGGGGTTGACGGAGTTATCGATGACACAGATGACAGTGAAGGGGAGGATGTAGAGTACGCCATGTCAAAGTCCAAGTCACACATAGTTGGAAAGGACGGTGACCTTGGCTTGTGGGCAGGCTCCACCTCATGAACAGACTTGTCTTCCTCTTCGCTCAAAAGCAGCTGGTCGTTCAAAGCAATGTGGGGCTTTCGGATCTTTGAAGGATCAGGCTCAGGAAGTTCAAAGGTAGGGATGCTCAGGGCAAGCTCACAAGGTCTGGGGGGACTTTTCGGAGGGCTGTCTGGCTCTCCTCTACAAGATTCTACCTCTGAACTCCAGGGTGGAGGCTGGGTGTCTGTGTGTAAGGGGGTGACTGAATCTGGGTAATGGTACGGTTGATAGTGGGCAAGGGTAGGGTTAGGGGTAACTGGGAGTTCAGGTTCCAAGAAGTAGGGGTTGGACTGCAGAGCGGCAGGAGACTGCAGCTCCGTGAGAATGCTCTGATAATCTGTAGGTGACAGGATGACAAATGTACAGACAAACACATATGGAAGCCACAAAAGCATACAACACACAACCCCACCCCACTGAAATCTTAGCACAAACACCATATGACAATATGACATGGACACAGAGACTAAAGTGCAACGCATGTACCCAGGAAACCACTAGGATGTGTTCCAATAATATGCACCCCC
>JARVJO010000001.1:30345375-30362355 GCA_031762555.1 Cynodonichthys magdalenae
TAATAAACATTTTTTACAGATATTTTGACATTAGTTTGAAACACTACTTTAGATTTAATATTAATTCTGTCTTTCAGAAAGTGTTAATGCTCCAGTTGTGAAAAGGGAAACACATTAGTTGCACCCTAAGGCTACTTCAGTTGTAGCAAGAAATATGATAAGATTAAAAAGCAATTGCCAGGGTGTTCTGTTACATGCTCACATAATGGAAATGACAGATGAGAGATGTGAAAATGGATGAGTCAAAAAGAAGATACAAGACAAAAACGAGAGAGCACTCTAAATGAATATTTCCATTTTAGATGGATCGTTGCGAGTTCGAGCGGGAGGTGGGGTGACTGAAGGCGCACACTTGCACTGGCAAACGGGACAGGGAGACAGGGAGCGGAGAGGAGGTGAGGGAGGACTGGGGCTGGGACAACGAGAACCTGAGGGGGAGACAGGAGGAAGAGTACATATGGAGAGAGGGGAAACAGGGCGGGAGGAGGAGAAGGAGGCCAGGTGAGTCACTAAAGACTCTTTACTTGGAGAGATGCTGATAGAAGGGGAGGTTGAGGCTGGGACTGAAGATAGGTTGGGTGCAGCAGGGGTAGCCATTGGTTGAGATAAGGTGGGATCACCAGAGGAACATATGGAGGTGGTTTTGATGGTGGATGTAGGGTCAGAAGACGAGTCAGATAATGTGAGTGAAAGAGTGATAAGTTCTGCTTGGGGAAGGATTGAAGTGGGTGTGGCTGGGACGGATAAAGGAGAAGTCGGAACAGATGTGGTTGAAAAAGATGATGGTGAGTTAGGAGCAGAATAAGGTAATGGTGAGGTGATCAGAGGGATAGGGGAGGTCAGACAGGGCAAGAAAGAAAAAGCAGGGGATTGACAAGACTCTGCAGGGTAGCTCTGAGGAACAAGGCGAGGGGAACGAGAGCGGAGGAAGATGGATTGAGAAGGCTCATGTGGCACTGAAGGTGCCAAGTCTTTCAGTGAAATGGAAGACTCATAACTTGGGGAACGGCGTGAGGAAAAGAGAGGGCAGTTAGCTGATGCAGCAGGTGTGAGGGGAGTAGGAGGAGGAGTTGGTGTTGGTGTTGGAAAAATGGGACTTTGAGCCCTCAGGATAAAGGCTCCTGTGCTCCTGGGAGTTAAGGGGATAATTACACACACTATGGAAAATAGAAAAAGGAAAGAAACATGCAAAGGCAAATAGGAGTTGGAGAAAAAGAAAGAAAAGCACATTAAACACTGAAAAACATGAAACATGCTTGTGAATTAAACAAAGAATGAATAATGTGGAGAAATTGGGGAAACGCACATGTGGTGGCTCTTAATTTGGTTAAGAGCTTGTATATGTTGTTATCAGCAGCTCATAGTACTATGGGGAAGTAAAGGGATGCAGGAGGAGGAGAGGCAGTTCGGTTTCACAGATTCTCTCATCTATCCAAGGAAGGCTCAGAGGAACTGGAGGAGAACTAGAAGAGCTTAGCTAAATAAATGGAGAAAAGCAGACTCTACATAGTTAAAAAAAATTCTAAACAAGTCAGATTTAACTGAGGAACATTTATAGCAGTTTTTAGTATGCAACATGCACTATGAGAATTGCACTAATTACAGTAATATAACAAAAATGGCAGCAGGGAGAGGTAAGAAATTGGCTAAGCAGAGCTAAACTTTACCATCAGCGGGATCCCGGAAAACAGCGTTATCATCGGCAAAACATCTTGTGCCTGAAACATTGCCATAATCAAATATTGGACCCTCCAGTAACGTCACAATATCCATTCGATTGACTTTGGTTAACACTGCTGATAAGGCATCCGCTGTGGGAAAAACAAAGAAAGGTTTTCCTGAGTCAAAAACAAACAAACAAAAAAAACTATTCACAAGGAAGTTTTGTGCAAAAACTAATTAATTGATTGCTTTACTAATTGTAAAAGCTTTTTCTAATTAGGTTTGAAAACAAATAATGAATGGAAGTCATGGCAAGACAAATATGAAAAGCGAGAGGAAGGTATACAACAGAGAGGAAATTAATCCTAAAAAGCTAGAACCTTCACCGCCACTAAAGTGACAAACATTTTTGTCTTTGATAGATCGCAGGACTGTAACATAGTGGAAAGAAATAGTCAGATCTCCAGATGTAAGAAATTGACTTACTTGTGGCATTTTTCCCTTCTCGACTGACCCACTTTTTCAGAAGCATGAAGCTTTGTGCTGTCAGAGAGTTGGGGTTCTCAAGCCTGATGTGGTTGATCTCATCCACTGTGAAGTTCATCTCTCGAGCCAGTTCTGTGTAGTGACATAAAATACACAAAATATAACTTAGCCCAAAAACAAAACTCAAAAGTGCTATCAGTCTTTTGTAAGTGTAAAATCTTTAACTTTAAAGGGGACCTATTATGCAAAATTCACTTTTTTACATGTTTTTATGCTTCAATCTGGGTCTGTACTGCTTCCAGAAACAGTTCGGTTTGTACTGTAAATAGGTTTTTTAGTGTCAGCAAACAAGCGTTTTCAAAAACCTGAGGATTGTGACGTCACAATCCCAGTGACCTAGCAATGCCAAGGCAAGCCCAGCCCCTCACCTGGTAACCCAAGTGGAGACTCTGCCCACTTCTTCACAGGATGACCACGTTAGTTCTGCTGTTTTTACAACAGTCATGGAGATCATAGATGCGTGGCCTAATTTTATTTTTATTTAATTTTATCTTTATTTTTGATGGCTATGTTCTAGCAATATTGACAAAGAAAGTTGTAGTTTGTGTAAATTTCACGATGGACTACTTTGGAAACTACTACCATTCCACAGCATGATTTACCCAAGGACTTTAAGCTGAAGGAAATTTCTGTCCCTATTTTTCGTCACAAATCTGCTGATGACGGCGGTAAGTGATGTGTTGTGTGTTTAGTGTTGCTGTTCGGCATGAATATGATTTCTCATTTAGCACAAATTGACCGCACTGCCTGGATCGATTACAGAGGAGGCAAACCGCTTCGCCTTTCCCCCTCCGCCTGGGTAAACGGTGACCAGGGTTTGTGCTCCTCGCTTTTCCCCCTGCTGTATGTGCTGCTCCGGGTGCTGCTGGAGCACAAACCGCCTCACCCCACAGATGTTTCCTAACTTGTTCTAAGACCCCCATAATAGGTCCTTTTTAACATGAATGCACATCAACATCTATGAGACTATCTGCAAAATGTACTTCTGTATTTTAAAGCATTTGTTGTGGTGCTTCAATTAGTCTCAAGACTGCAGGAAACACAGTTTGAGATGAAATAACTGACAAATAATAGGTTATTAGGAAAGGGGGTGATGCAAATTGACTCACCTGTCCAACTGAGTCCTAGGTGATCTGCAACAATAGCCATGCGCAAGTCTGTTCGCTCACAAGGACTTTGGGGACCTGATAATAAAAGAGGATAATGGAACATTAATATAATGAACATTCTTCATCCCCTTTACGTTAATGTGAGAGAAAATTAAATGAGCCATTTTCCTTTTTTGGCCACTTGCTCATATCTAAATCTTAAAAGCCACTGATACCAAATTGGTTAAATTATTTTAGCTGCATCTCATCAAGTAACTGATTATACAGCAGTAACTTATGACAAAGAAAACAATTTTGTCAGAATTATCAGCAGTAGTTAGAATTTAAAGTAATTAGATTTTTTGTACCATTTACACCAAGATGGCAAGAAAAGGATATTTTGTACTACAGACATTATGGTCAACTTAAATGTGTCTATAACAGTAAGTGGTGCTCTGTGACTATTTGTGGCATGTATCCTTTAAGCAGGCAGTAACTCTCATGACAAATACACAAAACAAAGCACAATATGATCCTCAATGGCAGACTTAGTTCTATAAATCTAAAATGTGACCATGCAAACACACTACTTAGTGTTATTCGTAAACACTGGTTAGTCTCAAGGACAATTACATGAAAAAAAAAACAACTATTACAATAGATCAATAACCATCCTGCACAGACAAATAGACAGATAGATCAAGAAATTGTCAAACATAGGACTGGTTGTGCCAGTGTCCATTCATCTCTACTGACATGCTTGCTTTCTTATGTTTAACAGGGTTGAAAAAGGAAAAAAAGGGAGGAAAGACAATCTTGTGACACTGACAGCACAGTACACAGTACATCAATGACAAAAAAATAAATTTAAATGACAGCTACTGTTTTGAGGAGAGTATGTAAAACACGCCACAGGCATTCCATCAATCCATTAAATGATCACAACAATGTCATGCAACTAAAAGTGAAATATTCAACTATATAGATGTATTTTAAACATAGTGTGAAAGTTTTACAAACTAGGCTTGATCTCCGCGATGGGAGGTGTTCGAGACCCTGTGAGTCCCTGACTGCCCTCCTTCCCACCAGTCCGCCTACTCCTCCTGCTCCTCTCACTGCCGGAAGCCCTGTCCGTCGTCGCCACCTTTGCCCTTACGGACGCGGCCCCGGCCTCAGCCCTCGAACCTCTACCAGACCTGGATGAGCGGGAGGGCTGGGAAGGCTGGGAGGCGTCCGACAGAGAGGTGCTTCGGGAGGTGCTGTCTTCCTCCGACTGCTCTGTCTGCGTCTTTTTGTCCTCGTCTGACAGGCGGTCCACCAACTTTATCGTCTCCCCGCTAATGTCCTTAAAGTATTCGATGGTGCGCTTACAAAGCTCACTAGGGTTTTCCTGTCTGTTCTGTCTAGATGCTGCCTCACTTGCGACACTGCTGAGTTGATGTCTGTCCTTAAGTGGTAATCTTGTGGGCAACTTTATGGCTGTTCTTTCTGTGTTCAATGTTTTCATTGGTTGGGAGGTAATTCTAACTGAAACAGGTAAGCTAGCTGTTGCAGACAGACTACTCTTTTTAACATCTTTGATTGGTATCCTTGATCTAGGCTCAACTTTGGCTATGACTGGTGTTCCTTTTTTCCTGATCTCAACTTTTACTGCTTGTTTAGGTTTCTGCTTGCCAATGGCTGTTCCATGTGTATGAAATGACCACCCTGATGCCTTAACTGGAAGCCTTGACTTGGACTGCTTCACCTCATTTTCTTTAATAGTTTCATTTTTCTGCTCCTGTGCTTGACTGCTGTTGTGCACCTCCACTCTCTCAATCTTATTTCTACAGCACAATGTTTCTATTCTGCTAGCCTTTTGAAGGGTAGGTTCAGAGGAGGACTGCAAATTAAATACCACACTGCCACATTGAATATAGTTGGCCTGAACACTTGAGGACTCAAGGTTATTGTTGTTGTTGGAGTTTTCAGAAGGGAAGTCTCTCTTTTCTTGCCTTGACTCAGCATGACTGCTATGCTGTTTCTCTGTACACTGACTTTCTATACTAATGTATTCTGGCACCATCTGTCCCTCTGATATTTCAGCTTTGCAATCGGTGAGATCCCCTGAATCTTTTTTCACAGTTATGGAGGCAGCTATGCCCATCTTAATAGGAGTTCGTAATTTGGAATCAACCTTAGAGGCTGTGATTGTGCAGGATGAGGCAGTCTCAGCTATGGCTTCACAAGCAGGAATATCAGTACCAGCAAAGACTGTGTCACTGCCAGGCTGTGCAGAGATGCATTTTGCTGTTGTTGCTGCTGGTGTTGTTGATGTAATGTTGCTGTCTAAGGTAGTATCGCTAGTAGCTAGAACCTTCACTTTCCCATCTACTGAGGATCTCTCTCCTGTTTTTGATGGAGAGGAAAGTACCCCCAGGATTTTTCCCCCTCTCCCCTTTTCCCCTGTTTTAGGGTCAGAGGAATGCTCACCAATCTGGAAAAACTGAAGTCTCTCTTCAACAAAGTCCCGCTTGCTCATGTCAATAGCACCACTGCGGGTCATCTCAAACATCTTCCCTTCATGGAAAGGAAAGGGATTAGGTTCACTAGTCGGTGTACTCTCATCAGTTGGTGTTCGGGCAGGGGTTGTGTCTGGTGTTGTAGCCTGGGATTTGTCCTCCACTGATAAACTGAAGGGCTTGGGGTCCTCTTCTTTTGTTTTAGATTCAAAAGCACCTTCATTATCAACCCCTTTTGTAGACCAAGGATCAAAGTCCAGACCTTTGGTGGCAACAGTTTTAAAAGTTGAAATCAGTTCTTCCTGAAGTTGGTATCCAAAATAATTTTCTGCAAAACCCTGTCTGTCAGGGTGTCTTCCTTCAAGGGTATAGTCTTTTTCATCTCCACCACCTTTTGCTGCAGCTTGGTTGCCTTTAGTCTTTCCATTATCCCCTCCTTCCTCATATTTTTCTTCTTCTATCACTTCAAGTTTAGATTGACCAAATGAACGATCAGCTGTTTTTCCATCAGTAGACAAACTGGATGTTTTAGGGTCCTCACTCAGTCCATCATCTTCATCCTGAAGGTCATACCCATCTAAAGAGTCAATTTCGGTTGCATCTGTGTCATGGGAGAACTCAGCTGTGGTTGCTATGGAACAGTCAGTAACTGACTGGTCATTGCCATTTTGTTCAAAGTCAATATCCTCCCCCTTTACTACACCATTAACTTCAGATTCCTTATCATTTCCATTTTTCTCTGACCGTTTGGGTTTCTGGCGTTTTTCTCCTTCCTCTTTCATTTTGAAGGTATACTTTTTGACAGGGATAGGATGGAAAACAGACTCATCATCACTAGAATCACTATCATCAGCTCCAGGGGGTACAGGGGATGGTGGCTGAACTCTGATGATTGGCTCAGCTAAAAGGTGCCTGTCGTGCTCTTCTTGTAGGTTTACCTCCATCATTTCCGTGTCTGTGTGAGAAGTAGCACGTGAGGCTATTTTTTCAGCATTAGACTGCTCTGCTTCTAAAGGAGGAGGAGGTGGAAACTCTATATATGCAACTCTTTTGTCCTTTGACTTTCCTCTTTCTTCATCCTGCTTTTCATTATGCTTCTCTGAAGTGGCTGCCTTAGACCTTTCTTTTGAGAGATCTTTGTAGATAAAGTTTTTTCCTTCTTCCTCCTCAGACTCCTCTGGGATGGTGCTTGGCATGCCCACCATAAACCCTATCACAGAGTCTGGTGTTCTGGATGCCAGGCTTACTTCCTCTGAGCTGGGGGTCTCAGGGGTGACAGGGCTCTTTCCAGAACTATCCATGAAAGTAACTTGCTCTAGAGTGTCATCTTCTGGACTTCCTTGAGGAGATGACACCTGCTTTTGTTTGACAGTGTAAAATGTACCTCTAGTTTCGTGCACTGTTCTACTCTCATGACTCACTATCTTTTTGTATGTGCCCAGCTGCCCTGAGGTTGTTTCTTTCTCATACTGCTTTCCTACTTGTATGCTGACATACACAGGTAAGGGTTTAATGTCTTTGAAACCCTCAGTGATAACTACAGGAGTTACTTGTTCCAAATATTCTACTTGGTCATCATCAACACCATTACACACTACATTTGACTGGCTACTCTCTGAAGATGTAGACTTTCCTACCGAGGATCCACGAGTAGACTTATTGGAATCAGAGCTACTATGTAACCGATTTTTAGTAGGTGTATGAGACCTTGAATTCTCATGTGGCCCATCTAATTTTAAAGAGGCAGTTTTGTGATTTTCTGAAAAATTAGACAATTTTCTTACAGGAATTTGTGATTCCGAGTTTTTTTTTAGACCATCATTGCTATTTGGACTTTCTCTAACAACAAATTCTGAATAGATTACCTTTTTAGTAGTGTCTTGTCTTTGGTCACTGCTGCTACAGTCTTTTGTAGCATCACGAATTAAAGATTTAGATAGTTTTGGAGAAGGGGAATTAGATGGTTTATACCCCTGGCTCTCCCATGCTTTGAACATTTTTTCTTCCTGATCTTTTCCACTGGTTTCATACGTGGGTGAAAACTTATTTATTTCTGTCTCCAAACATTTCCTTTGGTTTCCTGGACTATTTGGTGCTTTTGGCATACTAGAACCTGCAAACACCTGATACACAGGTAGCTTAGTTTCCTGAAGCTTCCTGACAGGAGGGTTTGAATTTTGGCCAGCTTGAGGACTCCTATCTTGCTTTTGAGCCTCTTGCTCAAATTTTAGCCTTACTGCACTAACTTTAGAGGAAGACATTTGAAACTGTTTAGGAGTTTCAGCTACACTTCCCTTTGCTTTACCATCACTTTGCTTTCTCGAGTCTGCATCACTGAATTGCAGCAATACTCTTCTTTCTGGACTGCTGGGTAAACTGGCACATTTTCTGTCACTTGAGCCAAACCTGTCTCTTAGCCTCTCTCTGCTCCAGTCCTCCCCACTACCCCCACTTTTATAAGGTGACCTCTCTGGGCTACTTTGGGTTGAACTAGGCCCTGATCGTGATTCTTTGAAATCTGGTCTGCGAGATTTCTTCTCTGGAGATGAGAGCTCATCATTAAGCTGTTCTGTTCTATCTCGAAAAAACTGAGAAACTTCACTGAGTTTCTCCTCTGCCTCTTTTACAGTCCTATCCATTCTGTCCTCATACACAATTTGTTCTTTATCCTTAACTTGTGTGTCATCTGACACACGCATCCAGACAGATTGCTTTGGGCTACCAGGCTCAGAAGAGTACTGTAAAAGTGTCAGTTTGTCATAGTTATCATCAACATTGGCCATTCGTCCAGATTTGTCAAAAACATTCCTAGATGACCTAAATACATACTCTGTTCTTGGTCCAAGTGACCTACCTCGACTGTGATTGCGTCTATCTGGTGAATGGACCCCAGACCTATCTCTCAAATATTCCTCTGTGTCTGAATGAGACTGGTTAAATTTTTCAGAAAGCAGCATTTTTTCTGCAAAATTGTATGATTCTCCCCTAAGTTCAGATGATTCATCTTCATGGTATTCTACAGATTGCTGGCTAAGTAGTTTTAATGTTTTGTATGAGTCATCTGTCACAAGCTGAGCTGAACTAGGTCGACTGTCTTCTTCCTGTGACATTGGTGTGCTCACTCTGGGGGAATCAAGGTACACTGGAAGTGACTCTTCAGGTTCGTCGTTTTGTCTACTTCCTGGGCAGTAAAACATTTCCTTTTCTGCATGGTTTTTTGTCTCTCTGATAATTACTTCTGTTGGTTCTGTTTTATTGCCCTTTTCAATGTGCACCTCAATTATTCTTTCAACCTTAGGTTTGGAGTTGATATCTTCAATGACTCTTAGTGATGCATCTTCATTCGAAGACTTGTGCTCAAACAGTCCAGCCAATTCTCTAGATGGGTCCTTCCCAGACTGAAAAGCCTTCATTATGTCTCGCACAGACATTGTTTCCTCACATCTCTCTGATGTTGCCTCTATGCCTGGTGGTTTGTGGTACACCATCCTGGTGGTGGTAGTGATGTGAGTTTCTTCCTTTACCCTCATCCCTTTACCCATAGGATCTTCATCAGGGCTGGCTTTCACTGAATAGCATTTATGTTGGTCTGGACTTGATGGAGATGAACTCTGATTCCCTTTAAAATCTGAATCGATTATTCTGGCAGGATTTGCATCCTCCATTGGAGGCTGGTTCTCATCCTCTGGTTCATAGCTCCTGATGACATGCACTACTTCAGTCCTTGTCTCAGTAATTACTGGTGGAACTGGGATATCCTGAAAAAGGCCCTTGGGACCCATGCCTTCTGCACTTTGAGGGGCAGAAGGAGTCCTCTCACTTCTGGTCTCAAATCCACTGTCTGAGAGAGGACTTTTATCTTGCTCATGCAAAATATCGTCTGGAGATTCTAGCACCATGTCTCCTCCAAAAAGTGAATCTGCTACTTTACTAATTTCTTTCTCTGAAGGTGAAGATCGGATATTTGTTGGAGGCATTTTGAGCTTATGTTCCTGTACTGCTATAGTTGGTTTCAAGACTCGTTTCTGCTTCTCCTTGCCCTCTACTTCTCTTTTGTCTTCATCTGCTTTATTTCTAGCGTTGTGTATTTTGGAAAAAGAGCTGCTCCCGACATCACTGGCTAAGTAGTCAACTACTTTAGAGAGATTAAAATCTCTGTCAGGTATTGTTTTTGATCTGGCCTCAGAAACCACAGTTTCATATCTTGGTGGATAGCTCCAATTGCTTGGCGGTTGCTCAACTTGTAACTTTGAAAAGTGTATGTCATCCAATGAACCTCTTGCTAGAGAAGTTCTACCATCCTTGTCGGGATCTTTAGTCAGGATTTCGCTTACTTTTACCAGGTCTTGTTTTACTTTCTCCACAATCCGATATGGCTCCTCATCTTCCATCTTAGCTTCTTTGGGAGAATTTGTGTTGAATCCTTTGCTAGCTGTAGAATTGGGATCTGTCTGTAAAATGGCAGACATTCGTATTAAATCCTCTTTCATTTCAGCTACATCCTTCAGAATCTCTTGACTGGATGATAATGGTGATGTAGTGATAGATTTGATGGTAGCAGGAATAAGGGGAGTTTTGATAGGGGAAAGAGTTCTAACAAAGGAGGACTGGGTGTTCATGTCAGAGGGAATAGTTTTTCTGGGCGACAGAAGAGCAGCAGCAGATTTGGACACTTCAGGTAGCTTTTTAAACTGAGGCTCTGGCAGCACATTGATAACAGAGTAAACTGGGACAGTCATTGTACTTGAGGTTACAGCAGTGGTGACATTAGGAGAGGATCTAAGAGAGGTGTAAAGTGAACCGGAAGCTGATGACCTAATAGACTGATATGAGGAGGATGCAGAAGAGGATAAGGACTTGAGGGTGCCATAGCCAGCAGAGCAAGAATTTAATGTCTTTTCAACCTCATCAAAGGCTGCATTGACGCTTGTAGTGGCGGCATTAGTGGTTGCTTGTATTCTCTCTTGCAGACTGCTGGTGAGATGAGATGTTGGGGAAGAAGAGCAGTACTGTGAAGGTGACACAGAGCCATTGATTAGAGCTGCAGCACTTGGAGAGTTGTTGGATTTTAATGTGGATGAAAGAGAAGAAAACAAGTTCCTTGCAGGACTAGTAGCATTCGAGGCAAAAGTGCGCACAGAGGAAAGACCAGGGACTGTTTTTATGGGTGAGGAGGAAGCTGATGTGCCAGCAGAACTTCCCACTATAGTTTTGTATTGGAGGGGAGAGCTGAACATAGAAGATTTAGGAGATGTTGGCGGGGTCAAGCCCATTGCTGATCTTTCAAGATGAGTACCTCCTCCTGAAGCAGTAATGGGGGAAGTCCTAGCAGACAATATCCCCAATCCTTTCATGGACAAAGGATCTGGGACACTTTTACCTGGTGAGGCCAGGGGACTGGGGGTAACCTGGATAGGGTACTGGGGTTGGCTGATTACACTTTTTATTGGAGAGGAAATGGTTCTGTAAGATCGAATAGGAGAGGCCGTGTCACTAGCTGACTTTACAGAGGAAGCGGGTGATCCAGGAATGTTGGTCTTGATGGGGGAGACAGAGTTGATGGACCAGACAGATTTTAATGGAGAGGCAGAAGGTGTGTTGGATGACGAACTGGAGAGGGACCCAAACCCAGATTTGGCTTGGCCAGGGAGGGCGACAGGAACAGGTGACCACGCCTGATAAGATCTTGTTGAAAAGACAGGTTTGTGAGGGTAGCTAGAAGGCTGCGTTCTCGGCGTGCTTCGATCAGTTGTTTCTTCAATAATAATTCAAATTAAAACAATAAAGAAGTAAACATAAAATTAACATAAAATAATTGGAAATAAAACATAAAAACCAGAAAGAGAAATTTGAGTCAGTTAAAAAAGGGCATTATGCACAATAGAAAAGGTAAAATTTTGCACAAAAATTGTAAGATAGGTTTATATGTGAAATAATGTAGACTCAAAGACAAAATGTACAGAATGAAGAGTGGAGAACAACAGAAATGCTTGACACATGGTATGAGTGACAATGAAAAAAAAAAATTATAGAAAAATACAATTCCATTGACTTTTGTTGTGCTCAATTTGTCTTGCTCCTGGCCACAGTGCCTTTTACAATGCATGTCTGAATAAAATGTGTATCCTTTCATTCAGTGCACTTTCAATGCCAGAGGACCCCACAAGTGTATATTATTCATAAAAAGATGATTATCTTAATCCTTTGGATGTTACTAAAATATGTAGTTGCACTTTACAAAGATGTAACAGGAATTTAGGCAAAACGCCTATTTTGAATGTCCTAAAAAACTTGTTCTGAAGTCAGAACTATAAATATTTTTAACTATAAAAAGCAAAATTACATTTTCTTATTTTCAAAACAACATCATTGTATGAAAAATCCTTCCAAAGTAAAGTGCAACCTGTTAGGTACTAATATACACAGCCGCACACAATCATAAAGCCAATAAAAAATAGTGAAATGATGACTAAGAATGAGAAGAATTCATTTGTTTATTTTTATTCCACAAAATTTCAAGTGATAAATGAACAGACACAATTTACAAATGTTTCCACAAATGTAAAAATAACAGTTGAAACAGAGACATTTTTTTCAACATGGGGTAGGTAAGCGAAGCATAACACACAAACACACACAAACCATGCAAGTGACTGATGTACGGTGATGTCATAGGACCATGTGGCTGAGTGATGATCAGGTAATCTGTTTTTGCACTTAGGTGTATGTAATGAAAAAAAATTATACTACTTCATTTAATAAAAATTCCAAACACTAAAACTAATTGAAGTTGCAACACAATCTAAAATCAATTAAAAACGTATTGAAAGTAAAAATGGGAAACTCACTCGCTGCTGGGTCAGTCAAATAGCTGTAGCGCTTACGCAAAGCTAAGGAGGCAAAGGTATGACGTCGTTCTGGCTTTTCAGTCTGGAACAAATAAAAACATTTAAAAAAAAAAAAACTTTCAACATAAAAAAATATGAGAAAATGTTTTAACCTATCAATAAAAGCCCCAATCTCAAGTTATATTCAGTGCAGTTCATTCTTGTTTTTAGTGACACTATCCATGCTGTTAGTACTAGCAATAGGAGGTGCTGCGCATTATTTTGTTAATTAGGTTATTGTTATTATCTGCATGTGCCTTCCTCAGTTCACTGACAAAAGTAATGACAAGGTTACCTTATCGAATGAAACCAAAGAGTGAAAATTGTGCCAAATTTTATACTTTTATCATAAGGCTTGTTTTTATATTTATAGCAATGAATGTCACCTGAGCATTCGGTAGGCTTGTGTGCTCAACTGATTCATGGAAATTATAATTATGGATCACATGGCCACTATCTATAATATGAATTCTGAAACCAGCACCATTTACAAAACTCTTACGGCATGCAGCTGTGTCAGTAGTTTTTTCACACACAAGTCTGTAACACGGGGAGAACAAGAGAAACAACACACTGTGAACAAATGTTAAAGGCTACAGGTTCCAAGAGGCATGTTTAGTTGATTAATAGAACAGTAATCCCTAGGAGTTAGTAGTAAGTGTGAGGTCCATTTCTAAATGTTTTGGAAAGAGATGAGTAATAAGAAGAGATGTTGTACATAAATTGGATCCTCTGAACTTGGATCAGATTAAAAAAAGCTTTGCTGACTAGAACATTTGCTATTTTCTTCATGCACTTCATTGGGTAATTTTATTATTATCATTATCGTAGCTATGTAGGTTAAAAAAAAAAAGCAAGCTGTCAGCAGCATTTCACAGACTCGGGCACTGCACAGAGACAAAATATTTGCAACACATACTTATTAACAAATTGGAGATAAAGGCAACAAAAAGAGTGACTGATAAGAAGCAGTTCCATGTGATGATGAAGAATTTGTTTACCTCATCATCAGGATCAGACTCCATATCCTGTGGTATTCCAAGATGCATTGCAGGAGAGGAGAGGAGAGATGACACAATGGACAGCAGGGGAGTTATAGTGAGCGGGGAGGGGGTGTTTGGACAACAAAACTCAGGGAATGAAAATGGAGCAGCAAAAACAACAAAGTGCTTCAGAAAACGTCTATGTGGTTAATACATAAAACAAATAGCAAAATAACAAAAGCAAAAGCAAAACAGTTGCAGGTTTTTGTAATCAATCAACACCACAACAAACAAACAGATTTTTTTTTGCCTTATTCTTGTGTGCCCACAGTGAGCCAAGCAACAAATCAAAGCATGATGTGCACCTGCGGCTCCATGTGTACGTTGTGGGGTCTTATGACTGGCACAGGCTTTACTATTATTAAAAGACACAAGCAGCAGGCAGTCGTCTCTAAACCAAACGTGCCTCAGTGGCTTGTCTTTACGTCTGGACAGCATCACTATCTGTCTGGCAACTTTATTTCCATGTGGATGACATGATATGGCCTTACACGATGCGAAGTTCAAATATGGTGATCCTACCTTCTTGTGGGTTGGCAGTGTGATATTTAAATTGCATATGGCAGTCTGTGGAAGGCCTTTTGTGGTTTTGGGTTCTCTCAGGAAGGAGAGACGGCCACATGGCTCCTGGCCCATGTCTCTGATCTGTAGATGATAGCAAAAAAAGTTGCATTAGCAGCTGAACAACACCTTTTCTTCAGCTTTTTGCTCCATTCTAAAAATCACAGTTGTCATTCTAAATGCGCTGCGAAAAAAAAAAAATCAGTGGGCAAAAAATAGCATTTATTTTTTAAAACCCATCATTTATAGGATTTTTAAAGCATTTCCTGCCAAATGGACTGCACAAGAGTGTTTTATTGTTATAAACTCCAGCTACCATAATAATTCCATGCTAGCAGACAGGTGTGGCGACAGGTGGGACATATTTTATACCTTCACGTTGAAAGGAAGTCTGTTTTCCTTGAAAGAGTAGAAGTTAAAAACCAACTGCTGCCCACTTTTGGTGAGAGGTGAAAGGTTGCCATAGCAATCCACATAGATAGGCTTGCCCTCCAGAACCTGAGGAAGACCAGTGTAAAACATATATCTTGTCACATCATGAGGATATAGTAAACAATATGTTGAAAAAATGTGACATTACCTCGATATCTTTGCTCCGGGCCACTTCTTCAAAGTTCTCCTGCTGCTCCAGAGTCTTGTCCACCTTGTCGTCTGTCATGCAGAAGCAGCGCAGCCGAGCCTCGATGGGGTCATTCATCTTGGCGAAGACCACAAACTTGGCCAGGTACGGCACGCAGATCAGCTCCCGGTATAACTGAGACGCTAGACTCACCGTCTCAGGAATCTGGTGACAGTCTGCGAGCCAGAACCTGATGGGGGGATGATCCAAGGTGAGAGGAGAAAGGAACAACAGCACAGACATAGTACAATAAAACGACATCAAACATTTTATAAGGGCTGCAGCTCTATAGTGCATGCATCCCTTAAAAGCAATAAATGAAACACATTTGGTTATTTATCCAAATGAGGCCCACAGACGCATTACAGCTGTATCACATGAATGACGGAGTCATCTAGGTGCACAGAACCAAAGTGAGCTCTGTTAAAGCACACTTCCCACATGATTCAAATAGAGTCAGGATGAAAGGTCATGACTTTGCATTATTTAAACAGGAGGCCACAACAAAGTCATTGGAACAGCAGAATGCAGAAAACAGTTTATGGCTGACTTTTTTAAATTATATAAAATGTGTCAATTTATTAAAAAAAAAAAGTTTTGAGTCTTCTGGAAAAGATGCTATTCTCAAAAGGGCATTCAAAATACCCTGACATTTTTTTTGTCTTTTTTGTGCTCAGCTCTGGCTCAGTGAGTGTAACCTGTGTCTCTCACCTGGCCGACACGTTTGTGGTGAAGGAGACACAGTCAGTTACAAAGGACAACGGTGTGGTTCCTGTGATGTCCTCCCACTGCGCGGGAGACGTCCCTCCTGTGTGAAACAAGACCAAAAGATGAGCTCACAGCCTTTCTAACAAAACCTGTTTTAACTTTAACACTTTGATTTTCTCTTCCTAATTTTTCTTATGCAACTTCTTCTTCAGAGTTCCCACGAATCTAAGGATGAACTGATCGTTAGGCAATATGAACTTGGTGATTATTAGTAAGGAAAATGTTTAGAATAAAGGTGCTGCTGTAGTGTTGCCATGCTATATCTGCAGCTCAGCTTGCCTGTGATGCTGCAGAGCAGACGCAAGCAGGGTGCGGCGTCGCCTCGCTTGCCGCTGGGATGACCTTCTGCCGATCTGGGTGGGACAGGGATCGTCATAGTGATCGGCTTGTGGAACTTCCTCCTCCTGGGCTCTACGGTGACGATGGGGCTGAAGGTAGCTCGGTTTCCGAGGACCGCCCTCACCATGTCATCTGGGACAGGCTGGGCCTAAAGAGAAATACAAATAAGTCAGAGGGAGGCAAAAGACTAAGGCTTAATATTTATTCTGCTGACAAAATATTGAGAAATGTGCAGGCCTCTCCTGAATATTTTATCAAACTAGGTCTTGGCATAACAAATATTCAACAGAAGTAGGTGGAATATAAATAATTAAGAAGTCAATGGAAAAGATCTGCAAAGCTTAAAAAAAAAAAAAAAATCAAGAAACAGGTTTCATAAAAAGAAATGTACCTGCAGGCCAACACGGATCCTCTTTGTGAGCGCCCCCTGTGGGAATGAGGCCTGGACCATGGGGACGTTGTTGCAGGATAGTACGCCTCCATCAGGACCCATGTGGTTAGACTCCTGCTTGATCCTGGACACCACAGCAAAATATTGTGGAAAATCTCTGGTGACGATGCGACAAATGCGCTTCTTCTCCAACTCGTCAGGACTGTCCAGTTCTGTTTCAAAAAAACATTTTCACATTTGTCATTTAACGACACATTTAGTGACTAATGTTACGTACTGTACATAACGTATAACTGAGCAAGTGCATACATACAATAAATCAACGTTATTTTATATTATTTTACTTAAGTTCAATTAAAATAGTTGTGTTTGTATTATGAAGTAAAAGTAAAAAAAATGCTGAGAGAATCGAGAAAGAAAAAACCTGAAACCCGAATCAGTGCAGGAAACCAATCCAGTACTCAGCCTTGAATGTTGATTTACACATATATAAAGTAATGCTGGGCATAGATTAAAATTTTTAATCGCGATTAATCTCAAGATATTTTTGCGATTAATCTAGATTAATCTCAATT
>JARVJO010000001.1:30362442-30377687 GCA_031762555.1 Cynodonichthys magdalenae
ACAACAAAGGCTCTCATTGGATGAGACGCGCGATGAAGGCTGTCTAAAGCCAATAGTGATCAAGATCCCGCCTCCCCATGGCGATCACTGGGTTTGTGTGTGTCTGGGTGTGTGCGTCTTCACACGCAGCCCAGAGAAAATATGGAGAAATATAAAGAAACTGCGTTAACGCACGTTAAAAAAATTATTGCCGTTAATTGTCAGCTGCGTTAACGCGATAATAACGTGTTAACGTGCCCAGCACTAATATAAAGATTATCAAAGCACTGTGGATAAAATGGCATCCCATCATGACACATTACAATGATTTTATAAAACCTAGTCACACCCAAAAAATGATGTCATACCCCTAAAACAATGAAGTTCCCTTAAAACAGTTCTACATTCCTAAAATGTAAAACATTGTGTTTACACTGCTGGAGCGAGGCACATGTTAAATAGAGACTTGTAGATTCTTTTACTGTTTAAAGTAAATTATTACAATTTATCACAAAGTATCAAATATAAAATGGTATAAAAATGTAGCTAATCAACCACAAAATATCCAACAAGCTCCCCAAATTTTTTTAAATAAATCTCTTTATCTGAGCAGATTTCTTTATTTGAATGCAGGTAAATATAATTTTGCATGAATCAATTACATCCTTGTTATGATAAGATAATTGCAAAACTAAATTAGTTCACCCAGGAATTACTGTAGAAGTTTGAATAAAATATTTTATTTGCATACAAATGTGCAAAAAGTTCCAAAATGAGAGGGGCTCAGTTCAAACTATCCCCCATCTTCATAGTTAATTAATAATGATACAATACTTTAACTCAAAACAAAAACTGGTTATAAATTTGTTTCAAACTACTCCTACTGAGACCTTTGAGGAAATTTCTCTGAACTCATCGATGTGACATTTGTATTTGTTGTATGAAATTAAAAAATATGGAGCTCATAGTTAAAAATTGTCATCTCCAATAAATCTATGTGTGTTGGAGTCTCCTAAACTGAAGGTGATATTAGTACAACTGCAAGTCTGTTGGCTTTTTTATAAGATTACAAATTTTGGAAAACAGTAACTCAGAATACTTAATCTATTTATTTCAATTGCTTTTCAAAGAATTAAAAACTACTGATAAAAATTGATATGTCTAAAAAAAATCTGCTTCTACAGCCAAAATCAGAAAACATTTAAGGTCTTGAACTGACCTATACCTCCAGCACACAAAGTAAAGTTTTTTCCTGTGTAATTCAGTTCATGTTCACCAACTGACTTATTGTTGGCAAGTAACCTCTTTACCTTCATCCATCCCAGAGAGCAGTTCAGTGAGATCTTCCGGACCGCCGTCAGACTGGTGCTCCTTCCAAGTGTCACCATTGTCACTCCTCAACACAATCAGCTCCCTTTCTTTCCCTCGCATTGAACCAAAATGAGGAATCTCCACAATCACAGGACTGAGAAGAAAACATATCATTACGGGTATGGCTACCCAGCTGCTATAGCAATTCCAAATCTGTTCTTCAGCCATAGTTTCAGAACAGATGTTTAAAAGCCTACCCAAGGAACTGAGCGCCAGCAGGTCCGACCTCCACCAGCCGGCTGACTAGACCCTCTCCCTCCACCATTGGTGGGGGATAGGCCAGCTTGTGCCTCTTAGCTAAGCGACAGGTGATGCGAGTGGGCGCCGTGCACTTCCTGGGAGGAATGATGATGCGCATGCCGTTGTGTCGGCTGCCTCTCATAGACCCACCACGGGCATCCACCATGAAGCTGACTAAGAACCTGCAAGAAGCAAAAGAACAGTTTCAAGAAAAGTAAATTTATTAGTAAAACAATAGACAGAAGCCATGGAGACAAGTGAGGAAGACAATTCCCATGCTGTGATCACTGGACACCCAAATAAGAGAAATAGATAGAAATTACCAAAAAATACAGAAAGAGAGCAGGGAAGAGGATGATAGAAAGAAGAAAAAAGCGATGCTTTGAGTTCTGAAACTTAGCACTTCTCACCTTCAACTACCTCAATTTAGAACATGAAGCATGGTCTGAAACTAAACAGGAGGGTACTAAAGAGACAGGATGTTTAGTTTCCAGTTCTGAGGCTGAAGGTGAGGCTAATTGTCAAAGATTCAGATCTTCAAAAGCAGAGTTCAGTGATCAAATATTACACAATTTGTACAAATGCTTCACCAAGATTGATTTTATGTGACTGCAATTTTATGTGTCCTATTCTAACAAAAGAAGAAAACATGGCATCCTAGTGACTGTATATAATCAAATAACAGCACAGTATGAGGAAAGATGAAGATGCGTTTAAGCTCAGAAAAGTCACCACAAATGTTGCTGAAAACTACTGTTTTCTATACCGTATGCTGCAGATGGCTGATTCTCTGAAGAGTTTTCAGGAAAACTTAATTCAAACATGCACAGTGAGGAATAAAGAGAGAAAGACTCCCTACACTTCTTAAAGAAAAGAAGCTTCAGAACACACAGATGAGACGGGCACAGACTGGAGAGATAAGAGACAGTGATGAGATGAAAAAAAGGGGAGACGGAGTTGGAGGAGGGAGTGACATCACTGCGGCATCATGGGAGTGAGCAGCGAACTCAGTCATCACCTGGAGTCATACTGAGGGAGCGGGGAGGAGAAGCTGCAAAATAAACACATGGAGACAACGCAGGAGGCAACACCCCCCCAGAACCTGGTTTTAGTATCAGTTTCACAAGCACCGTTGGGATCTGTAATAACTACTGAAGATGGACGAAGACTAACAACTATGGGTGACAAAATTAGGAGAGGCGAAAAAGACAAAATGACAGTCACATCATCTCAACCTTAGAAGAAATTATGAGTCAAAAATAGAAACGAGACAACCAAAATTAGATGACAGATCCCAGCTATTTATGTCTGATTACAAAAAAAAAACTTTCAGCTCATTTATTTACTTATTTATTTTGTTGTGCAAGCACAGCGCAGTTTATTTAAAGCACATCGTCGCGTTTTATGATGTCATATATTCAAAGTGTGTGCATGACATTTTATCTGTTTATCCAAATGAGCTCACACACAGCCTGCAGTTTGTTTGAGTAATGATTAAAATAGCAAAATGTCTGCGAACGTGGAAGGACTTCTGGCCCATGTCTCCTGACTTGCAGTAGAACACGAGAGCTTTAGCAGACATGGACTGTATTTTAGTTTCATGCTTTGGTGCTGTAGGCTAACATCTGCAGCAGCAGCCCTGCATCCTGTCTGCATCAGTGCAGGTGGTGCCGAGTATTGACTCTTTGAGTGTAAACCAAAAAATAAATAAAACTGCAGCACCTTTATGCAGTAGTTTTACAGATGTGCATTGTCTCTCCTAAGTGTGTGCATGTTGGTAAACAGCTCCTGGTGGGTTGATGAGGTGTTCTTACCCAGAGTGAATGGGGCTGGACACGGTGTTGTGGCTGTGGTCCATCATGTCCGGAGTCCAGCTATAGCGCCGCATACACTCGGAGCTGTAGTCTCTGGTCGCAGCAAGGTGCTGAGTGAAGGACACAAGGGTACAAGTGAAGAAGAAAGGATTGAAAGATAAAACAATGACAACAAAGGTGAAGGGGAGGAAAAGACAAAATGGAACCAAATGAAGTCGAATAAAAAGACAAAAACAAAATAAAAAGGGCAACCATTGCAGCACTGATGTACTGTAAATGACCCTACTGTGTTGTCATGCATTGTTTGGAACTTTTAAAGTTTTTGTTTCAGACTGTCTCACAAGTTGACCAATGACAAATAAAATGCAGCAGCGGGCAGTAAATATGGACATAAAAACACAACAGTTGTAATGAAAAAAAAAACTAAACTGAAAGAACAAAAGAGCTTTGATACAATATTATGATTGCAAATAATAAATCATATGCACCAATAAGAGAATAGGAAATCCCCAGCCAATACAGACAGAAACAAAAGGCAGGTATGACATTAATGTAGACTCAAAACTAAAAACATATTAAAATGGAAACTGAACCACTCTGACGCTGATTTCAAATGAAGTAGAAGAACAAATAAATTGAACATGTCAAAATTAATACCTTACTGAGTGGGTCGACCAAGTACGAAATGTCTTTACAGACACTCTGAAGCTTAGTGGAGATGAAAAGCAGGTTTAGAAGTTGCATTCTGGACAATGTGTGGTCCAGGAAATTTATTTACAACAGTTTGGTTCAATGAAAAAATACCACCAACTCCACGTACTTGCATCTCCTGGAAAATAGGCTTATAGTCTATGTTTGGTGTACAGAGTACACTTTATATATTTACAAAATATGCATACTGGGGCTATCTATACTTTAGCAGTCAGAACAAGTTCAGTAGGGGGGCTGTATTTTTCCACGAGAGAGCAACTGGGGGCCCCCTAAAGTTGTTTGGTTTGAATAAACCTTTTGTCGAGGTGCTATGTGCTCCTTCATAATATTTTGATAAAAGCATGCATCGATGTTTCTGTTGATGCAAGTAAAGCTACCCTGCTCCCTGCATTATTCTAACCAGCTGGGGTTGGGATTAGCCCACTGGAGGAAAAACAGAGAACACTTAAAGTTATGAAGAAAATCAAACATTCACCGGATATTCCTAAACATAAGATAATTCCAGCTGAGTCAACCAGTGAGACAAGGATACCAAAGAAGGACAGAGTTAAACATGGACTTACGAGCGTGACAAAAAGATAAGAAGAAAGAAAAGTTGAAGAGAATAAGCTGGATCTTACCGTGTCCTTCGTGGGGGCCAGGATTTCCTCAATCATCATACTGTCTCGGGCAAAGGAGCTTCGGTTGAGCGTGTTGGACCTATCCGAACTGAATGAGCGGAGGCTACATGTTACCATGCAACCCAACGCCACGGGCAACAACAAGTGAGGGGTGGGGGCACGTGGCATAAAACAAAAAGCAAAAGACTCGTTACTACATGCAACCTCCAGGGAACCAAAATTTACTTACTGGACAGAGTCTAAAAGTCAGGAGGGAAAAACTGAGCCAGGTGGAAGAGCTCAAAGTTAAATATGGCTAAGATACCGCAGCAGTTTATTCAGAGATGGAAATGAGAGTGAGATCACTTTGTTTGCCTTTAGAGATAAAGCAAGAAGAGTTGACAAACGAAAGAAAACAGTTGGAAATATTTCTCCAAGGTGTGGTGGGTGTGCACTACAAACTAAACTACCCACGTCTAAAAAAGATCAGTGGACAAAACTTAGATCCACCTGACTGACAGGTGAGCGTAACAAGTTTTTAAGTTTGTGTGAACAGCGAAGGGGAACAAGATTAAATACAACTCAACTGTTAAAATCTGGTTTGAGCCCAAAGATTAGCTGACCTGTTTCATATCCCAAAAAGGAAAGCTTGTGTTTTCTATCGGCCTTGCTGCAGTCTTGTTTTATTGCTGTGTGCAGTGATGTGTGTCCTATTTTTTGCAGCATCAGTGCAGTGCTCTAGATCCCTTTGAGGTTGATTTATAAAAAAATAATAATAATAAAAAAATAAATGCTTTTCTTTTTCACCACGAGTTTAGAAGACACAAAATGTTTGTGACTGCGCGGTTTAAATTTGATTTTCTTCAGCATCATTATAAGAGAAGTTATTTTGTTGTGTGTTTATCTTAAATAAGGATTGAATATTTAGGGGCGGGGCTTATTTCCTTGTGTCATATATGTTTTCTTTCTGAGCGTATACCGTGTGCGTATATTGATGCACCATGTACGTAAGAGGATGAGAGTGTGTGTGTTTGTGGGGGGGGGGAGGAATTGCCGAGCTCAGCGAGTTTGAGTGGGGACACTATTCAGCACAGAGAGAAGCCCTGTATTCAGCAGAGCCTGCCTACACCATCAAAGTAACCCAGCAACTCTGTACAGACTGAATGGACTCGCTGGCAGGGCAGTACCACGTTTTGAGCCCCCCACTCTGTTCTCACCCTGTTTGTTCTTCACAGCTTCTTCCTTTTTCTCATTCTGTACATCCTTTTCTCCCTCTGTGTTTCTGTCCTTCATTCCTATTTATTTCAAAGATCTGCCCCCCCCCCCCCCTCATGATTTCGTTTTTGTTCATCAAATAAATTCATGTGAGAATATTTTGCTTTTACTTCTCCTTCATCTCACAGTTTTCCTTTTACCACATCTTTCTTGGCCATCTCTTTTCCTCTTTCATTTCACGCCATTTGTTTTACTGGTAAAAACCCAAAATGTCTGACTTTCACAACAGCTCCACTTTTAACCTCTTTTAACATCAGATTATACAGTACCGTGCAAAAGTCTTGAGTCATCCCTAATTTCTTTAGAAACAGAATAAAAAGTAAAGAAATTTGTGTTTGGTAGATTATTTCTTTCTTGTACCAATGCTTCTTTGGCAATAAGTCTTATACCATTGGAAAGCCTGTTAAATTCCCCTTTAAATGGTGCCACATTTGTAAGGAACATGCATTTTGTGGGATGAGCAGTAGAGCTGAGTATGTGGGTTGCGCACATGAAAAATGTGCCTTTTTTGCCTTGTCAAACAGCTTATTTTGCTGTTGCTTTTGAGGCTTTGAGCTTCAGGTACTCTCAGGTGCTGTCTATAGCAGTGGTTCCCAAACGTTTAAGCTTTTGACCCACAAAATACCAGCAGCAGAGGCCTGTGCCCCCAGCTGTTGCTGGTTGTTAAACATTGTTTTCACGTTAAATAAACAAGAGCATAGGAACATTATTTATTACCTATTTTTGTCCATTTTAAGTACACTAATCTTATTATTTTGTAACAACAAAGGCAAAAACACATGTTCTTAGTTGTCATTTTTTTGTGCGTAATTAATTCAGAAAATATTTTCAGGACCCCACCTTGATGTTTCAGGACCCCACTCTGGGTCCCAACCCCCACTTTGTGAACCACTGGTCTATATTTATTGCCAAGAAGCATTGTTACAACATAGAAATAATCTACCAAACACATTTTCCCCTAACTTTTGTGCTAAGTATACTTTGTTACAGTCAATTTTAGAAATTCAAGCTTAAGGCCAGTTAAAATATTACAAGAAAAATCTGGGGGAAAAAAATCCCCAAAATACTTCAAGGTGGTATAAGACTTTTGCACATCACTGTACAGATTAATGGTTCAATGGTTCGACTCACAAAGACGATCCCTGACCGTTTGAGTTACTGTGCGTTCCTGGAAGTAATGCCCAGCGTCACTCAGCGAAAGTAAAAAAAAAAAAAAATCAGGCTTTAAAATTTCCATCTCTGCCAACTGTTGCCTAATCCCAAATAATTCCAGGAGCCGTGCATTTATTAACACTCTGACAGAGAGGATAAGCGGGGAGGATTATCAGACGATGACGTGTTTGATCCCTGGAAGTTACACTTGGGGTGACTCTAAAAACTTAAAGCGCCACATGATAACTGAAGGGGATAAGGTACAAAAATAAGGCTCATTTTTAGTTGTTTTTGACACCAGTTTTAAACTAAACAATTTCATAACTGATGACATGATGAATTTGTTACGCTGATACAAAAACATGGTAAGAAATGAAGTGATGATATCAAAATACATGTTACTGCAATAATGTGACACATGTTATCAGAGAAACAGCAACACTTGTTGACACCAATGGGAAATAAATGACTTGTGGTTTTGGGTGGAGGTTTACACGGGTGGTGCTGGGTGTTAGATCTGGGATAACAAGGAAGAGACACGGTTCACAGCTTATGTTTTCTATTACTACGCTACTACTAGCACTACTCTTTTCTTACCTGATTCTAGGGCTAGAATGAGGGAGCGGAAAAAAAGGAGAAGAATAAAACAGCAGAGTGAAAAGCAAAGCATTTTGAAAACATTCAAGCATGACATGGCTTTTTTCTTTTTTTTTTTTGTACAAATCCATATGATACTGATGCTGTGGCTTTGCATGATTGCACTCCAACTCAGCAGAATTTTTACATGAGTGTGTGTTTGTGTGCATGTGCAGCCCGATAAAAGCAAACCATGCAATGTCGATGTCATAAAACTGAAAGGTAAGGAAAAGTAAAGAGCCTGCTCAGCATCATACATTAACTCAAAAAATTATTTCATACATTTCAGAGCATTCACACTCCTGTAAAGAAAGAAAAAGTAAGTTTTTTCCAACTATATTCAGCTGGATTCAGTATTTGTAAAAGAACAATACAGGAATAAATTGTGCTAAAAAAACACTGCAAACAAGCACATTTATTACCGTCATATTCTACACTGTTCAGTTTGTTTTTTATATTGTTCGTGTTATAAACTGCTAACAGCAATAAAAAGTATCAACTCTTTCCAGTTTTTTCCTTCAAAAACAACTGTATTCACATGGAATCCCTCCATCTCGTTCAGCGTTCCCTCTTGTTTGCTGAACCCTGCTGATGTTAGCAGCTTCCTGTCACAGTTCGCCTTGTTTTTTTATCAGTACGCCCATCGCACAGCGCATCTGCCATGTGTTTCTGTGGCCCCAATGCAACTGTGATGTGTTTTCATCGCAGCCATTGCCAAGTTTCCACAATGCACTTTTTGTCTTTTTTCAACACTGTAGTTTTCTATCTGTGCAGCTTAACTCTGTGTTACACTGTGGAGCTTTTTAGTTGTTGCCTGAATGAGGTCAAGCAAAACGCTGAATCATTCTGTCAGCTTAAATCACGTGGCAGCTTTCCAGCTACTTTAGTTTTGGTGATTTCTATCACCTCTGTAGATAATGTAAAATGTATCTGCACAAGAAGTGGACAGAGAATGTAAAAAACAAAAACAAAAACAAAGTACTAAAGATGTAAACGAATCCAGTCAGCTGAGCTTAAATTTAGTGACAGGTTCTTACCTGGCTGAGCGGGCTCCTATGCTGAAACCTTGGTAGCCCTCCTGTGGAAGAGAGTCGTCCCCCAGCTCCTTGAGATCCTGAGGCCGCAGGTATTTGTCAGTGTCACCGGTCATCGCATCCTCACCTGGGTGAAGTGGAGGAAACAACCTCCTGTTAACTTCAAAAGCCAATCCAGGTAAGGCAGGCAATGCGGCACTCCATAAAAGAACAGGCCCCAATGAATGCATCAGTCTCCTAATTTGATTACAGTACTCACAGGGACTATTGGGCACAAATCAACAGATCTCTATTAGAGCTAAATATCAGTGCAGAAACCCACTGCAGCCTGTCACCTGTCACTGATCTATTCATTAACACTCAGTGCAGCTGCTCTGAATAAAAAGAAGAAAAACCTAATCAGAGGTAAGCAGTGAAACAACTTTGCGGTAAATCTGGAGAGGAACGCAGCTCCTTCCCCAACACTCAGTCCCACAGCAGAGCCTGAGCTCAGTCAACAAGCAAAAAAAAAAAAAAAAAGTGCGAGCAAGGAAAAGCTGAGAAGCGCAGCGCACCTCGATCGGCGGACCGGTGGACGATGACACGCCGATCAATGAAGCCGCCGGGGCGGCTGTAGTGCTTCCCCTTGTCCCTCATGTCCGGTTCTGTCCTGCCCGCATCACTGTGCTCGTTCACCGCAGCCCCTCCTCCTGCCTTCAACACTGCCGCACTCCGAGCAGAGGCGACCGGCGTCAAGGTGGAGGACACGGACTGCGAGCGCTTCCGGTGTCAAATTTCAAAATAAAAGCTACTCTAATATATAGGTCAAAAAAATGTTATGCTGAGACATGCTGAGTTTTGACATCTTGTTGTCAAACATGCTATGTGAAAAAAATCTATACTCCTTATACTACATATTTAAATTCTAATTTAAATTAGCATAGTAACTTCTGGAGACCTTCTCTCCATGACTTAGAAAAGAGAAGTGTGTAAAGAAAATGGATAGATCAACATGTCAATGTGTGTGGCACCACCATTGGGAGAATAGGAAAAAATGTAACTTTTTATTAGGTTAAAGTTGATTTAGTCTGTAGAATAATCACTGTTTACTCAAGTTTATGAAGGTAACTTGATATGTGGGTTTCTTAACCTGCTTTGTTACTACATGAGGTTATATGGCAGAGGGTATTTCTTGATAAAAATATGTAAGATGCAGTCACGACCAACTACTGTTCAGTGTGTAAATAGAAAACAAAATAAGGATAAGTTTCAGTTATCGCACATTAAGTTCAGGTTAAAGTCTGGTTTTCTGTTACCTTCATAAAATACTAATTTTAGGTTGTTTTATTAATCCCAATTTGTTCAAATGCTCTTTATTCCTCATTGCTGTCAGCAAATGTTCGTAAGTAGGAGGTAGGTTTTCTGTTTTAAATTAACAATATTGTTAATTATTTTAATTGAACAACCTGGTTTCTAAAGATAAAAAGTATAAAAGACAGAACGATTTTATTTAGGTAAATGGATGTAAATTGGCAGTAAGCAGTAATTGCACAAGAGGCACCACCAGTAATCTCGCTGGGCACCAAATTGGCAGTTGGCCTTACACTGTTGTATTCAAGTTCAAATACAGCTTCTTAAGTTTTTCAAAGTTCTCTTTTGAAGCGTATCTGTGCATAAAAACAGTAAAATGTTAACAGTAAATTGTCCCACTAACATAATTTCACATCATAACTTTCTAACTCAACTTTTCTAGATCCACAAGCTGTTTTGATGCTCAAGCAACTAACCTTTTTTTGACGCAGCCATGTTGATCACCCTGCTTAAATTTCCCGAGAGGCTTTTGTTTGTCCAAGAAAGAGAGACTGAAAAAGCTCCAGATGAAAGTAAAAATCCAGAGAGAATCGAAGATAACCAAGAAGAGCCCAATCCATCCGGTGCTTCTGGGTCTGATGGAAAAAATAAGTTGATCCTCTCTTCATTCACCTCATGCGCTCCGCTCCAAAGTTGCGCGTTTTGAAGCCCGCGTTCCTTTCTTTCCGCGAAGAAATAGTCAAACTCTTTTTTAGAGTGTTTGCGGCAGGACTAAACGTTAGAAGTCAGCATCGGCGGGGTTAATTCTTCTTCTGCAGGCGGCTCAGTGAAAGCTCATCCAGTTAGATTGAAAGAAGAGGGGAGATAGGGGAGATGGAAAAAAAAAAGGCTCCGTGCGTCTCTTCAATAAACACGAGCTGCAGAAGAGCGTCACTGGATTGGGTTTAGAGTCCTGGGGAGAGCTCGGTCAGCTGACAGGACGTTTGAACAAATGCCTGGGAATCTGCACTGAAGGAAGCAATGGGGAGAGCGAGAAAACTCTCACTAGCTCTCCTCTGGACGTTCTTCCTTCCATTGAAGGTGGGGGGTGGGGTGGGGGATGTTGGCTGCAAGTGAAACTTGCATTGTTCACATTGACACCAGACACAGCTGCATGCTGTGTGTCACAGTGCTGCATTTTGCTGTGCTTGAAAACTCTGCAACAACTCTGTTTAGTTCTGCACAATGACTCACACTTGTACAAGACGGAGCACATTTTATTTAGCAGTTATACAAGCAACACAACCAGAGCTGACTGCGGCTCCCCTCTGATACACACCTCGGAGATGCTCTGACAGCAGAATGCAAGACAGATTCAGTGTAAATACTGGCATGAAGACTGAAGCTGCAAGCTGCAAACACACAGCAGCCAGAGAACACACTTACTTGTCACAGTCACTCCAACCTGCAGCTTAATAGGATTTGATTCCCTTATACAGGATTAAAAGGGAGTTGTGGAAAGTCTACTTTCTCTAACACCTTTAAATACACTCATACTCGGGCACAGAGTAAAAATATCCCAAGAATGGCTGGCCTTGAATGCAACTAAAACCAGTCTGTCCCTGCTCGTGCTACTATCAAGGCTATGTCTGTACAGTTTCATAACTGATAAATTATTTACACATGTATAAACAGTTTATGTATAACGTTCACAAGGCCGTGGATTTTTTATTTTATTTTTATTTGAAATTCAACTGTGGAGGGGATAACACACAATGCTTTGGCGAGGCTCTTCCATTAAGAACAAGCTAATCCACCATCACCCGATATATGTGTTGAGGGCAGCTGTATCACCTGACAAAGAAACTCCACACGCCTCCCCTCCCACCACAACCATCCCCTAAGCAACGGACCATGAACAAGCTCATCAATTTTACAAGCATGTTGCCTCTGTGGTTCCAAAACAAACTGCAGTGGACTGAAGTGGGCAGCTTAAACCAAGGTGATTTGTAGTATAAACTTGGCTCTGCAGAGCTTGAAGAGTTATGCCGCAGCTAAATAGGCCACTTAAAGTGTTGTGTAATTTGTTAAGGTCTTATATGTGCCATCTAAAGAGTTCAACTCACCTTGCTTCTTCCGTATCAAAAAATATATTTGACAGAATATATTTCATGAGAAGAATCAGTGTGGAAAATATGGTTGCAAAAAAAAAGGTATCTTGAACTTTTCTCTATATTTTTGAGTTTAGCAGAGTTGGAAACAACAAAAAGAACTTGATAGGTTCAAAAACAAAAATTACATTAAAAGCTTATAGTATATTTTTGATGATTAAAACATATGAAGGAGGAATTTCCAAGTTCTGATTCTTCTCTTGAGTTTTGTCACGCAAGCAGAATTGTAAATGCAGAAAAACCACATCACACTCAAAAAGAGTGCCAAGTTTGAGTCCTGAGTCATTAGAAAAAATAAAATAAAAAAATAACAGCAAAGTTTAATATTAGTATGGCAACAATAAAATAACAGCAAACAAACAGCAAAAAGCAGATTCAAGCGTGTCACAAATACCTTCAGCAACATCTGAAACAGACTCTTCTTTAAGAATTTCTGGTATATTTGCCCGAACTGTGTGATTTAGACACAGTCAAACATGCAAAAATGTTAAAAGTCTCACCAAAAAACAAAAAACAAACAAACAAACAAACCGACAAAAACAAAACATGCAATCAGCTGATTCTGACCAAAACAAAAAGTCAAACAATCATCTCGATTGATCCAAAATTAACTTTGCATTCAAAAAGAATCTTTACTGTACCTTCATCGTCTGACATGTCGAGGAACTCATTCATGGTCTCTGGAACATTGATTTTGTGCTTTTCTGAAGCGCTCTGCATAAACAAAAGTTAAAATTTGTTTAAAAAAACAAATGATGGAACATAAAATGGTTAAATGATATATGTTCATAAAAAATTGAGTATGCGTGAACAGGGTTGCATTCATAGTAAAACATTTGCAGTATTTTCTAACAAAGATATGAATGACTTGAATGAATGAATGACAGATACAATTGACATTAACGTTGAGCTTGATGATGTGATGTCTGAAGGTGACCAATGAACCAGTTGTGGATTTACGAGCTACAGTAAAAACCACAGCAGAGATTTCTGCACCAGAAAGGAAATGACCTTGATCTTTTACAGCCTCTCTGATGCTGATCGTGTTGGATCCTAAGAGACTTTTTTTTCCTTTTTTTTTTCCTTTCACAGCTTACTCATTCTGCTTTCTATCTGTGCCCTTCACCTCTCTCCTTCTTTATTTTTGTGCGTGTTCATAAGATCACTGTTAGTGACTCCGGCTAAATTTGGAGAAATCTTAATCTCTAATTTAAGCCTTCTCTCTGTCTTAATCGAGACGACTTCACACATGTGATACAGCGTGACTGACTGACTTGACGGCTGATTCGTTGTGTTTGTACTCTCACTGAACGACGCAGTAAGCTGCTGTCTGACTGGCTAATCTTTCATGAGGGAAAAAAAAGGCAGAAAAGCTGCTCAATAAATTATACTCTAAGGATTTCATTCATTTATATAAAACACACACACAGTTATTACAGGGGACATATCATGAGGCTATGGTAGAGTGGTTAGGGGAGTCATCCTGGAACTGGTAGGTTGCCAGTTCAATTCCCCATTCCAGCTGTTTCAGTTGTGTCCTTGGACAAGACACTTCACCCCCAATGCGTCTGATGTGCGTCCTATCAGTGTATGAATGTGATTAGCCCTGATTAGTCTCCATAGATGATTTGTACATGTTAGCTTTGTAGAGATCTAATAGAGTGCTGTGTGAATGGGTAAATGAGGACACAGATTATAGTGTGAAGCGCTTTCAGTATTCTGGTTGGATAGAAAGGCGCTATATAAGTGCAGTCCATTTATCATTTATGTTAAAATGTTGCTTTTCTCAAGATCTCTTGCTTTATTCGCATGATCAAAGCTTTATTTCTCAATCTTTTCTTTAAATATCATCAAATAAACTTAAAGGAGATGTATGATTTTAAATACTTCTTTTTCTACATTTAAATCAGTCAGTTGGGGTCTATATAAAGTGGAACTGCTTTGGTTTGAATTCCTCTTTATTGTAACTCCACAAACCCCACTTTCACCCCCTTTTCTGAGATGTGTCTCTGATCGACTCGTTTTAATTCTGTTTATTTGAATCCAAATAAGGAGGTTCACAAATACTGTGAGGTAATAATTCAGAAAACATGATAGAGAATTGAGAAAACTGAACGGGCTGAAAAGTATAACCCAAACAGAATATAAAGATATCTATGCAGCACCGGAAGAGACTAAATTCAAATTTTCTGCACTCCTTACTCAGACATACACAACAAAATGTATTTAATGGCAAAAAAATTATTTTACATGACAAGTCCCCTTTAATAACTGGCAACCTGATGAACTTTTTGTGAATTTGAATGCATTTATTGAAAAGCTGCTGAATAGAAGACCATGTCTCACCATGGCAGTAAGGTTTTCATCAGTCATGGGCCTCAGAGTGTCCACCACAGAAATGTACCCAAGACGACAGGCGATGGACAGGGCAGTGTTCCCATTCTGACCAGTGAAACATAAGCACACACAACATTGATTATTTCTGCTTTAGCTCTAATTAAAAGTGTGTATCTGTGCCATTTGGAATCGAGTGCTCACCGCTGTGAGGTCGTTGGCTGAGGCTCCGTGCTGAAGCAGCAGGTTGATGATGTGGGTGTGGCCCTGCTGAGCTGCTTGGTGTAGAGGAGTGTACCCATTCTGAACAGAGAAACACACAAACACACTCAGTCCCAGAAAAGGAACACAACTCAAAGAGATATTTATAGCAAACCGAGCATGTCTATGTGTCCACCTTGGTTCTGGCGTTGACTTTGGCATGGTTTTGCAGCAGAAAGTTTGCCATCTTTCCATTGCCGTAGTGACAAGCCACATGCAGCGGTGTGTAACCCATCTGCAAGAAGCCCGAGAGGTGGATGATGAGGCACAGACGTGAAAAGGCAAAAAGATAAAAAGAAACGTTTTTTTCCCCCCTCCTGTCCTCTAGTGGCCTCATTTGTTACAAAACAGCTTCTCACATAACACGCTGATTATTGTTCTAGTGAGGATCTAAAAACT
>JARVJO010000001.1:30377787-30408277 GCA_031762555.1 Cynodonichthys magdalenae
CTCTAGTGGCCTCATTTGTTACAAAACAGCTTCTCACATAACACGCTGATTATTGTTCTAGTGAGGATCTAAAAACTACTCTCCAGATTAACAAACTGTTCTCAAGGAAACCACTAGTTTGCCCCTCAGAAAGCAAGGTTTGTCTCTTTAAAAAAACATAGAAACCGATTCATATTTCATGTCCTTGTTTATTTATATGGGAACACAGACATAATCAGTGAGTGACTAATAAATATTGGCTGTGAACAAGTGCCCTGTCAGCACAATACACGCCAGATAACCTTCAGCTGCTGCAGATCAGTCTTTAATTTGAGAATTTGACTAAACACGTGAGTTGGCTGCAAAACAGCACAATAAAGGCATTAAAACCATAAAAAATGAAGATAAACAAATGTACAAACATCCAGTTCACATAGGAAACAAAAAGACAAATAGCAGGAACAGGAGAATTTAAATAGCTACAGTTACAAATCCCAGATTATTTACATCTAAATTATACTATTGTTTATAGTGCATAAAATCTGAGAAGTCTTCACCTTTGTTTGTGGGTTGACGTTGGCCCCTTGGTTGAGAAGGACTTCTGCAACATTGACTTTGTCTTCCTGAGCTGCTAGGTGCAGAGGCGTGAGTCCGCTCTGTACAAGAAAGTCAAAACACACAAAAGAGTGGGACACAGATCAAACAAATATGTTCTGGCTGGAGCAAATAACAGCCCAACATACCATCACTACCAAAATAAAAAATTTTTTTAATTGTTTAGTAAAACAATGTTTTGTTAGTGAAAATGAGAAAGATCATTTTCCAGAAAAAAGGAACATGTTCATTAGGTAAAAACCTTGTAAAAAAAAAAATCAACAGTGACATTCATCACCTTATTGCACACATTGACGTCAGCGTTCTTGGCCAGCAGCAGGGACACAAGGTCCACGCTGCCTTCCTGCGCTGCCAGGTGAATGGGACTGATGCCCTGCCGCGTCACTGCGTTGGTGTCGGCGCCGTACTCCAGCAGAGTGGTCCCGATGTCCATTTGGTTCTTTTTGGCAGCAATGTGGAGAGGCGTGTAGCCATTCTGACAACAAGAAATAGAAAATGAGAGGTTGAATGGAGTTCTACGGATGTAAGGGCTGGTGGTTAATTGTCATTTTTAAGGCCCTGTCACACTTTATCATTTTAGACAACTTATGCAAACTTATGAAAGTTTGTCCAACACTAAACGTGTCTAACCAGAAGATGGAATTGAGATTGAAAAATAAATTCTTGGAAGCCTCTTTTGGACCTACACTTTAATGCTAACAATTAAATTGAATATGTAACTGATATAAGTGAGCATAAGTTGTCTAAAACATTTATAGCGTGACAGTGCCTTTAGGTTTTTGCTCAGTGTAACAAAAACAGATATGTTTTTTGGGAGATTTTCCTCTATAATGTTTTGATCCCATTCTGAATTAAAATGGAATTCTTTTTAAACATTATAGATCCAAGTATAAAAGACAGAATTTTTAGAAACATCAACAAATTGAACTGATAGATGCAAAGAACAAAACAGTTATTTCAGCTCAGGCCTTGTTAGCAGGCAGGATTTATTGTCATAAATTCATTTTAGTCATGAAAATAAATTTAAAACATAGAACAAAAGGGAATTTCAGTTATTATTTGGCAGAATAAACTTCAGCTTTATTTTACAAGAATCCCTTATCCTCAAAGAACTTCCAGCCCCTCAGACAGACAGTTTGTCTGAACACATAAACACAAGCAAAATCCATGAATAGACCTGAGAAAGAACAGCCAGACAAGTTTTATGGACTTTGGCTAGAATGCCAAAAATCTGTAGACCAGCATTTGAGACAGCAGAAAATTTATTTCTTTGTTGCACAGGAGGCCTTTTATGCAAATTTCTCTGCAGCCTTAACAAAGTTGAGAGGAGATTTCAGCTTGAATGAGAGAGTAAGACACAAGTGTGCAGAAGGAAGGCATCACATTCTGTATAATTATATAAAGACACTTTTGCTGTGTGTAAAAATACCTAAATGAAAACAATGTTTCCAAACTGCCCTCTTTTTATTAATCAAATCCAATTAAAGTAATTTGAAGTGTTGCAGAATGACCATTTTTTTTAATTGTAATTGATTTTTTTTTGTTCAAGTTTATTCTGGGATAATCTACAGCCTGGATTAATGTCCCTGGATAGTCCTTAACAGTACACACACTGACTGACTCATTTCCGAAAGCACACTAGCCTTAGAACCAAAACAAAGCGATTTATGAGAGATGCAGGAAGGAATGAGGAAGAGAGTGGGAGGGAGGGAGGCAGGGTAAAGAGCAGGAACTATTAGAGACAGATAGAGATGAAGGGGAGAATTAAAACAAGGGAATACAGGGAGAAAAGATAAATTGATTTCTTAAGTATTAGTCAAGAAAAAAAATCTGCTGATTGTTTTATGCATTATGGTTTTGACAGATTACCAAAGTAGAGGACAAATCGCAAATGAAAATACACAACGATCAGAAAATGTTCAATTGTAGAACAGATAAAGCTGAATTTACAATGCTGGCCAACTTTGGAGTAATTCTCCAATTGTGAAGCATCAACTTCTTCATATCCAGATGGAAAAAAATGTCAAATTATGAATTTTAAGCCTCCAAACAAACACAGTTGGGGAGAAAAACAAGAACACCCACAATGTAATGGTTTGAAATGAATGTGCATTAGAACTGCATACACACACAGTGTAAATGACCTGAGATGACATGGAAAAGCTTAGTGAAGTCATTTGAACATGAATGTTTCTGATGGCGTGTGGATACCTTGGCAGCAGCGTGCGGGGAAGCTCCCTGATCCAGCAGCAGCAGCGCCACTCTCTGATTATCGTAGTGAGCGGCTACATGCAGTGGAGTTAGCCCACTCTAAAAAGACACACGCGTACACACACACACACACACACACAACAAATGCATAAACACATCCACGCAAACAGGGCATGCAGCACAGTCAGTTAGAGATCACCCAACACACAAACATGCTGAGGAGTAAGATGAAAGAATGTTAAGAGATGGAGGGAGATGGAGATTAAATTGATGAAAGATTGCCCCACAGTCCAGAGCAGCAACTTTAGGCTAAAACTGCTGAAAATAATAGAAGAGGATAACACAGAGGTGTCAAACTCAGTTACACAAGGGGGACACATTTCTGTCATTATTTATTGAAAAAACATTATATAACTATTTTTATAGAAATACATATTACCTTTTCCAAACTATGTTTTATGTAACATTCGGAGCATACATAACGGATAAAGAAAAACTTTTTCATTAGATCCTGGATCAAACCAGCTGCTCTTCGAGCTCTTTTTAAAACTGGCTTCAGACAAAAAATATCATTTTCAACAAAATAACACGCAGAAGGAAGAGCTGCTCGGGGTTCTGTTCTGGTCCAGCTCGGTCCAACTCCTCAGCGCTGCCACAGCTGAGGACTGAACCGCTGCGGTGCGCCTCATGAACAAACACACCCACGAAGTTCAGACCAATCACACGCTCCGAGCCGCAATGTCCGGGTCTCGCAGTTCTGACTGAGGGCAATGTATAGGACACATTTAAAGGATTATCTTTTGGGCCAGATAAAATGTTAATTAAAACCAGATTAGGTCTGGGGGCCTTGAGTTTGACACATGGGGGATAAAATAAGTAAAGCATATAGAAAATGTGGGTTTATTGCAGTTTATGTTGTCATTGCAATATTAAATATTAATATTTTAATTAACATTTTAACTTTGTGTGAATAGAACAGCAGTATCTGAGAGTTGAACAATTGTATTTAAATTCAAACATTACTAATTTATCTTTACTGTGATAAAAAACAGTTATATTTGCGACTGGGTTATGAAAAGCCAGACTTATCAATTAAAAACTAGTTTGAGGTTTAGCAAAAAGATTGGTGAAAACTTTGAAGTGTATAATTTTTGTTTTGTTAGATTTTTGTACCCTTTTCAACAGAAAATCTTCATTCACTCAGTCATAAAACTACACTAAGTACCCAATTTGGTTTGGTGTTTGACAGCAGGACAGATTTTAGCGTGACACCAGCTCCATTATCATACCTGACAGTCATTATGTTAAATGCTTTCAGGTGGTGGTACAGGCTTGTGCCAGTAAAGCCTGTGTCAGTACGTGTTTGTGTTTGTATGTGTCAGGGGAGAGAAGGTCAAACTGCCAGCAAGATGTTTGCCACAAGAAAAACATCTGCTGTCTGTCTGCACCAAGTTGTCTGCGACGGCAACAGGAGTTTCAAAGATGTTTCTATCAATAAAATTAGTTGCAAAGATAACTTAAAAAGTTTAAATCTAAAGTGTTTTTTGTTGCCATGCCCATTTCCTGTTCAGAAAACAGTTTTTAAATGCTGGTAAAATTTAAGCCTGCCTTCCTAAAACAGGTTTAGCAACAGAGTTTGCTTTTGATGAATTAATAAAAAAATATAAAAGCCTCACCTTTCCAGCAGCATCAGGCGGGGCCTTCCTCTGCAGGAGCAAACTGGCCACCTCCATCTTGCCGTACTTTGCCGCCACATGCAGCGGCGTGAAGCCTTTCTGCTGGACAAAGACCAGGACACATCAGAACAACTGAAGGCAGAGGGTACAATGAAATTGCAACATTTATTTTCATTTTTTAGAGTATTTAGGTCAACTTCAGCAACATACATTAGTTTCTCACCCATTTGTAATCAGATTTATGCATAAATTTCCTTTTTTAAAAGTGTCTGTAGCTTTGCAGTCCACAAATGAAACTACAATAGCTAATTGAAACCTTTTCATTAATCCCCTCAGAAAATAAGCCAAAGACACAAATGGCTGCTGTACAGTGTGTTCATCTTTGCCTCCCTCGTATGTGTATGTGAAGATATTTAAAGACATTTTGTCATATTTCCCAGAGGAATGCAGGACTCCCACAGATTCCCATTTGCTCTTGAAACACATGACCTCATTTTGATGATTGCCTACAGTCAACATTCACATGACCTCTACAGTTAAAGACTGTTTCAAAATCAAGGTTAACTCAAGTCTCCTCCGATGTATTTAATGATAAGTTGTTTTCAGAAATGCAACAAATTACACAGTTTATGCTGCCCATTTCCTTTTTCCTTATCCTGCAGAGACATAAATTCCTTGCATGGCAGACTAATGTTACAATAGATGTGGTCTGTAAATGTGTTAGAGAGCACTGTGGGGTTTACCCATCATTAATCTGCTCCGTTGACAAAAGTGACCTTTAAAAAACCCTCTAGCTTTATATGGCACATTTACACAAACCACTTTAATAAATCCTCTTCTACAATTTTTTTATATATTTTATTTCTTGACTGTGATCTGTGCATTTACTCACACATGCAAGCACCACCAGCAAAATCTGTTACTGTTGTGAGGGAAAAAAAGTTACTGGTTTATTACATTCCTGAATGTCAGTACTGTAAAAAACAACAACAACAACAAAAAAAGACAAACTATTTCAGAAATTAGTTGTTTATGCAATTAAAGATTGTTGCTTTATGTAACAGAAAACCAAGGAGGTTGTATCGAACACTTGGAGTGAGTCTTGACCACATGACCATTTGATCTACTGTAGCAGCTGCGGGGCTAATAATACTAATAATAATAATAATACTAATAATATTTTTTAGATATTAGAGTGAATATGAGCTATTTAATGTTTAAAAAATGTCAGAAAGCTGAGTTTTCGATGTACTACAGAAGAGGAACAGAAAAATATCTCATTTCACAAATTAGCAGATTTAATCTGATTTACCTCAATGTGGATGTGATCTGACCAGAACCGAAGCTAATAATGTAAAAAATTTAAAGTTAATATAAGCTTATAAAGCTGATATAATCTCTGTTAATTACTAAATGGGTTAGCAGACATTAGCTTCTAACATACATTGTTATACAGAGTGTAGCGCTGCTGAATCATGCTACAATTTAACACAAATTATTAAATATCACAAACTGATTTTACCTCTAATTTTATGTGATATTCACACAGTGTAGACTAATGTTATTTGACTTTTTAAAATTTCTATTAGACAAACCTGAGCTATTGAGATGATAGTTAGTCTAAGTTAGCAACTGACTTCATTGTTAGTCAATAATTACATATTTCTCTAGTATGTATCTTGCTGTTTTACATGATTGTTGAATAAAATTAACATAATTAACAATTATTGAATTTTTTTGTAAAAATATTACCAAACATATTGTGACACAGATCCAGTTGGGCTTGCTGTTAATTAAATAGTTGCTATGACTGTTGTGAGCATTTTTACTCCATGTTCAGCAGCTCGCACAGACAGGAAGCAGCGGTGGGCGTGACTGACAGCCGTGATGAGCTAATCACATTCTGCTCTCTGATTAGTGGAAGCTCTGAAGGGGGTGGGGACTCCCAAAGGCTGAGTAGCAATACTCATGAAAAGATGCCAATGAGTTTTAAAATGTGCTTTGTAAGCAAAATATCTCACAACCCATTGAACAAATTTTAATAAAACTCTTAAATAATAATCAACATATGGTAATCTACAACTAATTAACTTTTAGAGTCAACTCAATTCAAGATGGCCACCACGAAAATGTTGAAAAAAATGTCACAGATGCTAAAAGTGGACTCACTAGTGATGCCAACTAGTGGGGGTGTATGGTACTGATCAACATCCTTTGTAATAGAGCTAGCATCAGCAAATGTATTTGTTTCTGAAATGAGATCTTTTCTGGGACTCACTTTAGTCGCGGATGAAAGTGAGGCACCGTGCTCCAGCAGCATGGCAGCAACATCTTGGTGTCCTTCTCGGGCTGCCAGATGTAGTGGGGTGTAACCTGAAGTGGTGGCAGCGTTGGCAGAGGCACCACACTGCAGCAGCTGCTGGACGATATCTACTTTCCCCAGCCGACCGGAGATGTGCAATGCTGTCTGATCATCCTGCCGAGGGGGAGGGGAAAGTGGGGAGTGGGGGGGACTTTTATGACATGTATTGCTATTGTGTTTCTTTTCTTCTTGACCCAGTGACGGCTCTAACCTTGGACTTGGTGTCAACCTTGGCTCCGTTTTTCAGCAGGTATCGCACTACGTCTGCTTGGCCTGCCCTGGCCGCCATGTGGAGGGCCGTCTCCCCTCGCTGGAGAACACAAAAAAAAAACATTTGACCTGAACAGAAGTAAACATCTGAAAAGAAAGGAATAGTAACACGCAGGAGAGCATCAAACTCACAACGTTGGTGGTGTTGGGTGATGCTCCATGCCGTGTCAGTGCATGGACAATGTTTTCATGCCCCATAAAGGCTGCCACATGGATGGGTGTCAGGCCAGACTGCAACGAAACAATAAAGCATGAAAAATATTCAGTTTTGCTTCTGAATTGACATAAACTCCAAATAAAAAATTACACTCAAAGCATAAAACAACTTACAGTATTTACAAATGAAAAAATTGCTTCTGTGCAAATAAGAATGAATAGTGTGTTATTATTACCTCAGTGACAGCTTGGATAGATGCCCCATGTTTAAGCAAAAGCTCCATCACTTTCACTCTATTCTTCTTGCAAGCGATGTGAAGCGGCGTGAAACCGTTCTACACACAGAAAGGAGAATAAAACGTCATTTTCCCATAACAGTTAAGTCCCTTTTCACACTGCGTCCCCTTTTTCATTCATACCAGAGCCTTTGCGTTTGGGTTGGCCTTCTTGTCCACAATGAGCTTGGCCACCTTGTAGTGACCACAGTGCGCAGCAACGTGCAGAGCTGTCAGGTAGTCGTTGGTGACATCGTCCACCGGCACGTCATGTTGGAGCAGGAGCTGGACGCAGTTCAGGTGGTCCCCCTGAGTGGCCATGTGCAGCGGCGACAGGCCATTCTACAGAAGGTAATGGAAACAGGGAAAGGAAAAAAGGGGGGGGGAAGAGGAGAGAGACAGACAAAGAGAGAGACAAACACACACGCAGACGGACACATAGACAGGTGGACAGACAAACACAGTGAGTTAGGACGTGGCCGTGTGCTGCGCAGAAAAAAAAACTGTGAAGGAAGTTGCTGTTACAGAAGCATTGTTATAACGAGGTCATTACAACAATGTCTATATCGTTACACTGGTTGTCCTGCGCGGTCAAACTGCAGGGCTACGCAGCGAAGGTGGGCTGTTCTGGAGAAGTCGCACAGGCGTTATGGAGACAATGCGACAACACAACAACAGAGCTGCTATCTGACCTGGTAACAGGTTTTAGATCACTCCGAGTGATTAGAAGAACTGACTTGAACAAACCTAAACAATGCCTTAACAACTTTTTTCTCTATTTGACATTTTCTTTTTTTCTTAAGATTTAAAAAGACATGGGGTGGGATGTGAAGCTCTCAGATGTATCGTTCTTGTAGCTACCTTGGTCTTGGACAGGATAGGAGCTCCTCGGTCCAGCAGGATTTCTACCACCTGTTCGTGCCCGCTTCTCGCTCCACAGTGGAGAGGCGTCAGACCATCCTGAAAAACAAAAACACCAGAGGTCAGTACACGAAGATGATGCAATAAACCACCGAAACCTTCATATTGCATCATTTTGTGATCATTTAAACTGATCAAAAATGTCAAAAAGCCATGTTAAGAGAGTCTTATCATCTAAATTCTGTCAGTCTTACATTTTTATTATTTTATCAACAGGTCTCACCTTGGTCTTTGCATCAATCTTGGACCCTCTGTCCAGCAGCAACTTCACCATGTTGCTGTTGCCCCTTTTTGCTGCCACGTGAAGCGGTGTGATGTCATTCTAAACATGAGACAGTGAATTTATATCATCATTTTTATGTAATTGTGTTGATTTATCATGAACAAAAAAAATCCATTTCATTATAGGATCTTTAAATATCATTGAAACAACCAAAGACATATCTTTTATTAAAATATTTGATCACTGAGCCTTATTACTGAGAAGCTGCTTCTTTGTGTAATTTCAGCCATCACAGCTGCTTTGGCCTGTAATCAGTGACACAAACCAGCACACTGTTTCACACAACTGTAATTAACACTGTTAACTTGGGTTAGATAACATCTAATACAGAAAAAAACATTTTAATGGCATTCACCCTCCAATTACAATGTTAATGTAAACAAGCAGCTGCCTGGACAATTAAATTAACTGGTAATGGTAGTCTCTCCTGGTTAATTAACTAGCTTAAATACACACACAGTGAGACTTTAATTGTGACACAAAGATATTTATTTAAAACACTGTATTTTAGATAGTTAAGACAGTTAAAAGTGCTTGTTTATTTTTAGGGTTAACTTTATTCTTCTGCTCTATTTTATTTCAGAGAAAAATACCATACTCTCTTCTCTTTTTATTTTTCATTTACATTTTTGGGTAAAATTTCAGGATGGTTTTGAGGAGAACATTGTAACAAATTACAGAATTCAACCTGCTAAAAACAAAAAGTCAAAAATCAAATTAGTGATTTAAAATATGTATTTTTTGCTTCACATGTATTCATAAAGCAGGGTTTTTTTGAGTTCCACATTGAAGATGTCTAAAGGGTGAGATTGTGTTCATTAAATTTGCAATAAAATTCAACATTTCTTCAAAATAAATAAATGATTTTTGTATCAGAACACATCATATAAATTTGCTGATAAATAATCTCACTCTCTTAATCTTTTTTTCTTTGTTAGAAAATAAACATGTATTTGTAGTTCCTCAGGAAAATACTAAAAGAAACTGCAGTGAGATGACCGTGCACAACATTTTTTGGATGTTGCTCATTCATAGCTAAATAAAACATTTTGAAATATGTTAAATTATAAGGAAAGACAGTTTAATGCCTCATTATTGTTCTGGTGAATGGTTTTGAAATCATTATGTCATATTTACTAAGATTTAAAATGTAAAATATTCACTGTTAATTTGTTTACTTTCCACCTGAAATGCTTGTAATACCCCTGCCAGACAGCAGAGAGCGGGATAAACTCACCCTAGCCATGAAATCCACAGCAGCCCCTCGGTTCAGCAATAGTGTGGCCACATTAATGTTTCCATAATGAGCTGCAATGTGGAGGGGGGTGAAACCACTCTGAGGATTGGAGAAATTCAACAAAACAATCAGACAAAATCACTTTATGTTAGAATAAAGCCAAAATATTAATGACATAGCATTATCTTTAGCTCATCAGCTGACACACAGTCACACATTGGACACAATCTAATGCAGTGACACACTTCACCTTTTTATTTATACGGAGAGCTTTTTACTGAAGCATTACACATGGGACCAACTACACTATTTTTTTTAACGGGACAGTGCACAAAAACTCACAAACTATTTGCAGGACCTGGAACTGATAGTATAAATTTTAATGTGTTTTCTAAATGTTTTATAACACCAAATTAAAGGTCATTATTAATTCAACACAGCAAGCAAAGTGAGGGTATTTGAACATTTAGCTATGACAATAAATCCAATTTACACTGTTTAAACACGACTTTAGAATATTTTAGAGTTAGATAGAAAAAGGTCTGAAAAGTCATAACTAATAATTTCAATTATTTACATTTTAAAAGAGAAAGTTTTCTTGGATTGTTCAGTAACAGATGTGAAAACAACAAAGGGACATGGAAAAAAAATCAATTTATTGAGTGAAGTCTGATATCACTTATTTTACAATAAAAAAATATCAAATAGGATGCAGATGTTTTTGACATTTGCATGCATAATCCTGACACTAAAATAATAATAAAAAAAAATCATAATAAAATTGTAAAAGTGAATCATAAAATTACCCTCCAAGCTCAAAATCTCAAACTAACTCACGTATTGCAACGACCTCAACAACCTTTCTCCATCTTCTATCTGAGCAATGTGCACATTTGTTTACCACGATGCACAAGCCTCAGCTCGACAAAAAGCCATTTTTAGGTGAATCATACCAGATGACTGTCAAGCCTGCCAAAGCCAGAAGCAAAGCCAACCAAAACAGGCTCACACAGAAGGTGGCCACCTGGCTTTTGGTGTGACGGAGTGGCCCTGATTTCCACAGAAGCAGACTTGTTGTCAGCTTTGGTTCCATGCAAAATGCTTTAGGTGGGAAAAATTTCTATTCTAATATATTTTTAAAAAATCCACAAAGGGTAACTAGTTTACCTATGCAGGTTTTTACACCTTAAAAGTGTGACTTGATTGCCATGCAGGTTCTAAACAAATGGCTAGTCTTAAGTGGATGATAACCACTTTTCATGCGATCACTGGTTATCATGATGGTCAGTTTCATGGACAGACTGTGCCAGGACACATTGGGACAACATTTTGTCAACAATCACAAATATTTCTTCATTAAATTAATGAACTTGGACTGGCTTGGACACCATGAAACCATTTGAATCAAGGAAAACCTTGATACTCAAGCTTCCAGCTCTAGATTTTCTTGATCGGTATTAGTAAAACATGCGCTATTGCTCTGATTTTAAGAATATTTACTATGAAACAATGGAGAGGAGGAAGAAGGACTGAGTTATGATGAAACGGGGCTGCAAAAACAGGACTACATCCAGTCAGGGGCACTGAAGTGTTGTTTTCAGAGTTTTTCATTAACTGTGATGAGGAAACTACAGAATGTACAGATATACTGCATGTGTACCTCTGTTGTTCTATTCACCATCATCTACAGAGTCAGCCAAAAGAGGAGAGAATTGGCAGTTAGTGAGAAAAAAAAGCAAAAAAAAAGAAAATTAAAATGGCCTTCAATTGTAAGAAAAAGAGGAGCAGAGAGGAGTGAAGGAAGTCAAACAATTTAGCAAAATCAATTAAGATTTGAAGTCTCTGTTGTTGTAGAGTTCAAAACTGACATTAAAATTATTTCCCAGTAGAGTCACACTGCACACAAACAAAATCTAATGTCAGTTCATTTATGAGTAAATTTACTAAAAAGGCACTTTTGATCCTTTCTCCTTTCTGCAAGATTTGAGCCAATTTTTACAAGAAAGAAAGAAAGTAAACAAACAACCAAAACAGATGCAGAAAAACAGTCAGTGGTGTTCAAAGAAATATTCAACAGAATGTAAACAAAGTGACCAACTGACGGCCCACCATCACAGCTAGACTTTACTCACCTTGGACTCAACATCAGCATTGTGGTCGTTCTGCAGGAGCAGGGCCGCGGCCTTGGTGTCGTCCTTGCGAGCAGCGATGTGCAGGGCAGGCAGACGCACCTTGCCCTTTGTATCGTTCTCCAGTAGCAGGGAGACCACCTGGTCATGGCCCTGCTGGAGGGCCACCGCCAGAGGGGTGAAACCATCCTGTGTACGAAGGGAGAGAGAAGTCATGAAAGATGAATGGAGAGGTGTAAGAAATCATGTTAAAAAGAACATAAGCAAATGAGGGGTGACTCAAGAGTTATGCACAGTACTGTAAATGATAAATCAACTGAACCTGATAGATGAAAGTAAAAAAAGCTTAGCTTTTTTAATGTAAACTCTTTTCATAGAAGTATGTGAAAAACACCCGATTGCAACTGAAAGTGACTTTTTTATATTTAAAGACAATTTTTTTTATAAATTTAAAAGATTTTCAGGTAAAATATTAAAATAAATGACAGGTTGAACTGATGCAATTTATAACAATTTTAGTTTTAACTTTTAAAATAAATGTAGGAGTTGTTGGGATTATGTTTACTTAAGGGAGACATATCATACATTTAAATCCTTAATTTCACATTTAAATCATTCAGCTGGGGTCCATATAAAAAGGAACTGCAATGATTTAGTCTGAATTCCAACTTTATCAGCCTCTCTTTCACCCCTTTTTCTGAGGTGTGTCTCAGATCAACTCATTTTGACGCTGTCTCTTTAAATTCAAATGAGGCGCTTCACACTTTGCTCCTCTCCAGCTTCCAGATTCTAGCTTGATAGAGGGGTTTACGACTATATATATATAGCACAGAAACGTTTTATTTACAAATTAATTCAAAGATGTCATCAACAACTTGTTCTTCCAGCCTTACATATTGGAGCCAGAGTCTGAACCACAGCCAGAAGAGAATTAAGATGACAAAATTGTACTTGGTAAGTCCAGACCTTATTTAAAATTTGGCGTAAAAGTTAAAAAAACTAACGAGTTAAAAAATACGACCCAAACCAAATAAAAGATATTTATGTAGCACAAGGAGAAACTAGATTCAAATTTTCTGCACTCCTAGAGACTCCAAGTACATAACAAAATGTATTTAATGGCAAAAAAGTAGATTTTGCAAGATATGTCCCCTTTAAACTTTTAATCTACTAAAAGACATGATAACCTACTGGTACATAAGTAAAAATTTGGTGTTCTGGGCACAAACATGCTGAATCCCATTGACAAATTATCATTATTAATAAATACCCTAGTCCAATATTTCATGACTATGTTTCTGTTTTCTACATATTATTAAGTCCTGGTTTTTGTCCTAATCTGTGTTTGGATGTACATGGAAGATAAATACACAACGAAAGGGTATCTCGTGTTTTAGCATGTAACTCACATTTGTAAACCAGTGAACTGTAACCTGTTTTGGGTTCTGTATCATCCCTATAAGCTATTAATCTCATTTTGTACATACAGTATATTCATGCATGTGGTAACCGGTAAGCATAAAATGAGTTCCATAGATTGAGCAATGTAAATCATAGGAGCAACGACGGAGGAGAAGGAGGCAGTGAGGAGAGCGGACCTCATCTGTGACCAACTCAAGGTCACTCTGCCTCCACCAACACACACAAACCAATCAATGAAGGTCGGCCTAGGCCCTCGTGAGCAGACAGAGGGGGCGAGGACAAAGGGAAAGGCAGAGTGACAGAGGGAATGAGCAAAAAGACAAGAGCACACAGAGATGAGACAGGTGCAAAGTGAGTAAAAGTGGGGGATTAAAAGGAAGTAGGGAAGAAAACAAAGGAGGAGATGAGATGAACGTGGTTAGTACTGATGTAAAAACACACATGACTGAGGCTAATGCATGGAGATGTGGCTACAGAGAGGTAGGACTACAGAACTACAGCATATACACAGATATATGAGAGGGAAGATGAGCACAACTGCACTCTACCTCTGTGGCGATGCTCTGGCTGGCACTGTTCTCCAGAAGGAACCGAACAACCTCCAGGTGATTCTCCTGGGCTGCCATGTACAGAGGAGTGAAGCCATTCTGCACATGGCAAGGACCAAAACAGAGGCAATTTTAAACAAAACTCACAGTTACTTACAGTTTTCCTGTTGTCAGTTCTTGGATAATCAGATGATCAATTACTTTAACTTGTTTTTTAAAATTATCCACATCACGGCCGGCCCTAGCCAATTTAGAACCCGAAGCATGATATCACGTGGTCCCTGAGGATCAGTAGTTAGTCTCGGCTGCATCATGTGATACCAGCAGACCAAACCAGCAGAACAAATTACCTTCATAAACTTGAGTAACCAGCAATTATTCTACAAGTTAAATCAACTATAATCATATAAAACGTTTTAAAATATTTGTTTTTGTCCCTTTTTCGTAGCACCCCCTGGACAGCACCCTTAGCATTTGCCTATACTGCCTATGCCCTGGGCCGCCCCTGATCCACCTGATAAATGATCAGTCCAGTAAGTTTTAGAATATAAGAGAATTAAACATTAGCTTTTTCAGACATTTTGTCATGTTTAAGCATTTGTCAACACCAGAAATCTCCCCTCCTATCCTGATCTGACAGAGTAAGCGGCACCGACAGCAGCTTCCAGGAGAGGCCCAGTTGGAACAGTGCCAGAAAACATCTATTCGTGAAGTGATTCCCTCAGTGTCACTGACTTCTTGACAGACTATCACTCTAATAAATGTGCACATCTCAGTCGTGCATTCGGTCGGCTGTGTTTGCTTCAAGCTGTAAAAAGCAGACCAACAGGACTCAGGGGATGTTCTGACTTTGGGTGCGCGTGTGTGCGTGCATGTGCTGAGTGTATCCCACCTGTGATTGTGCGTTGACATTGGCTCCATTAGTGACCAGCTCTTTGACGACTTCCCCCTGGCCGGCCAGTGAGGCTATGTGCAGAGCAGTGTTTCCTTTCTGGATTACACAGAACAAGTGAAATGATGAATGTTAAGCTCTGCTCCACCTGTTCCAACATATTACTTGGATATGAGTGTGTGACTTTTTGCCACTGTGGCCTGTATATAAATATCAGAAGTGAATCCCATCACAGATCACATGATTAAACTGCTCTGGCTCTAATATCCCACTGCCCACACTGCCAACAATGTGTCACTTCCGATCCCAGCATCCCAAATAAATGAGTCTCTGTTCTAAAATAAAACTAGAGGAAGTTCTTCGATGAACCTGTGTGGGTCAGTGTGAAGGCAGAACTGACCCTCAAGTTGTCCTCTGGCTAAATGTTACAGGGTTTACAAGACACTTTTTTTGTTCATTGTTTTCTGCAGCAATGGAATTAGACAAGTCTGATACTCAAAGCAAAAAAAGAAAGATAAGACGCAGCTGTGACCTATTTATACCCCCAAAAATGTAAAATTTTTCTTGAGTTGTTTCATCTGTCATGTACAACAACTTATCTATAAAATAATAATGTGATGCAACAATTACGTACTAGTTATAAAAAAAAGGTTTAAACTATGTTTTCTGACTTAATATTTGCTGAACATTATCTATAGTCGAAAGCAGAAAAAGGGAGAAAAATTTGTATTCTTAAATTTAAGAAAAAATCTATTAAATTTAGAATTATCAAGTAGCTATATCTTCATCAGTGAGTCTTTCAAATCAAATAAAACAAGACACAATACAGCACAAACTATTTAAACCTATTAAAATTTACACCTGTATACATTCCTAAATTTACAATGAGCCATAACTAAACAGGAAGAAGACAAGTTCTCTTGATCAACTAAATGTCCGACATTTAACTATAAAATCAATGGTCTCAGTGCTAAGCTAAAACTTTGTTTCCTCACAATGTCTTAGCTGCTTAACATAAAAACGTCTGACACCATTAAAATTCAGTCAATAACCAAAAATAATCCCTCAGCATCCTCAGGGTTACAACACTGTGAGCTTTTAATTGGGGAGTTTCCCCTTGATCTTAAATATTTTATTCTGCCAAGTGTTTATGTCAGCGCTACGTGGCCCAAGGGCTGCGAGGCTGAAACAGGCGACTACACCAGAGTGGAAGCCTTCGAGGTACAAATATGAATATTATTTTAAATGGTTCTGCTCCTTTTTTAGCATTTAAATATGAAAATATGTCCCTGTGAGAGGCCTTCCTTTTCTTAAATCTTTTCTTGTACTGAATTTGTCCAGCTTTATACATTTGATGGATTTCACATTATTAGATTGCACTGAACACGTTACTTTTTCATGATTTTTGCAAAAGCAAGCCCTAAAGGGGGTCATTAATTATCAATACCATGTTAAACCAAAACAAAGGCTGCACACTTTTACAACGCAGCCTTGTTGCAGCTGTATGCTGTTTTTTCCTAAGCAGGCATCTTTTGTCCTGAATCTATATATAGTTTTTAGTAACATCAGTAGGGCTGTGATTAGATGCATCTTACCTTTGTGGCTGAATCCACAGCGGCTCCAAGCTTCAGCAACTCAGCAACAACCTCCACATGCCCCTCTTTGGAGGCCAGATGAAGAGCGTTCAGGCCATTCTGGGGAGGGAATATAGTTTGGTAAGTTGGACAAGCTGCTATACAAATTTGCGCATTTAAGAGAATAAGAATATGATTATTGTTCAAAGATTAAGCAGTTTCTCCAATGAGATGAGGCACACATCTAAGTATTACAGTTGTGTGGTGACTTTCTCAAAACTTACCTGATTGCAGATGTTAATCTCAACTCCAGACTTGAGGTAGTCAAGGACTTTTTCAAGGTTCCCTGCCCGGGCAGCTCGCAGGTAACTTGCATTGCTATCAGACTAAAGAGAAAAAAAAAATAGAATGTAAAACAAGAAGAGAAGAGGGAAACAAAGGGTCATTTGAGATAAAGAACAAATTGTCTCTGTCTCTGTTAAATAAAGGTGATGGACAAAAGTGTAACCGTACCAGGTAGAACTCTGTCATAATTTCTCAGACACCTAAAAACATCTTGATGAGGTGGAAATGAATGAATCCACGGCTGTTCAGAATGACAGGAAGTCCTCAAGCCAAATGCTCCAAAACATGTCATCCCAACAATTCTCTCCCAGCATCCATCAGATCCTACACATCCGTTGTTTCAGCTTTGTTAAATCCAACTGTCTCCTATTCCTCAGCGTTGGAAGTTCAGCGAGCGGGTGGTCCTCATAGCTGCCACAGAGCCCTCCTCTTTTCCACAGAGATCTCTGCTGCAGCCACCAGTGAAACAGTTTTGGACAGAACGTTGCTGTGTTATGAGAGAAGCAGTGCACCTTCTATTCTGCTTGGCTGTCCTTTATTCCACTACAGAAATAGAGCTTTGCACACCAAAATAAAAAGTGATGAGGTAAGCATGTTTTCTCCCCTGTTCCAAACATTATAGCATAAGAGAGAGGGGGAAAGAAGGAGGAAGAGGCTGAGTGAAGGATGAGAGGAGAAAGGACAAGTACAGGAAAAAAACTAAGAGGGTAAAACGATGACATGGATGTATTTTTTTTCTCTTTGTTTTTGCTTCTTGGACATCAAGTTTGACATAAAATGACATTTAGCAAACTCTGCATATTTTGTTTTACTTCCTTCTTTGTGCCATAAGGAGAATGTTTTTAAAACTGAAGTTGCAGAGATCAGAAGGGAGAGAAACAGAAGCCTCAAACCCACATTCCTCTGAATTATCAAAATCCCAGACCTGCTAAATTTAGCCTTGTACCCAGAGACACTCAGCAGGACTAAACTATTCAATCGGTCTGATCCAAAGTTATGTTCTTCCCATAGACCATCTCAGTTCTGAAATAACTCAGGCCCAAAATGCTAAAATGTGACTAAATAAGTCCTCCAACATCAGATTGTTTCACTGATGTTCTGTAAATACAAAAGCACGTGCAGGCATGTACAGAAAAACAAATTAATAGCAAATGAAGCCTTGTTAACTGGAAGCCCAGTCATTTCCTGATTACAAGAAACCATTAGGCTTATTCTCATATCTCTGCAGCCAATCAGCTCATATCTAGACTTTTTTTCTTTCTTTTTCCATGTCCTCAACTCTCACTGGACTGTCTGATAGCCCTGAACTGCCAATGATAGTTCTGCTCTTGCAGACGTAAATCACATAAATGACTGAAACTGAACCAACAGGCTCTCCAAACAACTAAAAAGCAACAGTTACAGGAAATGCGTAACCAAATGCGTAACCAATTACCATTAATGACATGAAACAATCAAAATAACTACAGTAAAACCTGTAAAACTAAGAATTAAGGAACCTACTAACAACACTTATAAATATCAATTGTCTAAATCTTTTATTCTCCAAAACAAGTTAGCAACAATGTGGATATAAGAGTTATTCAGAATAAGTGCAAGTGGACTCACAGACAGCTTAATAAAGAACATTAGGACACACATACCAAGAATTAGTGCCCTTCATACTAACCTGTTTAAAACCTTTTGACTTCTTTCTGACAGTTGAGACAAGACGGGAAATGTATTTTAAATGTTTGATTTGTACAAGATTGATTTACAAAAAAAGGCTTTAGATTGATAGATTTTACTAAATAATATTTAATGGCATTCACTTGTGTCAACTCAGTCGATTTTTAAATGGATTCCTCAAGCTTTTTATATTCAAACACTGTTGTTCATTTTCACATGACAAAGCTAAGGCTGGAATAAGCAACACTTCAAATAGGTGAGCATAATGGCAAGACTTTTTTAAGCAACAGTAAAAGAGAAAAAGAAAACTGTAGTTTGTGTAGACTGGGAAGGGCAATAATTGAGCAAAAAACCGGTGATGATTACAAATGAAAGACAGGAGAGTGTGGAGCTGGAAACTAAAGGATAGATACATCTCATCATTAAGATACAAGTACAAAACAGATAAATAAAAAATAGCAGCTCCTCTAAACAGAATGAAAGCATAGAAAATCATTGAGGAATTAGCAAACAAAAAAAAAATTATTAAAAATTCTCAACAGTTCCAACAAATCTGTGAAAAATATAAAATTGACTGATCCAGGCAGAGTGTTTATAGATTGCAACATCTGATTCAATGTAATATAGATACTTTATTAAATGCTGCAGCTTTGCTTATTGAAAGGTGTCTTATAAAGTTTGCTCATATCAGAAACTGAAAACATTTAGTAAGAAACTCTTCTATATTTAAAAGAATAAAAGTCTAAGAACACCTGCTATATTTCTAAGAATAACACTTGTTTTGTAATGATTTTTTAAAATATCACGCTATGCTCCTTGCTTCTCTGAATATACAGTTTCTTATTTATATCCCAGCTTTTCAGTTTTTCCCCTTAATGCCTGTAAAAAGTCATAAGACCAATTTGTCCATCCTTTGATTTAGGCTCTATCTACATCCAAAACAAGGACTCTTAGAGTCTTTGTGAATTATTACAAACAGCAGGGGACGAAGCAGATCAAATGTCAAAGAAAATGGGGCTTTTTAAAATGAGGTTAAGCTTGATGGAAAGTATTAATCTGATGTTAGATAGAAGGGTGAGGGTAAAATACACATCTGACTTAAGTAAAAACGGAAAAAAGCTGAAAATTTTACCTTAATATTGCAATCATAAAAATGAATAAATGTCGCTATTTTATGATTAAGATAAAGCTGTATCACAATTTAGTATCACAGAGAAATAAAGAGGTCTTTACTATACGGAGTATTTTCAACAAGAAAAAAACAACATATTTGACAGACACTTGACATTTGAGAGCTGATGATGATCACAACTTATATAAAATAGAAATTTTCACAGAGGTGCATGAAAGATAAAAAAAATATGTGTTTTTAATACATCTTTTTTATGAGTTGGACTGTCTGTGCCCTCTAATGTGAAGGTTTTTATGCTAAATGTGTGAATTATATTTATTTGTTCATTTTTTTTTCAATTAAAAAAATCAGCACAACTTGTATGGCTCCTGTAGTCTAAGAGTAATTTCTGCTGATTTAGATGTGAGAAGTTGTTTCCCAGTTTCTGCTGAAGCTGTACTTGGCGCCTTTTCTCTTTATGACATCAACACAAAAACAGTCAGGATGGATTTGTGTTTTTTAATTCTTTAAAAAATGATATATCTGATGGACAAACTAATTTGATATCAGGCTTGTACCAAAACAGAAACTTGTTTCCTATTTAGTAAAATATCAATATAAATCTGCATATTGTTTTGTGATGCTTACATAAACGGATGTCCGTGCTAACATGAACACATGTTGATGTCATAGCTGTGTGAGCTGAGGGAGCTTAGAAGAGGACAACTGGACCTGCAGCAGCTGTATTGTTCAACTTTATCCCCTGCTCTCCTGATGGCACAAAAAAATCTGAGCTCCACAGATCTGACAGCACAAAGCCAGAGGCACTGAGTCATGGACCACAACAGCACAAAAACAACAACAACAACTTTGGCTCAGCTACTCCCATGTCCAAAATATATTTCCTCTTGACATGCATAGATCTTCACAAAATCCAGATTTCCCTAGTCCTTTTAACCTTCCTTCTTCCCTTGGGTCAAAAAGACCCCTAAGGTCTCATGCATCTTTTTTAAGGTTAAGGTTGAATATGTATGTATGGGTATATAAATGAATTTATATCTCCATCTTACAGTTGACATGTTCACACCAATAGGCTTTTAGAGTAATTGTTTATTAACAAGTGAAAAAATGAAATAATCTCATTATTTTAAGCATAAAATGGGATTTCTAAGATGTTCTATGTTCCTATAAATGCAACATGTCATCCTTGACTCTATATTGTTCGCTGGTATGCTACGCAACACCTTTCACTACATGTTTCAGAAAGATGACAAAAAGCAGACGCATGGTTCAGTGTTTCCAATCTCCTAAAGAAAAGAGTTGAAGGAGAAAATGAATGAATCAACTAATGAGCAACTGAGTGAGTTCCTTCCTGCACACGTGCTTTATGCACACACATGTTGTTATCACTCAGTGGTTGTGGCAGCAACCTCCCTGAAGCAGCTCTACAAAAACCTCCCACTAATGCATCACAAAAGTATTTCATGTCTCATATATTTTTGATTCCTTAATGAAAGTTGCAAGTTACAGCTGCGCACACTCCAGTATGTTGCTATTTTTAATTTGTTTAATTTACAAACACATTTAGCTTCATTTTTAAAGAGGGGCTGGACAGTTAGCTTGTACAGAGAGGAATGCAAACCCTTGTCTGTTAGCTTAGCAAAGAAACAAGGAAACAAACACTGGTTTTAACCATAAAGAAATCTGCTTATCCAACTCTAAAATAATCCAAACTATTCTTATATGAGATAATGTGTTTTATACATATAACAAGAATTTTCAATTGTGCAGGCACATGCACAAACAAGATGAAAACCCCTCCACAAACATGCTTTGAGCTCTGTTCATCAGATTGCAGATCAGCTGACTTTTAATGCTCAGACACAAACAACACCAGTGCCATCCTATTGGCTGACGCATCGTTGAATACACAAACTCAAAAGCATGTTTGATGTTTTATAAATATAGGGCCAAATTATCATTAAAAAACATTCCAAATGTAAGAACAACTGCTCTACTCACTTGGGTTAGGGACACTGCACCTACTTCCACAGCCATGTCTGATTTCTTTTTCTCCTCTGAATAACGAAGAGTGAAACCTGAGCTCAGAGCAGCCAAGCAGCCAAACATCCAAGCAGTCATCTATTCAGTCAGTCACCTAGCTCCTCGCTCAGCCCCATAAACATCCATCCCACTCAGAGTAAAGCGCAAGGTGCCAGTGGCTCAGGTAACAGTAAAAAAAAAAAACGCACTGGAATTCAGCTCTCCTTCTGCTGTTTGGTTGATGCACTTCAGACAGAGGAGTGAAGGATTAGGAGGTGAAAATTAAAGGTTAAATGAAACAATTTCTGGAGGGTTGATGAGGAAAAGAGGTCTAAAAAGCCCCAGAGCTGTTAGTAAACAAAGCCCTCAGCGTCTCGTAGTCTTTCATGCTAAAGAAAGGACACAAGCCAAATCCCCTCTGCTGCCTCGCTCCCTCCCCATCCTGCCCCCGAGTCCTGTCTTTTCCCTAAATGAATAAACAAGGGTAAATCCCTGACATCTTCCAGACGCTGGCGTCTTCCAATGAGGAGGAGGAGGGTGAGGGAAAAGTCCCCCGACTTACCATAATAGCTGTGTCTTCTCCATCCCTCTCTGTCTCCTTCCTTTTCTTCCTCACCTTCATTGGCTCCGACTCTGGGTGGGTGGGTGAGGTGTCAATGTGATCTTGATATTCAAGGTTGGTTTGAAGGGAGAGGGGGGGACCAAACTGAAAATAGCAGCTGAAACAAATACTTTCACTGAAACACCTCCCCTGTTAACCCACCCTCTCTCCCTTTTTTCCTCCCACTCATTCCGTCTGCCTGCGTGCTGCTCTTTATTGTCACCCTGCTAATCAGCTTTTATACCCCCCCCCCACACACACACACACACACACACACACAGACCCTCCCTGCTCCTTGGACAATAGGCCGTGTCAGGGCTGTGAGTTTCCACCCAGACTGGGCTACCTGGAATCGGTTCGATCTCTGTGCAGAAAAGGCTTGTGTGTGTCGACTAGTGGGGGGTTGGGGTGGAAATGAGTCCAGCAGAGAACAAATAACACCAGACGTTATAATGGGGGCCACTGGACCTGTGGGTGCCACAACCGTCAATGGGGGCACTCACTCTAACATATAGGATTATAAGGGGCTTTTCCTTCAGTATTAGGGACACCCTCTGTCCTTCCACCTCTATGCACCCCCAGGATGCACACACACCACACATCGCAGTCAGCTACCCCGCTCACCCCCACTGTTTTTTTAAGACAAATCCTGCTCAGAGCTAAGCCTTAGCACAGTTATATAGCATGTATAATCATTACTCCCCTGAAAAATGGCATTAAAGGGGTCATATTTTTCAACCCGTTCAGTTTTCAATGACATTTTCTGAACTATTATGTCACAGAAATTGTGGCAGACATATAAGATCTGGAATTACCAACTACAATTTAGTTGCCTTCTCCTCTTGCTCTGGCTCAGACTCTGGCTCCAAAGCTGGATGAACAAATTTTCCCTTGTTGACATTTTTTAGTTAATTTGTAAATAAACAATTTCTGTGCCACTATATAGTTGTACACCCCTCTATCAAGCTAGAACTGACTGCTCTGGGAGCTGTAGGGGGGGCGGGGTGAGAATCGTCACGTTTGGATTTAAAGAGAAAGCCTCAAAATGAGTTGATATGAGACACATATCAGAAAAGGGGTGAAAGAGGGGCTTGTGGAGTTACAATAAGGAGAATTTCAAACCAAAGCATTGCAGTTCCACTTTATATAGATCCAATATGAATGATTTAGATGTGAAAAAAGAAGGATTTAAAAGCATGAAATGTCTCTTTAAGATCTGGATCTGATCACTATCTGTGTGAATTGCAGCAAAAGGACCGGTGAGTGTAAACACACAACATGTAACTGTACAAGTTAAATGTTTAGTCTTGAGTTATTACACCTGTGAGTGGAATTCCATCATCTTTCCTGGAAAAACAGGGCCACTTTGATTCTTCCCTGGGTTTTTTCTTTACATGTTTTAAAAGATTCAGGATTATTTTTACATTCTGTCTGAAATATTCCACAAATACATTTAGAAGGACATAATAGAGTCACATTCAGCAATTCATCCCTGAGCCACTGTTTTCCCTTTGTCTTAATATCTGAGACGCACTGTAGGTATTTATCCCCCCCCTGTTGTCAACTTTCTACACTGAGAGACAAAAAGAGTTTGAGACAGCAAAAGTCAGAGCAGTTAAAGCAGCGCAGGGAGAGCTGACAGAGGGAGTGACAGATGCTCTGGACCAGAAGAGGCAAACTCGACATGTGATTGGTGGATCACAAGCTCCTTCATGCTAATGCTGCAGTGAGCAACCCTTGGTAAAAAAAAAAAGATAAATAAATAAAAAGCAGGGTTGCCGTGGTTACTGGGGAGGGTCTAGTTATGAAAAATTATCCCTCTTGGTACAGTAGGTAATCATCTGCTTCTCAACAACTACACAGTTTATATCAATGAATTACAGAAAAATAAATACAGTAGATAAACATGAATGTGTTGTTTTGTTGCATTGTAGCTTTAATCTACAACAAATGCATGCATTTAATTATTTGTGTAAATTAGCTTTTTAATTTCTGACAACCTATAAAGAAGTGGCAATAATACTTGTGTCACAATTTACTCCTTAAAGGTGACTAAAGTATCTTTTGCATCAATAGGATTTGCAGAATGCTTCTTCTTGACATTCTTCTATCTATAAAATCCCCCCCCCAAAATAAACTGTTTTAATTTTGAGAATATTTAGGTAAAATAAAATAAAACACCAGAAGAGGACAATGGCGGCCAAATTAGAATCTGTGCAACAAACAAAACATAATAGACACTCAAAAACAGATTGTTAGATTTACTTAACCAAGTTTTGCCAATTTCCACTCCACTGAGTTGAGTAAGTGCAATGCAACTTTCATATTTATCTTTAAGGAAAATGTTAACGTTGTTCACTACTCAACTCAGCTGAGTGGAATTTTTTAAGTAAATCAAATTATCTGTTTTTTGAGTGCATGTCATGAATATTCAAATTTGTAACATTTAAAAACAAAACCTATTCATCTAAGATATGATTATGCTTCATACTGGGATTTTTTTCTTCCGGATGTTAATAGTACACACAGGAAACACTTCTATAGTTCCTTAAAAGCCACTTTTCCAGCACTGCAATACCCTAAAAATGTGCTTACACATTCAAAAAGATTAGAAATGACTTCGTTCTAATACAGTTGTTGCCTCACTAACCTCATTTTGAGACAATGTGGTGTCTGTGTACTAAATGTATCACATATACAGCAAATAGCAGGCAGATATTAGCTGCTTCCTCTGCACAAAGCTTGCCCAAGGGCACAGTTTCTCCGCCGGGGCATGAAAACAGCATGAGGTGTCAGGGGTATTGAGGAAAAGAAGTGAGAGGGCTTCAAGGAAGGGTAAAAAGGAGGAAAAAAACAGTAGAGGGAAAGTAGGTGAACCATTCATCTTCAGCCGTGTGATGCTCCACCATAAAATTTGTCCAAATTTAATATCCTGCTGTTAAATGTTTGAGGCAAGCACACAAACCTAATAAATAAAACAATGTTTAAAACTGCAACATTATCTGGCTACTGCTGATAAATATTGTCTCTTTACAGTCTAACAGCAAAGACGCTGACACAGAAATGGGGAGAACCTGAATGTCGCATTGGATTTCATCCAACTGGCTTGTCAGCTGAACAGGTGAAATCTACACACTTGTACATCACGCTGCATCAATGTCTGCCTCACCAGAATGTCACCCTAAAATAAACCCGGAAGAACAAAGGTCAGGTAACGCGATACATAGAGAGGGGGGGGCAAATTAGCAAGTGTTTTGAGAAAAAAAACGAGAGATGGGAAACGAGAGGAAGAAAGGACTGACAGTGAAGTAAAAAAGAAAAAAAATTGACGCTATAGAAAAGAAACAATGGAGAAATCTTACAAAGACATAAATGGAAATAACTCAGACAAATCAAATCAGAAAATTTGTTCAATTTTTCTTCCCTTGTACTCATCATCCTCTGTATGCACGGGTGACCCTGGTCAGATTCTACTGTACAGTCAAACACTGGACTCTGGTGGACAGTTTCCTGCATCACAACTGTAAAACATCACGTCTCACCGAGATGTTTACAACTGGTGAGATCTTTGAGACAAAACCGAGGTGATGACCACATTCTGCTGGGTATAGCATTTATACAAACATATAGATGTTTCTTTACCATTAACATAAAGTGCTCTGACATCATCACCATCATCATCATCACCAACAGCAGCAGCATAATCACACTTTTTTAATCCCTTCAGTCAAACAGAAACAAAATCAGCAGCAACAACATTTCTCTCATTTCAACTTCTTGATTCACTTTTATTTATTTTGATTCTCAAAACATGAATGGAAATCTTAAATTATGCAGGAGTTTGATATAAAATTCTCACAAACTCAACATTCTTTTGAAACTGACTTGGTGTTTTGTCCTCTATGATTTATACTTTTTTTTAATAAACAAAGGAAAAGATTATTAATTTTAAAATATGATTTTAAAAGATGATTAAAGATCTTAATTTGAAGAACAACAAGACTTTTAAGAAATCTTAATTCTCTGTGCTTTTCTTATTTTAGTCAAAAACACCTGAAGTCACATGAAAAAGGTGTTTCTGGATGTTTCTTTCAAGAACTACACACCATTTTAGAATGCTAGCTCATTTTTTAATAAATACCCCTGAGTAGAGCAGAGACAAAAAAGAAAAAGAGATTTGTATCCCATCCAGGACATGTGCCAATGGTGTCTTTAAACTGTGGGCACCTGACAGAGCAGGTACAGAAATCCCCCTGGTGAATTATTAAAGTCTGATAGTCTGCACTTAAACATGAGTCCCTGCAAGTGTTAGAAACCTTCAACTGAATATTTAATACCAACAAGCAGCCAAATACAAGAAAACAAACAAAAAAAAAAACATGCATTTACAGTCTGTCAATGATAAAACAAAATCTGTTGTGAATGTGTGGATTCCATTGTAACAGTTTATAAGCTCATAAAGTCATTTATAAAACAGGAGGAGTAAAAAAAAAGTCTGTTATTTTGGCTCGTGCTGCACATTTGAATGAAGCGGAGAGCGCTGAAACTGTTTTCGCCTGATCTTTGGCAGGCAGGCAGCACCAGACGAGAGAAGACCATGAGCCATCTGTCCCCTCTGAGCCCCCCCTTCAGTTTTGACAAAGCACACACACTCGCGAGGAGGCCGACATAGACACAGTTTACACAAATACCCTAAAAGTAAATGTCACACAGATAAGGACAAATGGGTGAAATTAGAAGACAATACTTTCATTTTCAACAATTACGTCCACCTAAATAAAAGGAAGATAAAGGAGAAACAAGGGAGTGAAAATAGATTTTGTTTGGATTTATCATCATGTTGGCTCACCAGTGATGTTTCATTTGTAATTCTTAAAAAAGCACCTTTTTCTATAAATACACCAGTCCAAACACAATAGTGCTCTCTCCAACATAATCATGGGCTTTCAGATATGGCATTTCTGCTTGTCAAACAGGCGGCTATTAGCCCAGCTGCCCCTCAGGCAACACAAAGTAATAGGCTGTTGAATGGCGGGGGGGGGGTCCCAGATCCAGAACCATATCCATAAAAGTGGCGTTCAGCAAAAATTACTAGTAATGTCAGGACAGAACGTAAAAAAAAAAAAAAAAATCACTTGTGTTATGTAGTTGTAAAAAGTCCCAAAACTGTAAATTCACACTGACTTCTTAATGTTTTTTACTATATAAAAAATGTTTATGCGCTGATTGATTTATTTCAAAAGAGCATAAGAAGCTCAGCCAATAAAGATGCGACGACAGAAGAGCAAGCCTTCGCCCCTGAGGAGGACACAAGAGGTTAGGAGGTCAAGCGGGTCAAGCGTGGCCCGGACAGGGATTTCAATACAAGAAGACAGAGTGGCGGAATGAGCATTCAAGCTGTCTGTTCAAAGCAACACATTTAGATTTATAACACCGGCAGATGTCAGTGCTCACCAACAGTCACCAAGAGATGAGAGAATAAGCCCAATGGACACATCGTATTGCTGTAAAAAAAAAAAAGGAATACCGCAATTGCTTTCTCCCCATCAACTTCAGGGTATGCCATATGAAGAATGTCTCACACATCGTCCTGAGCTGTGTTTAGCTCAGGACACGGGACACAGAAATCAATAAAGGTGTACAGGATGATCCAGAGCACGTCTCTCGCTTCTCTCCACTTTGAGTTGATTTTCGGAGGCTATTTTCTTTCTGCAGGACGCTGCAATGTGAGTCTGACACACTGCTGTGGTGCGAGTGTGACAAAGTAACCTAGACCTTCTGGCCAAGTTCCTGCACTTGTAGTATAATTAGGCTTGAAGCTCTGAAGTTGAATAAAGCGGATAAAAGGGCAGCTGATAAAATGTCCTAATGCCACATGATACCTGTGTTAGCTGTTTTGTTTTGGCTAACATCACATGAACAACATCTCCACTTTGAGATGAGTTCTAGATGAAGTTTGCATATGACTGTAACAGTCAGACTGAGTAAGAGGAAAACTATGAGCAAATGGCTGGCAGTTCAAATAAAACCTGGTGTTCTGCACGCCAAACACATTTTTACTGTGGGCGGCAGCACTTTTACTTTAACAGCGCCCCAGTCCTGTTGATGCACTAAACCTGTGACTGACAACCTTTTCCCCTTTCTGTATGAGAGTGACCTCTCTTTGACCACGTTTTGTCTATCCATCCATCCATCCATCAAAAACTAACTGCTCATTACAGCCACAGTCATGCGTGCCATCACAAACACACAAAAAACACATTCATAAGCATTTTCAGTACAGCAACACCTTTCAGTGTCCATGCACACACACACACAATAATTTTGCTTACTATGGTACATACATGCTCCAGTCAGTTGCGCCAAGGTCACAGCTGAGCAGCAAGAACTAATGACCTATAATAATACACACTCTTGACTGATGGGGACATTCAGTAAACTTGGCACTGTAGCAACCAGCAAAACACACGCATACACCCCACACACAAATAAAGTCCTGGGCTCTTTGACACTCAGCATCATTTCTGTATCAGGGCTCATCCCAGAGGTGAGCTTGAATTTGCGGTTCTTCAAAATAAACCCTGCATTTTAAAAATCCTCAGTTTTATTTTTTATGTTATTTCATTTTTGTAGTCATCTTGTTTGAGCATCAGTAATTTTCAATGTATTACAAAAATACTGTATATTAGTAATATTAATAATATTAGTTTTAACTGTTTTCCATGATCATAGAAATGGTTTTTACCAGCTTCTTGCCAAGATTCTGATGTTTCTGTGAATACCAGTCATGTCTATGTCTAACTAAAATAACTTATAGTAATTAAAGTAGAAAACTGGGGGTTTGGGATTAAGAGATTAATTAACCAATTGGCGGGCCAAACTTTGGTCACTCACGAGCCAGATGTGGCCCACGGGCCGCTCGTTGAATAACCCTGCTGTATAGATATTAATAAAAATGTCGGACCTTTGAAGGTGATTTTATCAGGATACAAAAGGTATTTTTATGTTTCTATAAGGACACCTTCAGGCAGCTGCACAGTTTCTAACCCCACATCCACCATGAACTGCTTCCTCTAAATAACATCAATCTGACAAACAGTAATCAGCTGATTTATTCAGCCTCACACAGTAATCAGCCCCAGACAGCAACAAAAATTAAGTATGCTGTATTTTAAGTATACTTTTGTGGATGTGGATTTTACACTCAACACAAAAAAAAAATTGTCTCACCAGTCAAACTGAAACTTCCAACTCTTAAGTGCCATGCACCTGATGTGTGTTATTCCTGACATTAAGGTGAATTTAAAATAAACTGCTGAACCTTGTTTCTGCAGCACATCATAATGTGATATGTATCAGTTTTTCATTTAATGCAATTTTAATGCATTTGGCTGTCACCAGTGTAATCCATAGCGTTTCATGTAAATGTAATAAAAGTCAATTCACTGACACAAACAGTACAATCAATACATTTTACAGCTAATGCTTAAATGACTGATGTCACACTCAGTGACAAAGACTTTTTTGTCTGATGATGTAGGTTTGTCATTTCTGCTTCTAATGCTTCCTCTAACTTGTCAACTCAGCAACTTGTGTTTGTGTTTCCGTGGTTAGTGTGGTCATGTCTGGAGGGAAGGTCCCAGTAAAGTGAAAAGTGCGACGGGGGGTGTCGAGCTGGCTGACACACAGCTGACAGCATCCCAGTCAGCAGCACACACACACTCTCAAATGCACTGGGTGACAGCAACTTATTCAGCAGCAACACTTACAACTACCTGACCTGTACTGCTGCGACTCATCTAATCAAGTCTTCAGTGTGACAGAAAGCAAAATATGCAAATATTCAGAAATTCATACTCATTTTAAAACACGTCATGGAAATCTGTCATTTATTCCATTATAATTTAGAGTTATGAATAGTTTCTAATGAGTTTATGAATCCATCAATCCATTATCTTAACCCACTTTGTTCTTTCAGGGTCACTAGTGCCCATAACCAGCAGTCACTGTGTGAGGGGTGAGGTACACCCTGAATAGGTTGCAAGTCCATCACACGGCCACATAGAGACAAACAACTATTCAATAATAATTCTTAAAATAATTTTTAAAAATATAAAAATGATACCTTCTGGTTTTTTTGTAAGATTTGGTTTGGTCCAAGCATTAGCTCAA
>JARVJO010000001.1:30422318-30432703 GCA_031762555.1 Cynodonichthys magdalenae
TGTAAAAAAAGTGACTCAAAACAGACTGTTGCACAAGTTTGTTGCACAATTTCTACCATGGCAACCATGTTAGCATATACTTCTCTTTGTGTTTGGTCACTTTTTTTTGTAAATGTTTTATTGTGATTTATTCTTAAACCTGTCATGTCTTGTCAGCGCTTATGGCTGTTTCATGTACTTGTTATCTGTGATGCTAAGTCAGTCAGTACTCCAGGACAAAGTGAGAGTCGGAAGGGCTACTAACAGGGGTATCGAGTGTATAAGCAAGGGTATCCAAATCCCATAAATAAAAGGATGTCAAGTCAAGCATGTGAGTTTCTTCTCAGTGTTTGTGTGTGCACATGACCCTCAGCGATGGCCAAAAGTTTTCAGACGAGCAAGAAAACACAAGTGAGAAACCAATTAACTTTAGTGTTAGACTTTGCTCTGTCACAGTATGTCACTCTGAAGCAGCAGCACGAGCCAAGCAACAGCACTAATGATGGAAAAAAAAAATCACAATGTGAAATTATGGAGTGTTGGTAAAACTCCAAAGCTGAAGCAAAAAGACACAAGAGATGGGGTAGACATAAGAAAAGGTGCAAAAAAGTAAACAGACTAGTAAACCGATGCAGGAGAGACCAGAAAGAAAAAAAGCTGATCACTCTGTGGATGGTTCTGCTGTGCACATCCAATCAATACAAACATCGCCTCTGTTTCTCCTGTTCTCTTCTATGAAACTTGACCCTAAATCCAAAGCTCCAAAACAGATATTCATCGCAGAGACGTAGATATAAGAAAGTCTTTTCCTGTTTTTAGTCTTCTGCAACCTATGGATATCTGTGAACTCGTTCAACTTTAGCCATCTTTTTTTAGTTTCAAAAAGATTTGGCTCACTTCTTGTACATGGGAAGGTCGAATAACATTGCCAGCAGCATAATTCAAAACCAGGCACCCATGGTCACAAACTGTTATTGAATTGATCTCTCACGGTCAAATCGCCCAGCGTCAACATGCAGAAAGCTCTTAAAAATGCTTAAAAAAACACCCATACAGTGGTGGCACATTTAATTTAACAACAACAAAAAGTGGATAAAGAGCTAGAAAAAAAACATAAGGTTCATACTTTTTTTTATTCTCCGCTTTGGCCTGAACGAAAAACTGACAAATGAGAGGGATGAAAAAGGACAGAGAGCCACGTGCTTTTCAGTTTCTCTTCCATCATATAAAAAAGCTTTGTCATCAATAAATCAGTTAAGTATGCATTATACATGGTGGTCTGTGTGTGTAAGCACACACACACCCATACAACCAACTAAAAAAGAAAATGGCTAAAACCCTTTAAAAACACAATCAAGCAAACATTATGTGAGGAGTTATTTACATCTTGTGTTCTCATTTAAAAATTCTAACTTATAAAAAAACACATTCTGTGGTATGAAACTCATTATTTAACAAATCACATGTTTTTTGAGTGGTACTTTTATAAAGAGTTAGACAGGGGGGGGCTGAGAATGCACCTCATGGGGCCAGATTCCTAATGTCATCAAGTATGAACAAGTAAAAATACATTTAACTTCATCATCATCATCCAGTGCAAATAGCCAATCAGCATACAGGATTAAAGACCATTTTAAATGACCAATAAAACAAGTAGAAGCAAATATCACAAGCCCCACATTTAGGTTATTTGCAGATGTGAACAAAGACATGAACAGATGTATGTAAGACCTTCAAACCTCTTTGATATTGCTTGTTGACCACACACACACACACACAGAGTCACGCTCCAGTGACACCAGTGGAGCTGAGCAGATGAAGCAAAGCAGCCAGCCCTCGCCTGTTACCTTTCTCTTTTGTTCCCGGGACGATGCTCTCCTGGTCTTCCGCCGCTTCTCCTTCTCGTCCTCTATCGCATTCACATCCACTTCCCCCCGATTCTTCTTCAATTGGGAGGCAGCGTGCGCCATGACAGGTGGCAGAAAAAAATGTGGAAGAAAAAAAAAATAAAGGCACCCCACACTACACACGCGCGCCTCACCTGAAATCCCGGAGAAGTTCAGGGGCTGCAAAACCGGGATCTCAGAGGAAAAAATCGGGGCAGAAAAGGAAAGGGGGGGAAAGGGAAGAAAAATGCCCTCCTTGAAAAGGAGAATGGGGAAGAGTAGGGGTTTTTTTTGTCTTTAATAAATACTTTGTATGTATATCCTGTGTGTCCTCTCTTGTGGTAGTTGCTCTGCTTTCTTTCTTTCTTTCGTTCTTTTCTTTTTATGTCAAAGTGATGGAGTGATGGGAGAGATAAAGCAGCATCTTCTCCCCATCTCCTCTTCCTCGTGTCTCATCCGCCGGCGGTGTGAGAGCAGCGTGTCCATGAGAGGTGAGGACAAGCCGGATGGAGAGGAAAGAGACATGAGCATCACCGACCACAGAGGTGGAGGGGAGGGAGGGAGGAGAAAGAAAGAGGGAGGGATCGAGAGGAAGGAGGAGGGAGGAGAGGGGTTACCACGGTAACAACGCTCTGGATTAAATGGACTTTTCTCATTTATTTTATCTTACTGCTGTTTATCCTCACGCTGGTCCTTGTTGCTAAGCGTTGTTTGGTGTTCAACTATGGAAGATGCTTGTTAGAGTGAGTGCCTTTGTGTATAACAGAGACAAACTATTTGGAAGAGATAAACTGTGTGAATGGCTGCAAGTGCATGAATGAAGCAAATGCAGTCCTTATAGGAAAAAGGGGGATAAAATATCTAGAGCAACAGTGGAATGGGTGACTGTTGGTGGCCAAGTAACAGCATGTGGAGAGGAGGAATGAGGAAAAAGACATGGGTGAAGGTGAGGAATCCAGGGGATGTTGAATGTGCAATCATTTAATTACCCTTGCATGCATGCAGACAAGTGCTGTCAGATGGTCTAAACTGGCCATTTTTAAAGTTTTTATAGCCTTCATCAGTGAATACATAACATATGCAAAAAACAATCTAGTTAATGAACAAACCAGTCATGACATAATGATTTTATGAATAATTTATTAAAACCACAGTCCATTCTCCTAATTTCTGATATTGCAGTGCTTCTCTGAGCTCAATCCATCTGGGATCAATGAAACCATCATGAGGAGGTCAAACATGATCGAGGAAGCTTTTGTTTCTCTAAATCACTCAGGTCTTTGTTGAAAAAGAAGAAGAAGAAGAAGTAGAAGAGGGTGAGCCCATATAAAAACAAAGAGAAACGATGAGGTACACAAAGATGGGATTTTTGTGACTGGTGAAGAGAGAAAAGTGACGCAAAGGAGGAAAAAAAAAACTGCATCTAATTCAGGATGTCCTTCACAAGTGTCGTGCTCACGTCAGACATAGCAGCGTGGAGACAGATGGAGCAGCCATCTTTGTGTTGCCTGCGTGTCAGAAGCACCTATGAGCTGCTGCTGGGTCCTCGCAGAGCAGGGGAGCTGCCTTGCCACATGCCTGTCGGCTCGCCGCAAACGCTACTTTATTTGTTCTTGCCACTAAAACGCACATGTGGACTACACAAGAGCCATGTGGAGAGAAGCTGAGAACGAGAAAAGGAGATGATCAGATGCAGAAAGAGGAGAACAGCCCCCCTGGGAGAGATGACAGGTTCAGCTATGGACAACCAGTCGTGTAACGACCTGAGCGTGAAATTCCCCTTTTCTCTCGCTCTGCCTCAAATCCATTCATCCTCACTGCTTCATTTTTCTTTCTTTTCAAACACAAGCACCAGCCACCAGCAAAGAGAGAGAGAGAGAGAGAGAGAGAGAGAGAGAAAGGGGTGGGGGGGGGGTATAGTTGACTTACATCCCCTATCATGCATCTGGGGGGTGTCACATTATGCCAAATTATCATGCAGTTGCTAGGCGAGGGCCAATGGGGTGGCTTTAGGGAGGACAGGATGGATGGGTAAGGAGCGTGGAGAGGCATGAAGAAGGACTGAGATGGGAGGGAGAGGAGGATGCAATGAGAAAACAGGGCAAATGTGCACGTAGTAAAAAAAATCAACAATCAAAACAAAAGAGGAAACCACATTGTTCAGTGATGAATACACACCTAAATCCAAACTGGAAGAGGATCCAGTAGCTGAACAAAAGCATCCAATAGAAGACCAAAAGCCACCTTCTCCCACCCAGTTATAGTAAAACCCACTGCCAACCTGTCCTATATTTTAGCCACTATAGTATTTCACAAGCAAAGATAATCAAACAGCTACTACAATGGAGTAGTGTTGGCTCAAAGGTTGATGACTATTGGATGTTTTCCACCGTTTTCCAGGCACAAGGCCATGAACACATAATATACAGCCAGAGAAAAATCTACAACTACTAGAAAAAAAAAGTATATATATATATATATTTGTGTGTGTGTGTAATAAGCTAAGGAGTGCAAAGCATAAATAAGGTTCATTGAATAACTATTACAATAATAATTTAAAGCACTTTTTAAAATATAAAAAAACACACAGAAGGTTTTTAACTTCAGATATCCTTTAATCTATTTTGTTTGACTCCAGTTGTTTGCAGTGACCTTCCTAGTCCTATAAGTTTGTCTCCCTCTGCTCCCATTGGTTCACCACAACCAAACACAGCAGCATCAGTCTCACTGGCCTTTTCACCTCTGCTTACACACCAGTGTCCCTGTACTTTAACAAAAACAAGCAAAGTGAGCTCTGCATCTGGAGGGTTTGGGTCACTTTGAGGTCATGAAATGACACACTTTGAAAATAGAGTTCAACAGCTTTGTACACAAAGGCTTCTTACAGAAGTAAAAAAAAAAAACTTAAACATGGCCATGAAATCATTTTACTACCCATTTTTGTGCCTTTTTAAATTATGACTCTGATATTATTGAAGTACTTCTTTAATTCAGTAACAGTTTATTCAGTTAATTCAGTAATATGTAAACAGCTTCAGAATAAAATCCCAGATCATTCAGCCAGAATATATTTGGTGTCTCAGGTAATGCATGTTTACACAAGAAAATATTAAATCAACGGGTTCCCATTTCGATGAGACAACACAAATTATTTGTGGTCTGCTGCCCTCTTGTGTTCAACACAATCAACAGCTCTTCTCTTACAGTTCGTTTTAATTTAAGGCAGTGAGAGCTTTTATAACTAAAAGTTAATTAAAAACACAAACTATTAACTTAAACAATATCAACAGAGCACAATGTGACCCTTTTGCATCCTTACTTTAAATATACAGGGTGTGGGTAAACATTCCCATTTTTAAGTTTTAATTTTGCTCAACTTAAAGCTTCAATATATAAAAAATAGGAGTTATGTCCCCAGATAATTGTGACTGTGAGTTGCTGCAGTGGAATAAAGCAGTTGTAAACAAGAGACTTATCATACATCTAAACACAAACTATTATTTGTGTTTCTCTACTAATGTGAATAATTCATTGTCAACTCTAAACGAATGTCTCCAACTGAAAAAAAAACGTTTGAGATGATAAGTATAGAAGGTTTAAAGGTAAAAAAATAATAATTGAAACTGTTCTGTCCTACAACTGGCTCAAAAGCAAATACATATGTGAAACATCATAAGGTGCAAGTTATGAGAAATAGTTACCAAAAAAGGAACTGAGCACAAAATCTGAATAGCTTGAAGGAAAGAGGTGTGAATGCAATAAACTAAATCTAAAACGACCATAAAAAAATCTAGAAAAACATATAAACCGGTCATTAAATGTTTTTTATAGTTATTTTATCATTATTATTTGGTATGAAAAGTCAATCTGAAAAAGTGTGCAATGATGTTTGCTGACTTAAAGGCAACCGCTGGAAGTGATACCAATTTTAATGTTTGTTGCAGTCCTCTTTATTTACATGTGGCATTGACAAATAACCTTAATTATGTTTTACCCCCTATATCCACAGACACACATACACACACCTCCTAAAAATAATGCTTTTTTTTTTTTTTGATGTCCTCCATGTTTCTCCACTTTATCGTCTAAATTATTCTAATGTTTCCCCCACGGATGAGCAAAATGTGCCATGAGACGTGTGTTTTAACCCAGTTTGCTGCCAATAACCTACCTAAATATGTGTCACGACCAAAAAATGCCCTTAAAACAAGACCAAAATGTTTTTGCATGGTTTCCCCACTGAGGGGCAGAAAGATATTTGAAATGAAAGGGATGAGCTTACCAATACACACACACACCGACAGACACACAGAGGATGGCAGAGCTGCCCTGTGCTGTGAGGTGGGGTCTTAAAGGATGAAAATGGCTGACTGACTGGATGGATTGGCTTGTCCTTCTAATTTGTTGCAAGGCCTTGGTGAGCATTACTTATTGTAATATTTGGTTGGAACTGAAGCACCCAAATCAATTTACTTTGTGTTTCTGATCAGGCAATCACACTCCAAGAAGCAGTGACGGGTTTAATCAGTCAGATTAATACAGAGTCATGATTTTTCTCTCCAAAAGGACACCACTATCTATCAACAGCCACATAATAAATGCTTTAAATAAAAGACAATTCAAACTGCCATATGGGTAGCACAAATATTTTGTTTCTAACTCTTTATCGTTGCAGAAAATTGAGATCAATGGAGACGTTTAATTGCATTTCACCTTTGAAGGAAGCAATGAATGATAATATAGACTTCTTGTGTTCAAGTTGTTTTATCACCCATCTATTTTACCGTGAAACAAGTGTTAAATAAACCAAATCCAAACATGTAAAAAAATTTTGGGGGGTATTTTTCCCGATAAAATCACCTGGATATATTTTGATTAAAGAAAGATGTGAAAACACAGCTGCTGTTTAATTAATGCCTTTTCCTGTAATCAATACGTAGGTGATTTCTTGGCTGAAGCAAATGTCAGCCTGACTGTGACACCTGCGCAGCAAAAAGGAAAGACCCCCCGCCCATTCTGTTCCCACACAAAAATGGCAGCAGTACAATAAACAATTTCATGGTCTGATGGGAACAATAATACACGGTCTCGCACGAGTGTGTTCCTGCTCACAGTGTTCTGTATTTCACCACACTGCTGTTTTAAGTCAAGTGATAGAGGCAAGATACAGTGATGTGGCTTTGGACTTGCAACCATTTAGAAATGTTGTAAAGGAAAACCATGTTTAAAGTGCAGTGGAGAGCGTGGAATTCAGTTTGGTTTTACCTCAGGATAAGTGTGTGATTGTGAAAAATAAAGGAAATTGAAACAGCCCCTGCTTTGGTTTGTTCATTGTTAAATAACGAGCAAACCAGTGTAACGTAAATAGCTATATTTTTTTTTTTAGCCTGTACTTTGTGTACTCTGCTCTGTGATTTGGAGTCTGATCAAAGGCGAGCACAGTACTTTCCTCCCATGCGAAGCAACAGAAGCTACCAGCACCATATGTGTGTGCCCATCAGTGGGTCTACATGCCATATGCCTAAAAGTGCTGGTGTAATGCTTTCTGTGTGCCAATCATCTCACTGTCCTCTCAGCAATGGGAGTGTTCATTAGTACAAAATGGGTCAGTGTTTGTGTTTTTCTGTTTGTGAACAGCATTGTGTCTTTTATGTCATTTTGAATACTACAGCATTTGTGGGGACACGGAGCAAGGAGTGCGTGAAGTTGTGTATTTGAACAGATTCTGTCACTGGACCTGTTGGAGCTGGATGTTTTACACAGCCTTGTTACTCTCCCCAAGCTGCTGGGCAGTAGAATATCCTCCCCAGTGTCAAGTTTCCCTGTCATGACAGGATCATAGAGTTGTGCCAAGAGGCACTGACCCTGGGGGGAGCCTTGCTCACTCTCATGCAGCAAGCCAGATCCACATCAAAGTACCATCACACACACACACACACACCCACACACACACACAAAGCAACCACCTGTAAAGTACTGTCAGATCCATCGAACTTTTAAGTCTTGTATTACTTGGGGAGAACACACACAGCCTGGTGAAGTTTCAGTAAATGCATTTCCACACTCAGGCTGTTGGTTTACTTCAAAGAGGAAAAGGTCATCTGAAACCTGATTTACAGAGTTCTTTAGAAAAAAATGATCACCTTCCAATTTGATGGCATTGAGATAAAAACTTTAAAATTAAAAAATGTTGAACAGCTACATATGTACCAATAAAACTAGCAATTAGGTCAACGTATATTTCAACATGTCATAACATGCTTCATAAAACAATTAAGTGCTCAACATTAAAGTGCCTGTGACGTGCATATCCTTCAAATACAAAATGTCAAAGACAACATTTTTATATTTAAACTTTAAATTTAAATATTTAAACTTGAAACTTGACATAATACACATGATTTTCCCCATTTTAGCACATAACTGGCATCTTCCTTTGAATTTAGCTCAGCCAAAGTGAAACAGAAAGTGATGTCTTTAAGAAAAGGAACTCTTTGGTCTGTTTCCTAAAACAATATTATTTAAACTCTGTCTTTTCTTCATCTCTCTCTGATAGTGACTCAAAATAAACTAAAGAAACATCCGATACAGTCTACTGTCTGAGTTGTCAGCCATTGTAGCAATGCTCTGTTTACATGACGTCATTCCCCTTTGACATCACTTCCTGTTACTACACACACATACTGTATATCTCAACAACTGTTCATCTCAGTGGTGTGGTTTACTTTTTGCAACATGTTATCATTGTTATCTTTCCAAAATGCCTTTATATTCATTTCTAAAATTTGATGTCACAGGCACTTAAATCTCTAGTACATAACAAACTGTCTTCAGTCAGTGCTTGAATGCAAGCTTCACATTTTCAGCAATGAATTACAAGCAACAATAAAAAAAGGTCAATAAAAAATGGATTTAGTGAGAGGTTTTGAACATTTTTTCCTCTACACTAAAGGCCAGACACAAATATGTTCTCATACATTTCCACATATATTGCTCTCTGTGCCAAGAGATCTTTCCTGTTTCACATTTCACACATTTAGTGTGTAAAGCAGACTACCAACTGGAATTAAACCCAAGGTTTCCTGTTGTAACCTCTGGCCTATTACCAGTAACCGCTAGGACGTTTTATTACACGCAAGCTTCATTTCCATCTTCTGGAAAGAAGAGCTCGACTGTCAGCCAAGGATGCTCGCCATCCAGACAGAAGACTCTTGGTAATGGAAACGTAGCACTACTACGCTAGTTCATTTCACTTCTTGTATAGTGCTGCCAAAAGGTCAATTTGCCTGTCTCATATTGTATCTAGAAACTGGACGGCGGGAAAAGGTTATCGACATAGAGAATTGAAGTTCTAATTGGATGTAAATCAACTAATTGAGTTTGCACAGCACACTCAGCAAACTACATGAGTATGTGTTCTGTATGTAAAACACTCACACTTTTGGAGTCGCACGTATCAAATCTCCTCATCTTTCTCACACCTTGGCAATGATCTTTGTGCACAAACACACACATGCACACAGTCACAGGATGGTTTGGACATTGGGAACAGGGTTGGGCCAAACCAAAATGGAGTAAAGGTCAAGTCTCTCACTTAGATCATAAATCAGAAAACTCAACAAAAATTGTTTCATACTTTAGCAAAGAGAAAAAAAAATAACTTTAAATTTACAGGTAATGACACTAACATTGAATATAGGGTTTAGAAATGGCAAGTTTTTTCATTTTAAAGCTCTATTTAAATTTTTTTTGCAGATAATAAAAAGTACAACGATTCTCAATTAAACAAGCAGGCAAAAACTCTGCTGTAAACCCGTAACAAGTCAAAGGAGCACATAGTGCCACGAAACAAGTCACACTTAAACTGCAAATGGAGCAAGGTTAAGAGAGGTCAAAGTTTGATACTTGAGAACAAAAACACACTGTGGAGAGCTTAACAACATAAAACATCATGAAGGTCCATAGAAGACAGCAACACAGTACGATCTAAGGTTCACATATCCTGATAAAACAAACAGCACCATCAGTACAAAAACAACATGGAGGCAGCCTGTCAGAATGGGCATGCATGGCTTTAAACATCAGGAGGTATCTGTTGTTTACTAGTGATGTTAGAGGAAACAGCAGCAGGCAGGTGAGCAGGAATGTATCTCACACTAAAGGCACTAAAGATGCTTCACATTACAGAGAAAGACACAAAATATACTCTGAAAGGAGCTCAGGGGTTTTTAAAGACAGGAATTAAATATTTTATAAGAGACCAGCTAGGAAATGTGTCTCACCTGCAGAAGAAGAAACTTCAGGCCTCAAACAGAGAAATTAAGGCAGCAACAGCAAAGACTTGGCAAATAAAGTTTTTTTTCATTTTGTCCTTGGGTTCCAGACTTCAGACATTCTTTGCCTGTAATACTGCATCTTTTCAAATTATTACCAATCACCTGTGACATATATATATATATATATACACTCACCGGCCACTTTATTAGGTACACCTGTCCAACTGCTCGTTAACACTTAATT
>JARVJO010000001.1:30441896-30542848 GCA_031762555.1 Cynodonichthys magdalenae
AGTGTACAAGCGTCCAACTTCAAGCGTCAGACGCGATTTTGACGCTCAAATCGCGTTCAGTGTGAACGCAGCATAAGAGCTCAGATGCAGACTGAGGTTCAGGAAGGAGCTTTGTGTAAATAGGCGGGGCTTTGTAGCAGCAAGTGTTTAGGCAGCTCCACATGACTCCCATTCAAGGATTTCTCAAACATACACGAATGAGTCAAAGCAACACTCTGGGGATGTGTTTGATGAGGGGAATGACACTCTAACAAGACATAAAGCTCAAAAAAGTTGATTTTGCATGATCCCCCCACCCCCATTTTAAAGGTAATGATCAGTACATTAAAGATGTATTAATATATTCACATGAAGACTCTTTCCCTACATTAACAAACAACAAAAATTTCTAATATATTTTTATCAGCTTCTTTGTGTTTGTAAACACACTATGATATGTGATCACCTGCAACAACTACAGCTTCAAGGTAGACGTTTGTACAGTTGTGTCACAAAGCTCCTCCAGTAATTTTGTGCTTTCATAAATGTGTTTTCTGCAGTTTTTTTTGTTTGTGAGGTTTAAAAAATTCTAGCCTGTCAAAACAAGAAACAAACAAGCGCCATGACAGCCCAGACTACCTGAAAGCCTGAGGGTTTTCGTGCTTTCACAAGTCAGAATGTCTGCAGTTAAAAAAAACGTCTGCGACAAATGCCATTCTTATATGTTTTATACATTTTTTAAATGTGTTTAAAATGTACAGACTTATTCCTTTGGAGCTAGAGTTACAAAAGTTCAAACATTAGCCGACTTGTATGGCTGATGCTTCAATCCACAGGTGACTCACCTTTGGCTAACTAAATCAAACGTGCAGCTTTTAAATTCTGCTTCATTTACTTTATTGAGAAATTACAACGGCAACTAGCCTGCAGACATTTTCTTTTTGGCAGCAGATATATGCATACTTCTTACCTGCAGACAGACTTTTTAGAAACTCAAAGAAAATTGCAGAAAGCTGCTTGCCAAGTCACTAAAATTACAAACATTCCATTCCACGTGGTAAGTGTCACAATGCATCAGGTTGGTAAAGCAATATATTTTATCTGATTTTTCTTTTGCTTTTATTTTCATACCACTTTGTTTCTCTTTAATGCACAGTCTGCAAATCTCTAATCTAATACCTTTGAATGAGTTCAAGTGACCAAACGAAACAAAGTCAAGGGTTACTGCTTTTTTTTTTTTTTTTTGTGAATTCTTCTGGCAAGCGAGCAAATACAATGTGGTCTGCTTTGTTTGTTATTAAATGATAGAGTTTTAGTTATAAATTCCATCTATGGAAGTAAAATAACATCCATATTGCACTTTTGGGCATTGGCAATACCTTTGCTTGCATAGTTCCTGGAAGTGTTAGCTTGTGTGACAATTCATGGAAGTTTTTATGTAAGTGTGTAGCAAAAACGTGTTAGTTTACACTTTCACTAGCAGAACAAAAATAAATCTTTAAGAGGACTTTAAACATTTCTTATTTTCTGTTTAGCGATTAAATATGAGGACAAAAGCCAGATTTCATCTTCTGTGCCACATCACATATATCAGATAGTAAAATAACATCTTTTACACATCTCGTATATAAGCACGCCTCATCTCAAACGATGACTAACCTCCTCCCCCTCATTTGCCACATCCACCCACTGCAAAAATTGGCATTTACACCTTTCCGCTGGCAGGGAATCAAAGCTTTCAGCTTAAATTTAATGAGGCAGGTCAGCAAAAGGTCAACAAAACAGTGTTTTAAGTGTCAAAACCTTGTTCGAGCACATTATTGTCATCACTTAGATCAGTTTGGTTTTGTTTGCATTCACCAAACTGTGGTATTTAAGATTTAAAGAGATGAATAATGAGGAATTCAGCACAGCAATAACTTCACTGTTATTAATCTCAGATTTCCTATTGCACTAAGCTTAATAAATTTGTTGTTCCAGTTTTGTTGTCCTCTAAAGTAAAACTCAGCTGGGGACTTCTAGCTGGTTTTAGACATTTTTCACATGAAAACAAGCTGTTCAAAGGATTAAAGCTGCAGTCAAAGCTTTATTTTGACATATCAGTTTGAGATAGCGTTTCATTGTGTCGCTGTCTTTAATCTGAATATATAACATACGGCACATACTTCATCAGATTTTTTTTTTTGCCTCAACCAGTCCTATCAATCACTGTTTTGCACAGCATTGCTCACAAATAACTGTTTGTCTTCCTGCTCAGATTTGGATGGTCACATCCTCAAAATCCACCTCTCCTCCGGAGCCAGACGATCAAAATGACCATCATTTCAACTGGAAAATAAACCTGATCTGTGTCTCTGTTTGTCTCGTGAGAAACCGCACATCCACACAAACACACAGTGAATCTCATGGTTTACACAGGACCTCTGTTCTGCCAGCAACATCATCACTCTTCTTTCCACCCTTGTCTCCATGGAGACAAGCTTCCAGAGCCGGCTGGCTCCAGACCGTTGTGAATCAGCGCACACTAAAAAGGGAATGGGAGGGGTCTTTTTGTGTTTAAACATGACTGAGAGAAGGCTGAGAGCTCTCTGGTATCTTATTCCCCAACATTGAAGTGATCAAAGTGTAGGAGCACTTCTGCGTGCAGATGTGGAAAAAAAGAAGCAGAAACAGAAATATACCAAAAGGTGAGATCTTTTTTTTCTTTGCTTGAGTATATTTTTAGCAACAGTTGTACTTTAAATCACCTAAAACCAATGAATAACATTTCAGTGTGAATCCAGCTTAGCCCATTGTTAATCTATAAACACATTTGAATTGAACACTTATAATTTCCTCTGTAATTCATTCATTTAGATATAATTCCACAGACTGTATTATGTAAATAGTTACTTATTAGTTTTACTGACATGATTGAAAGTTGTGCTCCTAAGATGCAAATTTGATCCCTTAAAATTTTATTATTCAGTTTATTTTGTCCAATAGTTTGTTTCATGACCAAATAGAGGAAGTTCGAAAAAAACTTAGCATGTATCTCAAGGTGAAAAGGTGCAATATTCTCAATTCACATATGTGCAGGAAAAAAATAAGTTAATAAGTCTCATATTTTCTGTTCAGAAGTTTAAGCAAAATAACAAACTTCATTTAAACCATGTCTTATATTCAAATACTTGTTATGCTATTCACAATGGAATGAATAATGAAATATTTTTTCATTTAAAGAGGATCAATTATTTTTTATGTAAGAAATCATAAACAGATAAATAAAATAGAATAAACAGATAAAACTCTGTTTATCCATTTACCTTCTGAAATTTAATAGTCTGGTTTAATGATTTTGTTTCTTGTGATTTATTGTTTTTATAATGAATGTTTTTATGATGGGCAGCCTTTCCAAACTGTTGCTGTCAGGATCAGTATTTTTATTAGCTTTGTCTATGTTTTTTTAGGGTTTATCAGATGTTTTGTGCTCTTTGGGTTCAGTTTGTTGCCTGTGTTTTCTTTTTTGTTCCTCTGTGCCATTATTGACTCTCCTCTTCCCACTCCCACTCTCACCTGTTCTGTCTCAGTTTGGTTGCCTCATCATCCTTTTGTTTGTCTTTTTTTAATAAAAGTGAGCTTATTTTTGATTTCCACGTGTCACATCTGCTGGATCAGAACCTCATGAAAGTGTTACAGCTGCTTGTGTGGTTTTTAAGTCATTTTGATTTCCCAAGTTCTATTGATGCAAAATATTATCCTTGTGAAACAAAAATTGGTCAGCAAAGATTAAATGAAATGTACTTTCCAACATCTTCTATATTCATATAATCAGTTCTATTACTGATCAAAGATTTTGACGTGTTTTTGGACTTAATTATCTGTAGAATCTAGTCTACTGATATGACTGTTTGAAAAAACTGCATTTAAGGGGAAAATAAAATAAAAAATAAGTTATCAACAGATAGGTTGCAATGACTAAAGCAGGATGAGCAGAAACAGGATGGTCAATGCAACATCTTAGACTGCTGGAGCACAAAAACCCACAAGCAGGAGCAGGCAAATGTAAAAAAAAAAAAAAAAAAGACCAGTCTGCTAAAACAGGCTTCCCTAATAGCTGTTGAGTCAAGGAAACATCTCTTTGCTGTGTGTCAGTGGTGCAGAAAGACAGCCAGAATCAGCTCAAAGCCTTCATGATAAATGGACCAACAGCTGGACGCTTCTACAGTCAGGACAATGTCGGAAGTGTTTAGCAAAGTCTGTTTTAGAGCGGATGTAATGGATCTGCCGAAGCGTTTGTAAGTGTGCAGAGTTCACATATGAGAAGCAGCAGAAAAAAAAACTTTCATCAGCTTAACACCTTCACCTTAACTAGAGGTTTCAATGGGTACTCTGTGTATGTCACATTTATAGGCACAGGCGTGCATACAGACGCACAAAAATAAACGCACTCCCGCTCATGAGGCATGTGCTCATGACATACCGTGTGTGTGTACAATTACAGAAGAGTCAAACCTTATTAAAGGTCAGAGGATACAGAGGGATTCCTGGGAGAGTGTCGAGAGCTACACTGACCCAAAAGAAAGAGCAAGTTCAAGTGCAAAGAGAATACTACCTGTAAATTTCACTAAGGGTAACTGTAGTGTGTCAAATTATCACCAGGGCAGCTGAAAATTTTAGCTTGACATCTGCAAAACTGGCAGAATTACAAGCACTTTTTGTATTGGTTAACCTTAAATAGATGTGGTGGCCAACTTCAACTGAATTGACTTTAAAATGCAAGTAATTATAGATTTGTATCTAATAATTACTTTATGAGAGTTTTTATTAACATTTGTTAAGTGGCTCATGAGATATTTTGTTAACATTCAAACCAGGTTGAGTCCAACAGTTAATGCAAAAACTTTAAAGTACCTGAGACATGGGGATACATACTTCAAATACAGAAACTCAAAGAAAAAAGATTTATATTTTGGAAACTTGGCATAATACACATAATTTTACTCATTGTCACATAACTGCCATTTTTCCTTTTGTACTTGGCTCAACCAAAGTGAAACAGTGACATCAAAGGTGAACTCCTTAAGAAAACAAACTTCTTGGTCTTTATTTATTGAAACAATATTATTTGGCAATAAAATGATAACGATATATATCTCAAAATACACACATGATCATTATCGACAGAAAAGATGTTCTATAGAGCGTCAATGATTTCACATCTTGACTTGGAGTTAGAGTTGTAGAGGTCCATTCAATTACTTCCTGAAACTCATGAAAAGTTGTGCAGGACTTCACGAGATATTTTGCTAACAGATGGAGTTGACTGCAAATTGCTTACATAAAAACTGAAAGGATCTTGCACAAGCTGTTAGTGCTCAATTGGAGATCAATCTCAGCTACTACCACACCAAACCTTAGGTTAATATTTATAAAAAATGACTGTTACAACCATTATGTGTTTTTAAGGTCATGTTTAATCAGGTTCACTTCAAAAGTCAATCACTTTTTTACTATTTTTCCTCTGGTGATTTATGAGATGTTTCGATAAACAGGCAAACGTGCACGCACAAACACGGTCAAAATCATTATCGCCCACATTTGCCTTTTAGCCATGGGCGATGAAGAAATAAAACAGCCACAAGATAAAAGGAGTGAGAAAATCACAAACTGTCAGTGCAACTGGGCCACAAAAACTGGTTTAACAAACCCACAGATTCCAAAGTGTACTTAGCCAAGCCCTAATGATTAAAGAACATTGCTTTCCCTTTGATGTTAACAGGAGCAAGCTCAGACTAAACAGATCACAAGTGGCTTACAGCACACTTTGGAAATGAAATGCCAGACTTCTTACAGGCCTGAGGGCAGGTACGGTGTTGCGCTCCATTAACTCCAAAGTTCTTGCAAAAAAATGTCTTGAGACAAACATCTGTGGTGGCCTGCTCTGCGTCCTCAGAACTCTTCACGAGCTGCACTATGACTCACACACGTAATGTGCTTGAAACGGCACAACACCCAGTATGTGTGTGTGTGTGTGGGGGGGGGAGAAAATAGATTCTGCAATTGTTAAACTGAATCAAGCAAACAAATGATGTCATTATCTCAAAGAGAGAAGGCATGAATTTTATGAGTAGCAGTGGGAGGCATTGGGCATTCTAGCCATTCACAGCTGTGAACTCACTATTGGGTCTTCATAGCTCTAAATGATACTTATTCATCTGGCTTTTTAAAATTTTATTATATAGGAAAAACATTGAAAGACACAAAAACATATTTTGATATGTAATCTTTTGAAACAGCAACAGATTTATTGGGGCACGTTTCTACACAAAGGCAATCCCTGAGGGCAGTCTCCTGTGTTGGTAATGTTTTTTTTCCCATCAGTGTACGGGAGGCATATAAATGATCATGCAAAAACATGATGAGAGCAGGCGGTAGGCTGTAATACAGAATCCCCATAGCAACCGCAGAAAACGACATGCGCTCACCATGGCAACAGAGCTGGTGAAGGAATATAACGGAGACGGTGCTGAAGCTGGTGATGACCTCCGGGCGTTTGAAGTGATGCACGCAGGCCAGCAGTGATGCATCAGCAAACAATTCAGTCACCCAAAAACACTAAATAATACAAGTGACAGGGGAAACGGTTTGCTTTGCATGATACACTTTTCATGTTTTTTTTATTTTCTTTTTCTTTATTTGGAGCCTGTTCTAAAAGCTCAGTATACAACAATTAAGACATCACAGATCACCAAAACAGGGCACCGTCTAGAGCACCTTTTCCACCCACATTTCGGTTGTCTATCTGGGGAGTCAAACTGGCGATCTTCAGATCACAGGTTAGGCTTTACTGACCTCTGCATCCAAGCTGCTTTGAAGCCACGACCTAGTGACCCTCCCAAACTACACCCAGCGCTTAAATGTACAGGGTGTGGTAAAAAAATAATAACTGTACATAGAAAATTCAATCTATTATGGCCCCAACAAAACCTTTTCAGTACACCTTGTTTGTTTTTATTTGCTTCGCCAGTGGCAGATGAACATCACGTCTCCCGACCTCAAAAATGGACTGTTTTGGGAACAAAGGGGGGTACAGCAGTGTTCCTTTTTGTGGATCATTAAATCTGTCCTGACATGGACACACACAAAATGCACGACTGACAAAAACTGCTTCCTTATTGCAGCAGCTTATCATGATACAGTACTATACTAAGTCTAGCCTCTGGTTAATAGAGTCACAACTGGCTATATAACCCAAAATGACAAATAACTCCACAAAACTGCTGACTCTTCAAGCTTCAGTTGGCTGTACTTTAAAAGCTAAGGGGTTTTTCTACCAGACAAGGGGAAAGCCTGGAACATATTAAATCCTGGTTTGCTGATGTTCCCACATAGACACGCAGCTAAATGTTTTATATTATCTGTCAAAATGAAAGCAGTCTAGTTTGTAAGTTCCAACTTAGTTCCCCACTTTTATACATGCATAAATAAAAATATTTACACCAATTTTACCAAAGCATTAGCTTGAGAGCCATTTACTATCAATAATAGACCCATGTATATGCAGTACACTTAGCACAAAAAAATAAGGAAATTTGTGTTTGGTAGATGATTTCTTTGTTATAACAATGCTTCTTGGTAGTACACCTTATAACGAGCACCCGATTGGCAGCACCTGGGGGGTACCAGAAACCCAAAACAAGTGTTCACAGCAACAGCAAAATAATCTGTTTGGAAGAGAAGACTTGGCAAATTTTTCATGTGCGCAACCCACATACTCAGCCCATAAATGCATGTTCCTTACAAATGTGGCACCATTTAAAAGTGAAATTAACAGACTTTTCGACAGTAAAGGATTTATTGCCAAGAAGCATTGTCTACCAAACACAAATTTCCTTACTTTTTATGCAAATTTTACTTTGTTTTACTTTATCTGTGTTCTTAATATAAAACTAAAACTCAAGTAGATGACAGTACTTGTTCTGGTTTAATTTGCTTTTCAGTTCAGCAGCCATTCATCACTGCAGGCCATGAAAGGTTTTATCATCAGGCTGAATGAACCTGTGCCACTGTGGACTCAGGAGACCTTTTAATAAAAACAACATGTGACTGCTGAGGATCAGAGAAGCTGAAAATGTGTGGGATAAGAAAAATATATAGAACCGCTTTGGTTTGTTTGCTCTTATGAAATAACGGGTCAAACCGTAAGTCTTAATTGAGGACGTGCATAAATCCTCTGCACTGGTATTTAACTGCCCCGGAGCGTGGCTGTGTGTGTGTGGGGGGGAGCAGGTGGGTGTGGCACAGCAATAACACCACAGATCTCACTCAATGTCTCCACCTGGTGACAAAAAGGAGCTGAGAATGTACAGGTGGATTATTTTAGTCATTATTTAGTCATGTTCTCCATCGTTAAATGATAGTTGTCAAGCAACTGACAAATATTTCTTAAAGATACATAGATGCTCACTGTTAAAATATTCCTTATATCTAAAAATACACTTTTGTTTTGAGTTTTTCTGAGTTTTAGATTACTGTTGAATGTCAAATTAAAATGTAAACTGATTGGTGACCGCTAACTAACAACTCAAACAAGAACTGAATTACATGTCCTCAGGACAGTAGAAAGAGGTTCTGCACTTTTTTTATTTTAGAAAACAAACAAATCATCTCTTAAAAGAAGAGCGCCATCATGTGTTGAAACATCTTAACAACAGTGTTATTCTGTAAGAATTTAAAACTCTAAAATAATGCTGGAACCAACACTTTTACATTTTTTTTTGTGTTAATAAAAAAAGGCTTTTAACTAAATGAAATTTTGTAATATGTTGCCGTTTTTTTTTTATTCCCACCAAACATATGTTTAAGTGATGAAATACAAAAAGAGTGCAATTTTGTTTCCTGCGGAAGTAATCTCCTCCAGTTCCTTTTATCGGAATTATCACACACACACACACATCATAAAAGGGGTGAAAGAGGGGATTGTGGAGGTGCAATAAGGAGGAATTCAGACCAGAGCATTGAAATTCCATTTTACATAGACCTCAAAAAGCAGGATTTAAAAGAATGACGTGTGAGGTCCAGTAGAAACAAACATCTAAAATAACGAAAATTTAATTTGATTTTGTTGCAAAAAAATAGAAAAATTTTATTAATTTAAGATAAATGTATACAAATACACAAACAAAATTCAGTCAAAGGGTTAATTTATTCCACAGATCAATTAAAAGTTATTACAGTACACCAGAAAGTTGTCCATGCAACTAATCCATCATCACGCTTGTCACTCTCAAAAAATACACATGAATGACCTATTTAAATGGTCATATACTGTCAATGTTATGCACAAAATATAAAACTAGCATCTGCCTTTGACATCAATACACAGTGGCTGCAATATTACTTCTCTCGCAATATTTACACAAAGTTTGATTCTATGCAGTGCATAGTTTCCATAAGTTTCTCTTGTAGTGATATTGCATAATAAATACCAACAAATCTTTAAGACTGATGAGTCAGACAGGAGTGGCAACAGAGGAGAACTCCGTTAAGACAGAATAAATAAATCCTGATAAGGTACATCGTATGCCAACTCATATCAGTAAAAAACGGTGTTACCAACGAAACGAGTCGCCTCACAGAACCTGAGAAAGCCCCTCTGAGCGGCACCCCTGCCGTGCAGCCTCGTTTGTACGACGATGTGCTCGCAGAATAAAACTGAGCCAAACCAGTCGGCTCCAAAGACGTGTGGCTCGTGAGGTTCTCCGTCAGTCACGCTAACGGCTGCGTTGGAACTCCTCGAACATGAAAAGGCTTAGCCCCTGCTACATCCACGGAAACCCCGACGACAGACAACTGCGTGCTAAAAGAATCACGGTGAAACTGGTTACAACGCTGGAAGATACCTCCAACTCCTTCATCTTATTGTGGAGACATCAACCTTCTGCTGTTATTAGCTGCTGCCAGCGAGTGTTTCTCTGATATTGTTTGAAAAACAGGGTATTTTTAGTAGAATCTAATAAATTCGGTGTCAAATTTTTTGCAAAGGATATTATGAGTTCAGGATACCTAAAACAGTTTTATCACAGTTTGTAAGATCTGTGGAGTTCAACACCAGTTTGAATGAAAAGAAATCAATCACCAGATTGCGTTGAGGATTAACATTTTGAACATTAAAAACACGAAAAACCCAAAACTGCTGTGTACGTTTCCCAGAGCTTATTTAAGGGTTTGAGCTCCAAGTTATCCGCCTTGTATGGCTGTCAGAGAGCTTTGACACAAAAGTCTTTCACTTTGTGCTTCACACTTTTTCATTAACCGTTAGCCTGCTGTCGGCCTCAGTTCAGGTTACTTCAGGGGGCAGTGACACCGCCCCCAAACGATTTGTACAATTTCTATTCTCTCCTGCATTCTTTGGTTCTGTGCAACTATTTTCCTGTGTTTTACTTTTCTATTGCAGCTGATTCTTTCACCTTTCTTTTTATTACCTCATCTTTTCCCTTAGTGTTGCAGGAGGAAGTTAGTTGCCATATTAATGTCGTTGTTTGATGCTCTGAGGGCCTCGAGGGCGTCGATCCTGGAAAAACCCATTTCCACCAACCGTGCTACCTGTAGGATTAAAATAACATTAAGTAAGCTGCAGAAAATAAATCTGCCAGAATGGCTAGCACAAACAGTGGCATGGATGAACCAGATGAGCAGTGAAGTAGTTCACACCGATTGGCATTAAAAATATGAGTATAACAGCAAAGTGCAAAACTAAAGCAGACACATACAAAAAGACAAACATGCCAAACCCCACCTGCTCCTCTGCGACAGGGGAGTTTTCTAGTAATGGTGGCTGTGTGGTCTGATGTGTCTGAGCCTGAGGGTGGGGCTGCATCGGGGGTCGGTTTTGTCCTCTGTGCCTCAGGGATGGGAACAACCTGGTCCACTGCAACAACCCAGCCTACGCAAACACACAAAGCGATCCATTTGAATACAATAAAAACAAGGATGATAGCCAAGGAACTAGAAAAAGGATGAAAGGATGGATGGTCGATGATTTACAGTAAACTTCAGAGTGTGTGTGTGTGTGTGTCCACCTGCGGCTGATGTCTGGCATTCCTCTGAGCCTCGTTGTACTGAGCCAGCAGCAGCTGCTGGTCCAGCAGATCCATTCTCTGCTGCCTCTGAATGTCCAGAGTGGCCCCCATCCCCAGAGGAGTCTCCTCGGTCGGCTGGGAGCCTTCACAAATACGGACGTTGGAACATCAATAAGCCAATAAAGTGCAAAAGACTTGAACATTAGTAGAAAAAATACAACAATGGAAGAAAATGTTTTAGGAAAACATTCAGGAATTAGAGGTGATTTCAACTTGTTTTTATGATTTGACCACAAAAACATGGCAGGTTAGACTAGATTATTGTTGTGTTTCACTTCAGTTAATAACATAAAGAAAATAAATTAACATCATCAATCATTGACAGGCCAAAAAAATAAATAAATACAGATGTATTTTTTTCCAGAGAGAAACACAGAGAGGACCCTTATAGAAAATAAAATAATAAAAAAAAACATTTAAAAAACACTATAGTGGTCGGACTAACTTGAGAAGAGTGGCTCCAGACTATAACGTCCAACATAAGACACCCAGGCAGGAACGTAAAGGATCTTCTGTAACCACAGAACATTAGAGTGGTACAGTCCACCTGAGATCTGAAAGGCACATTGGGAAAATTGTTTGTGTAAATACTGGTTATATTCATGAACTCTATAATGTAGCAAAGGAACAAATAAGTACACCAGAAGAAACTCCTACAAAATAAAAATCAGACATTTTGATGGGCTCTGTTGCAAAATGGAAAGACGCCTGTTTCACAACAGTGTTGCAAACGGCACATCATGCTGCAACAGGAATCCTTTTCTGGCTAAATCACCATCTGATCCACAAATGACCCAACATTAATGAGTCTCAAGCATCGCTCAAAACAGTTTGAAAATCTGAGGATATTAACTGCATTCGATTGCAACAAATATGCTTTAAGCACCAACAACGAGTGCTGTTCAAATCACAGATGTTACTATCTGCATAAGAACTTTACAAATGCATTTTAAAAAATCTATACCTTTATAGAAAAAAAAAGTTTGGTTTTAATATGTATGATAATTTCACTTAGCCACATGGGAAACAACAGAAAATATTGGTTTCTTACCAGTCCACTAAGTGCAAGGAGCCACATGAAAGGGCTGGAAGTCAACAGCTGCATCAGAAAGGATTTAATGAGGAAAAAAAAACAAAAAAACACGAAGATGAGACCAGGTGGAATATAGGCACTTTGAGGAATTCAGTGGAACTAAAATAGGTGCAGTAGCACAACATGGAAGCTCACCTGAAGGCCTACTATATAAACCAGAGACTTGTTGGTGATGTGGATGTGGCCCAGTATCTGGGTGACTGGCATTCTAGGTATTGATAAGTAGAAAGGCACAAATAGGGAGAAGACAGGAACAAGTCTGTGGATGGAGGGATTGAACAATTAAAGACATAAAAGAAAGCTAAAGAAAACTGAAGTATAACTGCAGACTTTAATGAGTCATAGAAGACAGATACTACTCACAGCCCTGCAGGCAGTTCCTCCACTTCATATTCAAACAGATACTGGAAGGCTTGGGCCAAAAGGAAGTCCACCAGTGCAGAGAGACACCAAGAGCCCAGCAGGAAAGACTGGGAAAAAAAGAGCAGCAGTGTGTGATTGTAAGAAATTGTAAAAATAAAAACAAACAAAAAAAAAAACGCAACGCGAGTTCAAATTTCTCTACAATCAACTATGTTAACCAGATGAGGAAGTAAACCATTATACATGAAATAAACTGAATACACATGCTCAGGTCTAGTTTTTTTTTTTACTTACAGCAAACTTTCTAGAACCAAACCTTCTCTCGAAAATTCGAAAGTTGTAAATCAGCAGGCTGCTGCAGAAGGAGTCCTTTACATCCAGGCAGATCAGCCTGCCACTCAACAACCTCCACACCTACAGCACATGGAGAAGTAAAGTTTTAAGCACACATAAACCTCTAAAGTGCTGGAGAAAACAGTAAAGCACTGTATAATTACACTTCCTTAAAACAATGCAGCATTCATCACAAATACATTATTCAGCATCTCACATTTCAGACTCACATTGTTTTCGGAAACGTCTTAAATCAAACAATACTAAGTAAGTCTCGAAAGGGAACCGTGAAGGATTCAACAGCATTTTTGGGGGTTTATCAGCAAATGAAAGAAGCTCTGATGTCATCAAGTAACCCGATTGCAGAATTTAACAAGTGGTCCTTCTTAATTTTCTGATATCTTTGCGCATTTTGTCTACTTCAGTGACCTTGGACAGTTTGGATCTGGCAAAATACATTAAAAAAGCCATTGTTTTCACTAAATTGTTGGCAATGTAAGGCTTCTATCTTCAGAACAATCAGCCAGAGGAGGCATCAAATAAATGTAGGACAAGCACAGAAAAAATATTAATAATAATCAAAAATAAATATATATATATATATATAAATATATAAATGAAAGGTGGGTATAAGAAATCCACTGAAATTCATGCTAATAATGTATATAAATCTCAAGACAACTGCATGACAACAATTTATGACCTCTTAATATTGCAGCCACAATAACTTCTTTGTTTGGTCCAGACCCTTGCTCTTTTACTACAATTCAAATTACCTCGTTTTATCACATGATACTGACATATCAAGATTTAAAAAAAAGAAAAAAGAAACCTCAGAAGAGTGTGAAAAGCTTAGCTGAGTTATCTGGATTTGAGCCAAATTAAATCCAGCCATTTTAATCAACTTTAATGCTGCTGATAGGAAGAACGTGTTTCTTTAATTAAAGAAAGCATACTTCTTGGGGAGAAATGGGTGTGAATATACAGAGAAAGTTCAATTTATTTGAGCTTCCTCTCACTTCTCAGGCAGACAGAAATCCTGGAGACAAACCTGGTGCTGATGTGTGATAGCCTGCAGGTTGTACACGAACACCTCTTGGTACTGTGGCAGCAGGGTCAGCATCACAGTCAGCCCATTAAGAACTAACAGAAGGCCTTTACACAGAGGAGCCATATCTGTAAAATAAAATACACAGAGTTTACTACGAAAAAGTCACAAAGCGGACAAACTTAACATGTTATTTGATTAACTAGACCTTAACTAAGTCGTTAGGTTGTCTGGGTAAGCTTACCAAACTGAAACTAAAACTGACAGATGGAGCTTCGAGTAAATGAATGACAGCGGAATGCTAACAGCAGAGTTAGCTGTCAGACTGTGACAGTCTCGCTGTGGTTTAACGGTTCATACTTACAGAGGCCCCGGGAGCCGGTGCCGGTAAACATGGCGTCCAGGTGAGGAAATAAACCCAGAGGAAGTCTCTTGATCCCAAGACAAAATAAATTTTCACTAAAACGCCGAAATTAAGTTATTGAGAAGATCCATGTTCTCAGTGAAGAGAAAGGAGGAGGAAGGAATCGGGTACGGAAGTCCAAAAAGGACAATTTGAATTTAGTTTTTCAAAACTGGAAGGAATACAAATTACCACTAGAGGGCGCTATTGTTCTGTATTTCGGATTTTGTTATGGACATTTTGGAGGAATTTTAACCTGGTTTATCAGTAAAACAGTTTGCATAAAATATTGTTTTGTATTTAAATTTATTTTTGTCAACAATAATTAATTCCACTTTAATAAATACAAAGCAAAATAGGAACTTTACGCATTCATTAGATAGTACAATTAAAAACAAATATTTTAGAAACTTTTTGTTTAATCATATAATTTGTCCCTATTCAGGATAATTTTGTTAGCAAGGCCATACCAAAATCTTTGGTCAGTCATTAATTTAGACATCAACGAAACTTTAACATGAACATCTTCATAATCCTCAGCTGCAAGAGAAACAAGAGATTGTTATAATGAAATATACTGTAGAACAAGTCCACCCCCAACACACAAGAAAAATAAGACATATGTCAAACATTTTATACCAAAACATTTTTTTAGGTGCATGATATCAAACAAAATCAACAAAAAAATTTTAATAAATTTGTGAAATCAGAGTATTATTTACATTTGAAACATATCAAATAAGACAAGTGTGTGCAATTTTAGTAAATCATTTACACACTCTTTAAAAATTATGGTCAGATTTTATACAAATCTAATTATATTATATTTTATGATTTATGAGGTCCTTTACAAACAATGGTAATAGCAGTTTTATCTTTATTTGTAAAATTTGATATTAAGAAGTATCCTCAAGCTGAAAAATATTGATCCCACAAGGTTATTTTTACATGGATTTTTATGAGTCATACTCCTGATGGGCTGTCATTTTACTCATGTTACCACTTTTTATGGCACTATAGATAGAGCATCTCAATGCCGTAGAGCACAAATTAATTTGTTCTTAAGCCATATCATCTGATTGTTCAATATGTAATATCTATTTCTGGTATGCATCCAAGCAGCAGAGGAAATGTTTCATGTCCTGAAGCCATGTGATTTGTAACAGCGTTAATTATCCTTCAGGTCTTGAGCAGGATATGGCTATACAAACTCCAGATTAATGACTTTTTCTTATGGTCCTCTGGCCTTATGAACACCGTGTCATATCTTGTCAAAGGCCAGACTTCCTTTGCAAAGGTTCTGCTTTGTCTTAAGGTTCAGTGGCTGCCAGTTTTATTCACATCAAACAGTGTGTGTCCCCCTCCTGCTCCTGAGCGATTTGATCCACTGCTTATGTTTCATCCAAGTACATTCGAAAAGATATGGCAAGCAGCTGCCCAACAGTGTTGCAGATGCAGTTATATTAGTTCCCATTGGTTAGTTCCCAGCCATTAGGTCTATTTGGCTGCCTGTGGTCAGATGTGACTGCAAAGCAGAGCTCAGTAACAGCTTGCTAATTGTGTTTCAGACCTTCTCTGTCACTGATGTGGGAGTGAGGTTTAAAAAGGTTGCTTTGCCCCTGTTCTCAATCAAAGATAATCAGATTAAACAGTGCAGAGATGTGTGTTTGTGTGTGCTTACCAATAAAGAGACTCCAGATTTGGAGACAGCCTTGACTCCTGCTGTTTGCTTTGTTCATTAAGAGGAGATGAGCAGATGGTTTGCTGGTCTGTTGTGCCGTGCGCACACACAAACACACATGCAAATATGCAAGCGCACATGAACTCAGGCCTGTCACCTTAGCTTTATCCTCCATTTATCTTTTCCATTACACATCTCTCAGCAGGACAATGCAACTCAGTGAATTGTGAGATGTGTGTGTGTGAGAGAGAGACAGGAGCGGGTGAAAGAGAAGAGTAGCACTGAATGAAGTTAAATCTTTTTGAGTCAAGACAGCCTCAGAGGTGGTCATCTGAAAAGCTGATGACTCATTCACAGGTTCGCTTATGTGAATCATTGCTATTCATTTGTCAAACGCTCTGTGTTCGGAAAGAATGGCCTGTAGCAGAGGTATTGTTTTAGTCCTGCTTCACAGCTTATCGGTCTGTGTCCAGGAAGTGGCATACGGGACATTTAGACAAGGCTGTGTGAGGAAAACCTAACAGACAAAAGCAAAACAAAGAAAACAAGAACGTGGCACCCAAATAAATGGGTTGGGAACAAGGTGATTTATATTACTTAGGGCATCAAAAGGGTTCATATTCTTGTCACTTAAGAACTTTTGGAAAGTATATGCTTGAGGATGTTGCGTCTAGTATTTCAAAACTGCATTTGATACCTCGCTCACACACAGTGAATGACAAAAGAGTCCTCACTTTGTCTGGACTCCATAGATCTTTAACAATAATTTTAATTTTGTTATGTCTCATTCAATCATTAAGGCAAATATTATAAAATTAGTCAATACAGAGCAGAAAACTTAATAGGGTTTTAAAGGGGCAGTATTATGTATTTTCCAGGCTATACCACAATCAAATAACTGTTATCTTTTGTTGTTATGAAAACGCTGTATATCTCAAAACTAAATTTGATTTTGCGTCATATCTAAACACCTTAAAATTGGCTTCTGTCTCTTTAAGAACCTCCTACCATTTCTGACACTCCCACTTCAGCATGTCTTCACAACATTGTTTTGGGGGAGGAGTGCTCTGGGGGGCAGGAGCTCAGCTGCAGACTGAGCTCCAGGGAGGAGCTTTGTGTAAATAGGCGGTGCTTTGTACCAGCAAGCGTTTAGGCAGCTCCACATGGCTACCACAGGAGGTTCAAGGATTTCTCAAACATGCGTGAATGAGTCAAAGCAACACTCTGGGGATGTTTTTGATGAGGGGACATTATAACATGATATGTAACATACCCCCCTTTAAAATGTTATCTCATTAGACTCACACATAACTGAAAGTATGCTTTCGAATACTTATTGACCCAAGTTTATGTTGTAAAGTCCCTCAGAGTTCTTCATACTGAGGCAAAAACATGCAAAAGCATAAGCAAAAAAGTTCATCCACAAAAAGAGAGAGAGTGTGTTGTCGCATTTTCCTCCAACAGACAGCTTAAATGTGACCCTGCTAGTCACCTCCCTGTCTTTCTGTCAATACTTGGGCGGGTGTTTTTTGGAGATGCGGAATCAATCAATGCCAGATTATTTCCTACATTTTTACATGCAGACAATGCAAAAAACAAGGTGGATCTTCAACCTGCTTTTTGTTGCTACAGTCTGCCAGTAGAACTGTGAATAACATTTAGAAGAATTAAATCAAGACAGAATCAAGAACACGGCTTAATAAAAAGGATTTGTATTGTTTGTATTGTCAAACTGCACTACTGCATAACATACACAATACAAGTCACTTACTGACTGTACAACATGCCATTATGTTTTTTTCTTCATAATAATAATAATATAATAATTAATAAAAATGATGACTATATATATGTACACAACTCTGTTACAAGTTATATTTGCGTTCAAATAAACAGCACTGATAAATGAAGCAAACAAAAAAACAACTATAGTCATTTAGGACCTAAAAATCGTCAATTGAAATAAACACGGTCAAACACAACATCAGAGTAAAGCACTCCTTCCACTACAGCAAAGATTGGATGATAAATTCAATAAATTAAACAAGAGAGCAACACGAAAGTTCAGATGTCACCCATGAAAACGTGGGGGAGGTGGAGACTTGTGTCTCAGATGCCACAGCAGGACCGAGCATGCCTGTCGATTGTATTTGTCACGAGGGAGGAGTCTTCATCACTCGGTTCTCCCATCCATTCATCTGTTCATTCAACCATTCGTTCGTCCGCTGCGGACCTCAGAACATCCCAGTTTGCAGGAACATTCTGCCCTCTGAAATAAAAGAAAAATGAGGATAATTCGAAACACTTAAGATTAAATAAAACACTTCTTTACTGTATAAATCTATGATTAAGTATTTAACTAATGAAGTTCCTGCAGAGCAACGATCAAAGATTATTAGTATTATTATGTTCAAAGCATTTTTCTGCTTCTGATTCCCCCCCTCCCGTTTTTTTTTTTTTGTCTGGTGATAAAACTTCCTGACACAAAGGGACCACATCCTGCCCTGCTGTCTGACAGACAATTCCCCTTTAAATGATTTATTACTGGGTGTTAATTATGCAAATGATGTCCAAACAAACTCGTCATGAGGACAATTAAGACAGCCATTAATTAGTGGCCAGTTCTCTTCTTGCTTCACTGACATTCAATTAAAAATTGCTTTTGAACAAGCACGCTGTCTGGTTTGGTGGTCTTGGCACAGTGCGGAGCAGAGGTGGGCAGAAACTATGCACTCCTTTGATGAGGCCAGGGCGAGAGATCGTTTCTTTCTCTGTCCGATTATGATGGGACTTGTGAGAATTCCTTTTTTTTTTGTTGTTGTTTTTTTCTCTTCCAGTTTTCTCTTTATTCATCTGGCCTCTGCGAAGATGACATAATGGGCTAAATAAATATATTCAAAAAGGCCTGCTTCCATTAAAATGGTAGCCCTGGTGATCTGTCTCATGCTTCATTTCATTTTGCTCAATTTCTCAGGAGCGGCTTCGCTGTGAAATCTTTCAGAACCTTTTCCAGTAGATCGGTCTGTTGAGCATCACGAGCAGTGAGTAGGTGCAATAATGAAGTCTGTTGTCCTAGCTCAGTCAATAGGAGTTTAATAAATCTCAACCAGCAGGAAAACCACTATTCTTACAATTAAACAGAACTTTAAAGAAATTAAATTAGAACCCAACTGACGCTGACCCTAATCTGTACATTTACTTTTTAGCTAATATAAAACAAAATCATCAAACACTATGATAAAGTTGCCTTGAGCTTGTCATTTGATGACATTATTTTGGCAGTGACGGCTTTTCTACAAATAAATTCAGGATAAGAATGTATTTTTTTTACCGATCCAAATATAAGTCTGTTTTCCCAGCTGCAGCCTGAGGCAGCAGTGTTTGTTATCTGGACAGCTGTACCTTGTGTCGCCTTGGTGTCCAGCCTGTCGTCGTCATGGCTGCTCCCGTTCGCGTCCTGGGTCACAGATTCTGCATGAGGAGGCGCTGCCAGTGATTGATGGCCTGCCGTTTGGTCATTAATTAATAAAGACACTTAATTAGAGGATAATGAACACTCAAAGCTAAGTTACACTGAAAGCTTGGTGACATTTAGTGTGAAAATGAAAATTAGCGTGGTAACATTAGGCCTAGTTTTGAGTCAAAACAGAAAAAAAAAAACAGTGGTATTTAACAAGAAAAGGCTTCGGGTTGAGCACCTATGTGTGTGTTGGTGGTGTGCAGCAGGCTGTGCTCAGCCTGATCGCGGAGTTTGACTTCCTCCTCCAAGGCCTCCTGCAGTTTCCTCTTACTCCGTTTCTCTTTCTTCAGGCGTTTCTGGATCAGAACTGAAGGAAGGACAGACGAAAAAGGATGTTAGAACTTGCTTAGCTGTGTGACTCCCTATAAAAACAAAAACACTGGATTTTCCGTTTTAATGTCACTCGTTTGTTCACCTGGTGTGACCCTAACTAACAAACCGTCCTTGACAGAACTTCGCTCAGACTGCGCTGCAGATGACGGCTTTTGTGAACTTGCCAAACTTGATTTATTTTGTTGTATACTGCCAACATCAGTCTAATTCACCTCTGCAGCTGCTTTCAGGGGTAATATACTGTAGGTGTCCTCACTTCCTTATCTGATTTTCTAAGTTAATGGACACCCTGTCAGCTAAGAAGTGGATTAAAGCAAACCTCGTTTAGCTTCTTAGCAGAAACGTCTGTGTTTAGACGTTAAAACACACACTTGAAAAATTACTGGAAAGAAACACAGCACTTCAATCAATACTTGCCAGCTTGTCCATAATCATCAGAAACACTTATAGCAGCAATTGTTCAAATCCTGCCGCCTCTACCCTACCTCTGTTTTTCTGCTCCATGCTAAGTTGTCTCTCCAGCGTCTCTCGGAGCTCCCTCTCTCGGACAAGCTCCATCTTCAGCTCCGTCCTCTCCAGCTGGTCCTGCTTCTCCTGGGCCCGGGCATTCTCTATGGCAACCCTCAGCAGACCCTGCTTGGAGACACACAGACGCGAACCAACAGGTTAACACACTGAGAAGGAGAGATGCCTTTCATATTTTAAAGCTACACATGCAAATTCATTAAGACTTAAAAAAAATCATAAAGTAAGAGTTAAATTTACATAAGGCTTATCTCATGTGAATGGTTTAAATGCATGTGTTTAACTACAGAAACAGCCAAAGTGAATGACAATAGGTCAACAAAAGCAGTGTCCATGGAAGAGTCATTTGGTATAGACAATAGGGGTGCAACAATACATGTATCTGTATCGAACCGTTCAATACACCCTTGTATCGAACAAGACAGATTTTTAAAATTTATTTTATCAACTTGTCTTCTGAAGATGCTCTGTGTTGAAGGATCAGTGGATCTGTGTTCGACTGCTCCACTTAGGCTGCATTGTCGAGCACAGATCCACTGTTTCAGCAACATTTCATTCAAAAACTGTAGTTTTGAGGTTAAACAAATGTTCAAAATTAATTCCAAAAAATTACAAGTCAAGAAGTGCATGGAAATAGCTCTTTTTTGTCTTGAAAAAATATCGAACCGTGAGACTAAAGTATCGAACGGAACCGAATCGTGAATTTTCTGTATCGTTGCACCCCTAATAGACAAGTCTAACAATTTGATGTGTTGTATTTCTGATCAGATTAACTGAGTAAAATATGCAGATAAAAGGACAAATTAGCTTAAAAAAACTTAACTGTCAGGAAGTAATTCCTCAAAACCTGCATGTGTTTGAATGCCGAACTCTGTTTTAAAGGTATTCCATCACGATATTTACAGATTTCTTTTTTTTTCTTTCTCTTTTCTTGTTTAGCAGCAGAGTCACTCTTAAAACTAAACCTTCCTCTGAGATTTTATGATTGTCCACTGCTGCTATGTTTGTTTACAGACTACAGCCAGCCTAATATTGGTCCATCATGTGATTCAAGCTTCCATGTGATTAGGCCTGTCATGATAACAAATTTTACTGAATGGTTTGACAAATTCTCCTTGAAATTGTTGCAATAATAATAGCCTTTGGAGACCATTTTAAACTAAAATCTTGATACCACCCCCGCTTATGGAAATTATGAAATTTAAATGCGTAATCGTGTTTGATTGCGTTTACGAAAGTTTACAAAATTTACGTAAAGTTACGAACAAACTGGGAGCAGAGTTTGTGAAAACAACACAACAGCTACTAAAGCTGTAACATTGCTATCCACTTCTATCCAAACCGGTGCAATTTATTCTTTATGTGTCTCCCTCTGGTTTCATAACATAATCACGGTCACCCGCACGCTGCTTACGAAGTTTACTAAATTTACGTAGTGTGAAAAAACTTAACTCTGTGGTTTGAGATGGTGCCCTCAGGGCGTCTTGAAAAGGCGTCAGAAAACCGAAGTCGCTCCTCTAGCTAAATGCTCGTTCACGGGACTCTCATGTTACGGAGGTTACGAGACCATGCACCTGGCAAATACCTGAAGTGAGAGTTGAATCCTCCCTACACTAACGAGTAGAAAAGAAATAGACACAAAGAAAACAAAATTCTGGCAAATGAAAATGATCTACCTCCTTTAAATTTATTATGCAATTAATTGATTTATTGTTTATCTACACATAATTCAGCTGAGTGCTTTGTTTACATTGAGAATGGATCCACATTTGCATACCAATATATCTGGAAAACTACTGAAGTAAAATATTCCAAACTGCACCTTTTAGTACAGTTCAGAATAACCTTTTTTGTGTTTGATTTCATCATTTACATTAAGCAGTGGTAGATAATTGATTCCAAGTTCAAAAAAGGTCAACTGCGGTCTCCAAACCGTTTGATAAGAGAGAAACTGCCGACACATCAGTGTCAGATGGGGGATGTTTTTCCCCTCTCTATGAAAACCAAACAAGGGAAGGCTCTCATTGTAACTCCGCTTTAACAAAGCCGTGTAAAATCTGAGAAGCAGGTCAGCACACGCCCAACCCAATTACTGCACATCCTAAATGTCTACCTCGTCTGCTATTTACGACTTCAGGAAATCCCAGAGAGTGGTTCATCTCTTTTCCTATTCATCTTAGAGTGTGATAATAATAAAGCCCCGGCAGAGCCTCACCTGGATGTTTGTGAGCAGGGTCTCTATGGAGGACAAGCCTTCCGGGAAGATGAAGGGAGTGTGGTGGAGACCTGCTGGGAGCTTCTGTCCTGCAGGGTAAGACAGCCTCTCGCAGTTCTCCCTGCCTGATGGGGGTTTCTGGTAGACGTGTCTATTGCTGCTCTCCTTGGTTGTCTGAGCCGCCAAGGAGCTGTTCTCTGAAAGGACAGAAAGGCGGTTTGATGTCTGAGCGGTGAGACTTCTGACATTAAACAAACATCCAGGCATGTTTATTTAATACCTACAAAATGTCCTCCAATGATACGTTGTGCAGCCAAGCTAATTTGTAGCTTTTTCATGTATATACTTAACTGTATGTAAACATGTCAAGACCCACAAACGTTTAATTGCCGTGTGCAAGTTCAGCCACACATACACAGAAGTTCTGGTTTTGGGTTTTAAAAATGTGGTTGCCCTTTATTAGATGGCAGTCTGCCTATTGATAATGCATCACAGCTTGACATATCCCATAAAAGCAGCTAAGAACTTGCATTATGGATGACCATCTGTTTGTAAACCTGAGAACTGCACGTTCCCTACTCGTGACAGCGAGGGAGGGAGTAAAGATTAGCCATTTTCTGCATTATTATTCTATTTTTTTTTCTTTTCAAGCAGTTGCTCACTTTTACTGTCATCTGAGCCACTGACGACAGAGATGTCCAGGGACTCGGGCAGTTATTGGAGCAGGGATGAGTGCAAATGTGCGATGTGATATCTGGCACTTTTCTGTGTCTGTGTCAAATGAGGGTGTTTTCTCTACTTAGCTGACCACAGCATCTTCAGCTCCAAATCCGCCCACCCCACCCTCACTCTGCCTCGGCCTCACGTCTTGGCAACTGTCACATTCAAGGTGTTTCACATATGAGAAGCAATACCACCCCCCTTTCTTCCCCTTTTCCCCCCTATTCCTTGCTAAAAGCATTGCTCTGTAGAGAAAGGTAATTAGCAGGTGCTGGCGAGCTCAGCGGAGGGCATCCAACTACACTCCCGTGGCTCACATACAGACACACACACATTTGTAGCTGCCGAAGTGCACAGTCAGCAGCGTGGGCTCCCCAGGCTCCTTGGATGTGACTGATCCTTTATTGAGTTACTGTTTTACGCCTACTTTACTTCACTCTCACACACACACCGTTTGGCATAAAATACACACACATGCGCACACACAGCTGCCAGCTTGTTTGATCATTTACCCATCTCTCTAATCAAGGTCATTGTCTGTTTTTCTCTTTTCTACCAAGTTCATCTCTCTTTACTCCCCCCTCTTATTCCTCTCCCACCTCTCCCCAGGGCTAATGAACTTCACAACGTGAAGAGTGCCAGTCAGCGGAAGAGAACGGAAAGGCAAAGGTGGGGAGGGGGGAAAGAAAGACACAGAGAGAGACTAAAATTCTGCTGATGTTTGGTTAATGGGAGTGAGGTGTCAGGGATGGCCTCTGATCTTTGCTGGATGGATGCGTTGTTCAAAGACCAGTGAAACAGCGCACACAGCCAAAACTGTCTCTCTCTCACACACACACACACAGATTATTATAGAATGGATTGACAGAATGACAGTGCTGAGGAGCTCTTTGAAACTCCGTTCAATCCACGGTAAACCTGTCCTGTGATGTTCTAGGTCAAATACAAAAGCTTGCAATCCAGCAAATGTGCATGAAGTTCATTTGCATGCAAAAAAAAAATCAATTGAAAATCAATCGCATAAATGAGATGTGTGATGCATGGCATTCACGTTGTTGGTGCCATCACTGTTTTGTCAATATAATTGCAGATATCTGACAGCGTCTGAAGCCTTACCTGAAAAGCTATTGTGATTTTTTTAGATTCAATTATTGAATAATAGGATTCGCTATTAGAATACATCTACACGGGCACAGCCATAAGAATCCACAAACAAACAACTCTCAATCTCCTTTACTTGTTCTCTCGCTGTAAATTTCTGCTGACTGTTTGTCCTTGAGCAGTCCTCATTAAGCTAATGCAAACCTCCCTGACAGAGAGAACCAAACAACTGACGTTGCAGCGCCGTGGCAACACGGGGCCCTAACGACAGAGAGGCAGCCGTTATGCAGATGAGGTCCAGCTGAGAGCGCGGGAGGCCGCCCGGCTCGTTAGGCCCCGGCCCGGCAAATGGCTCACTAATGTAACACTGCTTTCTGGTCTAATGGAGTCCTGTTTTGCCGAATTATTTGTCTTTGCTCACCGTGGGGGGGCCGTGGGGGCTGACAGTGAGGAGGAGAGGAGGCATAAAAGAGGTGAATCGTGATCAACCTGTTACTGATATTTCTCCCTTGTTAGACGAATAACATTTTCCATTAAAGAAAATGTTTTCAGGGAAACTTGCACACTTGTGCACAGGTGGTTGAATTCACGGAGCACAAGCGGTGACAAAGATGAATGGATTGGCTGAAAACTGAATGCAATGTTCAATACTGACAGCCTTTTGCAAAAAAGACAATAGATTTTTCTGAGAAGTAATCATTACTCATTATTATTACTAAATGACTGACTGTGAGAAGAAATCCTCAGAAAACAGCAGAAAATTGACCTCTGAAGCAAGGTTAACACAGTCAGTCAATACATGTAAGACACTTAAAAACAAGTCATTTAAATAAAAGTGCTTTTAGCACGAGCTCTGCTGCAGAATCGGTGATGTTACCCCTGTCGGTGTGGCTCCTCTTGTTCTCCTTGTTATATTCTGCTAATGTCCCATCTGTCTCTCTGGGACCCTGCACTAGACCAGGAGAGTGTCTCAACATGCTGTGACTCGATGAAAGGCCGTCATGAAGTTGATCTGAAGAAAAGAAATAATGAAAGCATCTTTAATGGATGACAGAGTGGCATGTTTTCAGGCTGCAGGTCACACAGGTGAGTACGTACGTGTGGTGTCTGCGGTGCGCTCTGTAGGCAACGGTGAACTTGACACACTGCTGCTGTGATTGGATGACATCTGAGCTTCGTCCAGTGAGGGTGAAGGGGAGGGGGTGTCCTGTACTCGCTCCTGACAAACCAAAAAAAAAATGTAAAGTCACAACAAGAACAGCTTTATTAAGAGGGTTGTAGTGCCTGTCTGCACACTAGATATCTCTAAACAGATGACTATCTAAATAAATGCTTTTCTAAACTTTACAGACTTCAACATCTGTGAGGCTGGTGGGCCCCTGAGTTCACCTTAATGACGGAGGTGGGAGCCCTGGCAGGTGGGTTGGCGTGGAGCTGGGCCACGTTGGCTATGCTGGCCAGAGTGCTCAGCCGGTTCATCTGGCCCATCGCCATGGAGACGGAGGCTGGCGCCAGGCTGGCAGGAATCAGAGGATGTGACATCATCATGAAGGGCAACTGATCCAGAACTTTAGAAGAAGAAAACAGAAAGAGGAAGACCACAGTAAAATGACTGTTTTGCTTCCCATACTGCTGAAGCAAAGATTAAAGCCATCAGGAATATATTAGACATATAAAGTTTGCACAAAAAGTAAGGAAATTTGTGTTTGGTAGATTATTTATTTGTTGTAACCATGCTTCTTAAACAATTGAAAAGTCTGTTAATTTCTTTTTTAAATAATGCCACATTAGGCTTATCCCACATGCATTTGTGGGATGAAGCAGTAGAGCTGAGTATGTGGGTTGCGCACATGAAAAATTTGCCAAACAACTTATTTTGCTGTTGCTATTGACATTTGATTTGATGCTGCCAATCAGGTGCCCGCTATAAGGTTTGTCGTGAAGAAGCATTGTTACAAAAATGAAATAATTTACCAAACACAAATTTTCTTACTTTTTGTGCTAAGTAAATTTAAGTGTTGTGCACAAAGTATGTGTTAGGAACTATGCTCAGCTACTACCACACCAGAGGTTTATAAAGAACTTGGAAAAAAAAAAAACTAAGTAAAAGTAAAAATACTTTAATAGAAAATTATTTTGGTAAAAATAAATTTCATGATGAGTTCAGACATATTTAATTTGGTAAGGAGTAAGTAAAGAAGTAATAGTATCATTTTTAGGTTTTAAATATAAGGAAATAAAAGTAAAGGTAACAATAAAAAAAAAAACACTCGGTAAAATTACAAATTCTCAAAAAAATTCCTTAAGTACTGTAACACAGTAAATGTACTTAGATATTATAAACATCTGTACCACACCAAATTTTAGCTCAATATCTGAAAAACTGCCTGTTTTTTGAAGTTTGCTGAGCTGTGGTCACTATCTTGAATGACGCTGACTTCAAACTTGTATCAGTTATTGATGTGCATCCAATAGATACTTTGAGAGTTTCATTGAAATTTGTTCAGTAGCTCATGAAATATTTTGCTAACGCTACAGACCGACCATTACACACATGCACATAAGTGCACACATGGCCAATAAACATCACTGCCTTTGGTGTGGGGTAATAAACGTGACATCAAATACTTTACGTTATTTATTTCTTACATTTCTTAAGTACTAGGAGTATTGTTCTTAAACCAAGGTCTAAAGCTACGTGTGCATGAGTGAGTGTGTGTATGTATGTATGTGCGCGTGTGTGTAAAGTAAAGTAAGAGCCAAACTGACGAGGACGAGACACTGTTTTTGTTGCAATAAGTGGGGAAAATGCCACTCAAAGACATAATGAGTGTAACAGATTTAAAGTGCTTTATGATTGTCACCTAAAGAAAAAAAAACACAAATTCACCCACTGTGGAATTAAAACTAAACTGTTTATCTTTCACTGGCTCAGTGGTCTTTATGATAATTTAGTATGTTTCCTGCACCTGAAACTAAACTCTTATTATCTACGTCAATCTGCTGTTCACAGTCCTCTCTTTAAGACAAGCATCCAGTATCTATAAAGACAATCCTCCCTCTCAACAGCACCCCGGCGAGTTATTGCAGTCCTTCTATTCATGAAACAAACAATCCAGTTGGATGCGGGGGGGTGGGGGGCTTGAAAATGACATAAATATTTATCATTTAATAAAAGGAAAAACAAAAACAAAAGAAACACAGGGAGGAAATGGAACAAAAGAAGCTGATGGCAGTCTTGGTGCTGGGCCAGCAATGCACGCTGGGTAATTATAAACACAAAGGGAAAAATCTTGGACTCTATTCCGCACAATTGTCACAAATAATGGAACTAGAAGAAGCTAAAAAGGAGTTGATCCACAGAAAAGAGTTGCAATAAAACAAATAAATGGAGAGAAGGAACAAAAACGAAGAAAAAAGAGAAACGCGTGAAAGAAAGAAAAGGAAAACAGCAATCTCAAAAATAAAGGGTGAGGTGTTGACTTTATGAGTCGGGGCTCGCTGGACATATGTGCTGTGCTTTGTGCATTTTGGCAGATTAGTCTTGCACTTGCCCAAAGCAGAAACTAATCCAAACAAAAGATCTGTCTGAATGGCGCTAAATAACCAGATGCTCTGACAATAAACCTCCAGCCAAATATTAAGCCTTGGTTTGGAAACCGGTACTCACTTTTGCCCCTCCGTTCAACCCCCGCCTCCCTCTGTAATTTCATTTTCACTCTCAATCTGTCCCTCATCTAAAGTCCTTTCTCTCCGCACTTTCCCTGCCTTCCCATCACTTTCTCTTATGTTTCATTAGGAAACATCAAAAGTCAGAGTGCTTCTCTTATGTTTATCCAAACAAACCATTACTGTAAACAAACAGTTACTGTAAATTTCCCAGAAGATCTTGTTAAACGCAGAAATGGCTTCTCTCTGCTCTTCCGCAGCCCATAAGGTGTCACACTCAGCATTTGTGTGAGTGTGCGTGTGTGTAATATGAGATCGTCTTTGTAGTGGTTGAACCTGGGGTAAGGGGGCCTATCCTTCCCATAAGGCTGTGGGTGGCGGTATGGAAAAAACAAAACAAAAAAAAAAAAGGAAAAAAAAAAAGCGCAGTGTGTATGTGTGTATGTATTGTATGCCTGCACTGTGTTTGTGTGTGTTTCCACTTGACTCTATCATTAACGGTGATTAAGCTTTACAGGTTTATAATGGCTGGTGGTAACCAAGCCACCTAACTGCAAACAGATGCTGGCAGTCGTAACCGAGTGTATACAATGGTAAACAATGCTTAATGCTGGTGCTGTTTACCCACATGAGCAGGGAGAAAAACGCAAGACTTCAAAGTAAAGAGTTTACTCGTTTCTTCTAGTAATTTCTGAAAAAAAAAAGAAAAAAAACAACAAGGGCAATTTTTCATTTCTGTCGTACGGCCGTGCTCCACATGTTAAAGAGTGTGTCCCAGGTTGATAGTGTATTCTGCACAGACCTCTATAAGCCCTGTCATCTGTCTAAACACACTGATGTCGCTTTAACCTGTCGATAACGGAGGAGGCGGTGCACCTGATATGCCGGCGTGCGTGCAGGCGTGTTTGCGTGCGTGCACACGGCCGTCCCGTCATCGATTGTCCAGCATTTTGTCGTTTGCATTCAGGATAGTGATTTAGAGAGAAGACTATTGATTTGGCTTCAGCCTCTCATCTTATTCATCTCTCTATCATCCTGGTGTGCTTACTTTTGTCCAGCGATGCTCAGGTTTTTGACTGCTCTCCCTTGTTGCAAGGCAAGGAATGAGTAGACATACTTCTTTCTGCATGTACTGAGCAACCAAGTGAATACGTTTTTAAATCAATTTAATATGTACAATCCAGGAAAAAAATGACAGATTCTATTAGAAGCTGCTGAACATAACTCAAGTTCTGAGTATTGTGTTGAACTCAAATAGTAAAAACATAGCATTTATTTAGCTTACTTTGGTGTACTTAAATTAGAAATATTTGCTTAAACACACTACTTTTACAGTACAACTACACCTCAGCTACTTCCATCCAAAAACAGATGTGCCCATCTGAGGCAGTGAAAGTCCATCTGATTGGTCAAAGATATCAGTGACAGGAAGGCCATAAAACCCTGACACTTGCAATAAAACAGTCCAAAACTTACTGCATCAAAACAGTCCTTTGTGATGATGAAATTTGCACAAACTGACATCAAGATAAATCATAAATATATTGCTAAACCCCACTCATCCATGTAACAAACAATTACATGGACAACTGATTTGAACTAGTTTTAATGTGATCAAATATGGCAGATGCATTTTTATTTATTCCAATAAGAAAACTTTTGTTTTTCTTATAAAACATAAAATATGTAAAGCAAAGCAGCTCCAGCTACTTTGTTTAGGTCTACACTGCAGCACAAGTAACAGAGCTGTAAAATATAACTGAAAAGTTATTAAGCAACAACTTCATGAATTAACAACATCAATGTTGTTACTGTTACTGCCTAACTAAGGTCATATTATAAAAAAAAGAGAAACATAAAAAATATATTAAAAAGAGTAATATTTCTTGAGTGAGAATTTAAACTTGTTTGTGTCTTCAGTTTCTAAATGCGATGACTGATGAGTGTGAATGAAGAGGCTACAGACTGGATGACAGTCTGTGTTTTCCAGGAAATGCTTCCAGATTCTTACTGAAAGGCACAAATAAGCAAACAAATCCTGGCAGCACAACAAAGATCAGATTTTTATGTTTTGGCTGTTTGAATTATCTTAACCAGATGTTCTGATTAGACATTTTATGTGTAGGAACGGCATTGCTTCTGTGTTTTGCTTTGGTTTAGCGACTTTCCAAAGGAAACAACCAGGCAGCGGATGTGACGTCACATCCTGGTTTTAATCAACTTGATTTACCAGAGCCACAACTGCTCAAGCTGTTGATGAGGTATCACAGATGTGTTTCTATACCTATTGTGAATCACGTCTTACTATTGTATTCAAATGTTTGGCACAAACGTGTGCTTTTTTTAATGTCTTTTTTATTTTAAAGGAATGAGCCGACTCACCCAGTCCAGGATTGTGATCACCGTTCTCTCCGTTTGGACCTCCATGCTGCTGGCTGTTGTGGTAACCCGCCATCGCCTCCAGCTTGATCTTTTTGGCCAGGGCAGAGAGATCTGTGAGAGAAAATTACAGGGTGGGGGTTGGGGGTGAAGGGGAAGAGGGAGGAAAGGAAGAGGAATCAATAAGAGCCAGATCAATGGCCCCTGGTGGAGGATTAGAGCAGTCGGTGGGCAGGAGGTTGTCATGGGAAGACAGAGGCCGACCATTCATTCTGACTGCACCGCTGCACTGGCCATTTAGTCTGCCAGAGAATCAGCGGTGATAGGAACAGGCCAAGACATTCATCTCACCCACACAGCGATATCACATCCCACAGCACAGCACAGCACACAGGATGACACCCAACAGCAGCAGGAGCTCCACCTTTAAACCACAAAAGCCTTTCTTTAGAAAAGCATTCAAAGCTTGGCGCACAAAGTGAAGCTTTGTTTTAATAGAGGTGGTGCACTTTGGAATAATACGTAATGGACAGTGACAAAATGTGGCAGGAGGGCTGAGACACATTTTAATTTGTGCCTTGAACTTCAGAACGTCGTCTGACCCGCAGAGCGGCCCTGAAAATAGAAAATTAAATATGTCTTACACTAATACAGACAAACACGGTGAATTATTAAAGTTCGGATGAACCGCACAACTGTGCAAACAAGACTGAGGAAGTAAAAACAATCACTAAGTTTTAATTTCCTGATCTTCAATTCATCCAAACATTTGCGACTAACTTATCCAATGAGTGCGCTGCTTTTATTTTTCTCAGACAATGGGCGTCTTAGGCGAGTGATTTGTCTGCCTGAGACGTCGACAAGCACAACAAATTGTTCCTTCTCTTCCCTTCTCCTCTTCCCCTCTTTCCTTCCTTACTTTACCTTTTCAAATGTCAGCATCACAGCGGGACGTAAGCCACCGCATTGCATGTGTGTGCATGTGTGAGCGCGTGAAGGCGAGAAAACGCGACTAAGGAGGATCACATCAAAGATCTTTCCTGCCTTTTACGCTCAAATGTCCTCGCTCTCTCTGTCTCCTTCTTCCTCTCTCATGTGGCCAGTTCTAATCAGTGGCACTGACATTGCCGCCGTGCCCTCTCCTTTGGTGGAAAATACTCTTTTCCCACTGAGAAGGATGCTCTTGAGCACTCGCACAGACACAAATACACACACATACACACTTGAGCACCTTTGAACAGCGAGAGGAAGCGGAGGCTAATAGAAAATGGCTTCTTTTGAGGCAGGGAATGAAAAGATCAGGTTTCAGTGAAGAGCACAAAGCCAAGGGCAACTTTGAGAGCGGTGAGGTGCCAACAATTACTTTTCTCCCTTTCTCTGTGCTTCACACACACACAAACACACACACACAAATTACAATAGACAATCACAACTGGCTGCGACAAAGCAAACAGGCTTATTGGTTTTAGTAAGCGTCCGACTTACAACTGCTTGAAAGACAAAACTTGACAACAAAAACATCCTGAAGTAAAGATTCTGATCCTGATAATTAAGAGAATCACAAATCAAATAAAAGGGAAATTAACTTCAAACCTTTTTTTCTTTGCAGAAAAAATGAATAAGTTAGAACAGGGATGGGCAACTGGTGGCCCGCGGGTGACCTTAGAACCTAAGAGCTGCTTTAAGAGGGTTTATTTAAGTAAAAATATTGTTAATAATTTTTGTTTGATTTTATTTTGAGAGATAGGCTATCTTTTCAAAGAATTTCAAGGCAAACCTAGTGTTTAGTCTGCTTACAGATGTTGTCTGCCATGAAGGATTTCAATAGAAGTTTAATAGAAGTTGCAACAACAACATGATGCACAAAGCTAAATATGAGAAGTTTACTGAAGTTGTCAGTACATAAACAACAGCGACTTTTTACCACAACCACGCAGGAGTCTGCACTCAAGGAATGTTACAATACATATACTACACATGCATTTGAGCGTGAAATATTTAACTGCACTGTATGTTGGTTTAATAAACACATAATCATTTTTAAAAAGGCAGTTTAATTACTTTTGGGTAATTGTGCAGCGTTATGTGGCCCTCTGGTATTGTCGACAAAACATTGTGGCTCAAAAATGTGCCTTTATTGTGGAGGGGGTGAGGTGGGGGGAGTTAGCTGTACAATAAGCAGTAAAAACAAGCTCATATCTGTTCTGCAAAGGAAAGATGTACGTTCTTCAAACAACTCCTCTAGTTGCAACATTGTTTCTGTCACGCTCTGACAGCTAAAACGAGAACTAATTTTGAACCTTGCTGCAACTCTGAAGCAATATTTAAATCTTTTAAACAGCTCAGGGAGACAGAAAGAGGATTTCTGCTGTAAATTATCTACAGCTCTGTAGAATTACAAGGCTTGACACGGAGAATGATATTTGTGCAAAAAAGGAGGATTTCAAGGCTTCTAAAGTTTCTAAAGTATCACTCTTTTCAAGCCAAACTTATAGATTTAAAAAAAAGATTTGATGTTTTTAATATTTAATGATGCATTAAAATCTGTTAAATGAGCCAAAAAAAATTTGAATTTCTGTCATCCAAAATATGACAGCTATTAGAATCGGGAATACAGGATGGTGCCAAACAAATTTCAAATTTTTTTTGTTCGCTTTGTTCTTAATTTTTCTAAATCAAAATGTATATTTCACTGAGTGCAGCTGCGTTCCTTGTTCTTGTTCTCCTAATGACAGTTTTATCGTCCTAAAACGCCATGTGGTTACAGAAAAAGCTTGAGTGTTTCACTGACAGATTCATCATCTCAAAGGGAAGTTTGACAACAGATGTGGGTTGAATCTTTAATTGTCACACTTTGTCCTGTTTTGACACATAAAGGAAAACAAAATCAAACAGAAACCAAAGCAAAAACTTCCCCTACTACAAAAAAAAACACTTTGTTCTTCTGTTTTTTTGTTTATTTTTACACTTATTGGCAAAATACCAACTTGGAATTTTTCATGTGATGCCATGCATTTTATGATATTGTTCCTACAGCTCATGTATGAACGTGCTTGATGAGGCCTGGGTGGTCACCTGCAGGAGGGATGATCCCAGCGTGCATCAGACCGCTGTGAGACAGCATGTGGTGCGTCCCGCCCTCTGTCACACTCTGCAGCCTCTTGGGCGGTCGTCCGGGCCTCGAGCTGCAGGGCAGAAAACACAGGCTAAAGTTAGTCATTAGCCTGTCTTACATGCTGAGACTGAGATGGGTGGCCTGGTTAGCCGAAGTGTCCTTCAGTCTGTAAAGCTCTAATCCTGCTGAAGTGTCAACAAGCAAAAACACTGAAACATGACCACTTCCAGGAAGGCTGCTGTAGCAGATCTGACCTCCCTGTGGATACGAGCAAGCAGAAAAGGAGTTTCCCTATGGCATCCATAAAGCACCTCATTACTGTTCAGCTTACTCATTCATTTGTTTGCTTATTAAAAGCGTTCGCTCGCCTCCTTTGCCTTCAATCCTCTCCACACTCAGCCATTCATTTCCCTTTTCCTACCATGTCACAAATTTCCTCAATAAAGGCTGTAACTACAAGCAGACACGTGATTTCGCACATGTGTGTGTGTGAGCGCGTGTGTGAACCAGGCATGCTAAATCAATCCTTGGAGGAAGTATGTGAAAAGCTGTCAGACATCACTTCAGTTCTGACTAAACGGTGTGAATGTCCTGACAGTGGAAATGACACGGGCCACATCAGGCTTAATGACAACCAGCGTACCTCATCTCTTTTGATAGCAGCTTGACATAACATGAGTCTGTGGGCAAGTGTGTGTATGTGCGTGTGTGTGAGAGATATTAAAAGACAGCGAGTTGGGAGAGTAGGAGGGGAACGAAAAGAAGGTGTGACAGCATGCAAAAAAAATGCAATAATGTAAAAGAAAAAAAAGAGAGAGAGAGAATGATGAAGAGGAGTAAAACAAGAGGAAAAGATGAAGAGGGACTTAGAAACAGAGAGTGGGGAAAAAATGTGAAAAAAGGGGGGAAAAGTAGGAAGAGATAGACTAGAAGCAGCAGCTTCCTAGCGTGGGGTGTCTTTGAGCAGATTTTAATTAGAATCTAATCCAGCCGTCATTAAGGCCCCATAAACGAAGCTGTCAGTCAGGAGATTAATGGCGCCTCATTTGCATGTTGCATATAATTCATCAATTACCCAGCAGAAAGGACCAATCCCCTGTTGACACACCCACTGGCTGAGAGGGGATAGATGAAGAGACACAAAAAAGACAGAGAGAAAGAATGTGGAGCCACAAACTGTGGGAGAAAAACAGGTAGCCTGAGAGTGTGTGCGCGCGCGAGCATGTGTGTGTGTGTGTGTGTGTGATCGCGCGCGTGTGTGTGGAGTGTTCAAAGGTTAATTTGATGAGCCGATGAGCTCCACAGTTCCTGCCCTCGGTTTTAATGAGTTGTTATTATTGTCTCTTATTATAGGCCCAGACCGACTGGGATGTGACAGCTGACATCAGATATCTCACACACAGGAGTGCACACAGTAAGAGACACAGACGCATGTAAATAGTTGCCGGGGGGGGTAGATAGATAAATGTACACACATATCTCATATTTGCAGGAAAAACAGAGGGAAGGGGCAAGAAGACGAAAGTTTTGAAAGTCTGTGTTGTTGTTACTCTGCACAGAGAAGCGGCACGCTGAGCCTAACAAAAGCAGGAAACGTATTTTTAGGTTTCAAGTTGGAAGGTAAAGCAACACTGGTGCAATGCAACTTGTGTTGTAACCCCTCCAAATGCTCACACAAAAACACACGCGGATGAAGAAGTGAACATCAGCGGGGGGAAAATAAAACACAGAAACCAAAGAGTGCAGTTGGTTTTTTACTGCAGCCGCTTCCCTTTCCCTTACTACTGTTTATTTGCGCTCACTAATTAATGGCCTCTGTGTGTGCTGGTGGGTGGGTGCGTTGTCTGCACCTTTGTATATGTTGCATTTTAAGGGGCATAAAGAACTGGAACCTAATTTTGTGTTTAGTCTGCAAGTGCGTTGATACATCAAAGTGACCCACGGAGGGAGGTCTTTGTGTGTGTGTGTTGCGCTTGTAAGTGTGTGTGTGCGTGCGTGAGGGTTGGAGAGCACCGGTTCCCTGAGGTAGGATTAATGAAAAAGCCTTTCATGGAAAAGTCATCAAGCTGAGGGGATGGAATGAGGTGGGGGGCGGGGGGGTGAAGAGAGAGAAAACAGTTCATTGTGCGTGTGTGTGTCTGTGTGTGTACAAGGTGTGTGTGTAGAGAGAGGAGGGGGTGTATGGCTTATGACCTCTTTGTCTCAAACTTTAATTAAAATCTCACCCAGACGTCCTCCTTCATGCCAACACTCTGGCCACACACACACACACGCACACACACACACACACACACAGAGACATAATTTTTTTAGAAAGCTACTCCGTACATTGAGTTCTACCCTCTAAGCTTAACCAGTGTATGTTACCTGAAACATGAAACGCCAAACATGGCAGCTGGAGCTTAGCACAGGTGGAACAGAAACAAAACACAACAAAGATGACAGATCTTCCTGCTTCTCTCTCTCACACACACACACAGAGAGGAGGGAAAAGAGAAAAGTAATGAAAGAAGAGGAAGTGTTACAGTCAAAACAGTGGAGCAGCTACTGGCTTGGAGGGACTGAGGTGGTGATAGGTAGCAGCTGTTTGTTTATATGAGTGTGTAGGAGAGAGAGAAACGAGAACTTGCTCCAACAAGATTTTGTTTGGAATACATTAGCAGCGGTTTACAGCTTCCCATCCTTTCAATCTGTGTTTATCACATGGGTTTGTATTCGCTGTCACGGTCCGGTTTGATAAATCATAACGTTGTCGCTGTTCGCAGGAAGACTTATGTTGCTGGTTAGAGAAAGGCAGGGAAAGATTGATGTTGTGATTTTCCACTCAAATCGAGGGCCGAAAACAAAAAAAAAAAGCTTTATGTGCCAAATGTTATTAGGAGAGCCTGTGTGATGATGTCATGAAAGAAGCAGGCAGGACAACACACACACACACAAATAAAAAGACAAACAGGACGTTTGATCATGGCAAAAAATCTGATCTCCTAAACTGATACTGTTGCGCATTCCTCTCCCACATTCCAGGGTCAGGACGATGTCAAGACCGTGTGTGTGTGTGTGTGTGTATGTGAGAGAGAGAAAATATGTGTGCGCTTTCCATTAAAGTCTGACACAGAAGAAGAAGACACAGAGAGGCCCACTCTATCTCATCGCGCTCGTCTCTATAAAACATCAAAAGAGCTTGGAGGTTAAAGTTGAGCTAACCACCCCACCCTAACACACACACACACACACAGCCCTCCTCCTCTTTAGTCAAACACTGCCGACTTTGAGAGGGAGTTACAATGTGGCAGTGGAGCTCAGCTTTGAGGAATCCACCTTTCCTGTGCAGACACACACACACACACACTAAATGCTAACTTGTAAAGCCGAACTTTAACAAAAAGGTACACTGATTTTGAATTTTCTGCCTGCATCTCATTTTAAAAACACATATTTTAAACAATCTTATTTTTCTAAGAAAAAAGAAAAATGTAACAAATCGATCAACAAAAATGAAACTGTATTAGCATTCTATTTATTACATAAAACTGCATTCTGCTCCATTGTATGGATGATTAACATCAAAACTATCTGACTTAGAATGTATCAGGTTATATCAACGTTTAAGTTTTTAATGTAACTTTTACAAAAGCCACATTTTTCCCAGTCCTTTCAGGTTCTGCGAGTGTAAAACATCGATGAGCCCAAATGGAAAAACCACATGTTGTCATTAACACATTCTTTGTTTAAAATGAGATCTTCTTCATCATTTTACACCAGTTTTTATGTTGGCCTTATTAAGGACTTGAGATGTTGCAACGCACACGGTTTGACCCGAGCGACTTGTTTGATGTGAGCTCCTAACAGAGAATGAAACTGTTCCCTTTTGTGAGGGAGAAAAGAAAAGGATGGAGGATCGGGTTGCCTCCTACACGCCATGTCCTCTCTGTGGAACTAATGTCATTTTGTAGCAAAGCCAGCAAACACGCAGGCGTGACCGCGCCAGTTTGCGCGCGTTAGCAGGCGATGGAGAGTGTGTGTTTACGTGCCACCTGTGAATGAATTATAACTAACTTCTGACTGAGTGAGGGTGAAGTTTTTATGGTTTGATGAGTCAGTGGTCAGTGTGTGTGTGTGTGTACTTGTTTCTGCTACAGAGTGAGGACTGTCATGTGGTTTTAACCAACAAAGTGAGGTCATGTTTTGGAAGTGAGGACATTTTCCTGGTTCTCACTTTTCTGCACTTCTACTGCGTTCTAATAGGTTTAGAGGTAAGGTTAAGGTTAGGGTTAGGGAAAATGTCTAGGTTAGGTATAAATGCAGTTACAAAATAGAATGGAAATCAATACAAACTCCTCAGTTTGATGGAAGTACAAGGATGTGTGTGTATGTGTACATGTTTTTGTTACCTGGTAGGGATATTTTTTTACCATTTCCTGGTACACAGGGCTTGTGAGGACCCACTGTTGCTTAGGGGGACAAAAGCCTAGTCCCCGGGGAAAGTACCGCTGGTTGATCAGGGGTTTGGTTTAGGAATTGAGATTAGGCTCGGTTTAGGGTTAGGTATGTACCTGGGTGGTTAGGTTTAGGGCAAAGGGTCAGGGTTAGGCTACACAAATGGCCAGTAAATGAATGGAAGTCAATTCAAAGTCCCCATGTGGATAGAAAAACAAACATCCGTGTCTGTATGTGTGTGCAGAGCAGGACAAAACAAGTCAAGAAAAAAATCCCCACACAATTATATTAGAGGTTATTTTGTAAACTTGGTTTCAATTTATAGGAAAAAAGTAAAAGAATAAAAATCCTACATTTATGTAAAACTATCAAACAAGTGTGTTTTATCTCCTTCAATTTGTATACTGAACTGGAAAATAATAAGTGATATCTGTTTTAATCAGTAACAGAAATAGCTGTCAGAAAGCCACATCATCTGATTCTTAGAGATGTTCTGAAAACGTTAATGTTCAGTCCACCAGCCTCCCTTCTTTAACCAGAACCATCTTGAGCCCCACTATTTTACCTGCTACTGTTGCTCCAAACACACGAGGGATCACTTAGAAACTTCTAATGCAGAGAAGGGGGCTGATATACTAATGGCTACTGCAGCACATTTGAAGCCCTCAAACAAAGAATCAGGCGAGCTGTTTGAAGATTTCAGACGAGTGATGTTTTCAGATCTCATTAACTAAAGGCTGTTTGAGTGTTGTGTGGATAATTAGAGACGGCAGAGGCTGTGTATTTTCAGGGGTTGTATAACAACGTTCCCCATTAACACCAGACACAGAAGAAATCCCAAAGCAGCCAGAAGATGCATCTGGATTTTGTCTTGGTTAGAGGGCTGCTAAAGCTTAAGCGCAGGTGGTAATCCAAACACTTGAAGCTAGAAGAGGATTCTAAAAACTGTTTTTTTTTCATTTTTAATTTTTTTTTTTGGAGGGGGGGGGGGCTTGTTCAATAAGTAAGAGCTTCTCTTAAAACCTTTCATCTGGTATTAACGTCAAAATGTTAAAACTATATCAAAGTATTGGTGAATAAATTGCAAAAAGTTTCCAAATTCCTGTTTTTTGGGAGGTTAATCTTTGAACATCTTGATGCATCCTCTATCTAAAGTTAATGGTAGGTGTAAATTGGATTATCCATGTTCCAAGGAGCATGGATTAACATTCAAATAATAATAAATTCCCTAAACTGAGGCTAATCCACTCTCCTCTGGATTCCAACTCATGCTGTTATGAGCATGTGGTCTGCACAACAGCAGACTGAGGCACCAGGAAACCACAAATCCCAGCCAATTTAGCCCCCTTTATCCAAAACATCTCTGCGCCGTGCTGGATTGATGACCCATGTAGTTGGTCACCATCGGAGTTCTGCAAAACAGCTAATTTACATAATCGCATCATAAATACAGAGAATTCATTTAATCATCTCCTCTGTTCTGACGCTCAGGGCTAAAGGGTGTTGATATGATAAGACAGCAAGTTATTAAGGAGGGAGAGGGAGGCAGGGAGGATGGGAGAAGGAGAGAAAGCAAAAGGGGATCAGCAAGTGAGTGAGTGAGCTTGTCCTGATTTAAGCTGCCGCTTGGGGCCAAATGAAAATTAATTAATTTCTGTGAAGAATCAATTTCTCAGAATGACAGTGTCAGATTCAATGTGTGCAAGTGAGTGTGTCAGAGGCAAAGTGTGTGTGAGTGTGTGCATGTCAAGTGTGAGACAGAGATCATAGCCAATGATAACATGACAAACTTTTGAGTGTTTTTTTTTTTTGTGGGATTACTAAAATTCATTATCGTCAACATCACAAACTTTATCATCCATTAAAATGATAATTGGTTACAGGCCTCACAGCAACAGTGTGGCAAGTAAAACTGGGTTAACAGGATGTTTAGTTATCAAACTGACTTTGGATACAACAAAACATTGTCATTTCAATGAAATGTGCATGTACAAGGGCAAAAAAAGGCTCATATTTTATGCACAGATGTTGTAGAGTCAATTGTTTTACTTTGCCATAATTTTCTGATATGAAATACAAAGCATTAAATTGGAGGCACGGATATCAAAAATACTCTATTTTCAACTTTTAACCCCACCTGCTGCACCTACACCCAACACACACACACACACACCTGACTCACCTGGCGTTGGTACAGTCGTTGTAAAGCGTCTCGAAGTCCTGCCTGGAGATGAGTTTGCACCGGTTCACCCCGGGCTGGATGGCCCCCAGCCCCCGCAGCACCCGGACCTGCTCCACGTTGCACACCACCGGACTGATGTCCAGCCGCTTCAGCTTGGTGTAGACGGTGTGAAGCCCGCCGACCAGGTGTTTGAGAAACACGTCGAAAGCCTGCGGCAAGCAGATGAGCTCCGCGCCCTTCACCGTAAACGAGGCCAGCTTGGCACCTTTCACCTCCACCAGCTTGCACTCGTTGTTCTGCGGCGTGCTCTCCACGGGCGACGCGGTGGCGTACACGGGCTTGGCCGCTCCGCCGCTGGCTGCCCCGCTCTTCAGCTGGGTCCCGTTGGACAGCAGGAGGTCCGCCCGGAACTGGTGAAGCAGTGCCGGGTGGGCCACCGGTGGAGCCGGGGAGGAAGCGGCCGAGGTGGCCGCCGGTGGCGGGGAGTTGGTGGCCGGCGAGACGGAACTCGGCACCGGGTGGTGTCCGAGCGGAGCCGCGGGGAGCATAGTCGGAGCGGCGGTAGTTGCCATGGTGGTCATGTCGGAGTAAATAATGAGTGCGCGAAAGTAAAACTTGGAAGAAGTCAAACTCTGTTCAGGAAAGTAACTTCGGCAGAGCACACGCAGTGGAGTGAAGTGCGCATAGGGCGTCTGGAAGAGAGGAGAGAGGGGATAAAAGAAGAAGAGAGGAGAGTAGACAGGGTCCGTGTGGGGAAAAAGCAGATCACATTATTGAATCAGAATGAGCGGAGGCTTGTCTCACAGTGGAGATGCTACTGTCACATTATCATAAAGAGGAGGAGCCTGGGCTTATTCTTAGACAGTGATGGTGAGGGGGACTCAGAGGAGAGGAGGAGAGAGCAAAGATTAGCCTACATAAACTTTGGATAAGCTTATTTATAAGCGCTGCAAACAAATCTTCACAATAATACCTCTGATGGGACCTGACATGTTTGTGCCACGCAATTTGGAGGAGTTTATTAGATTTACAAATCTCCATATTTTCATGCTTGAGATCAACAAATGCATTATTGCCAACTATAAACAACATAAAAATGTTTATCCTGAATTGCATTGAATAGTGCAACTTGAAAAAGTTTACTACACAATTTTTTCAATTCAGGTACGCATTCAGTGTAAACAAAGTAATTACATCCTTTACACAATGTGAATATGTACAGTACATCCAAATTATTGAACTTTTATGAATGTTTTCATTTTTTTCAACCTATTTTCACTTTTCCTCTATTTATCACCTGATAGATTATGTTCTCATATTGATTAATTATCAGTATAAGGGGGGCGGGAAATGCCGATTTTTGTTTCTTACCTTTTAAATGTATTTTTTAACCAGTCTTCATGACATCACAAAGAGTTCCTTTTAAAGTTACCACATGTGACTAAATATGTTTACACAATAACAATATAATTACAGAGCATTAAAAGGAAACTGCCTCAAATACAAGAACAGATTTCTGATTCTTGCACAAGACTTGTTCATCGCAGGATCAAATATGCAAGATTCAGCTGCTTTTCTTCCAAGACATAAAACCAGCTCAATTTGTAAAGGAATGCATACTGGTTTCCAATTAGTGCTTGACCTTTATGTGATTTGAGTGTTATTAATAAAAGCTCGCAGGGGGAAAAAAAATTAAGGCTCTGTGTCATTTTATTGAAAGCAAGAACACTAATAATGAACTGGCTGTCTGCATTCCTTGAAGGATTACACATGGTCTGTTGTCTTTCATGCCAGAATTTTTGACTAAGTTCATTTTATGTTGTGAAATAACAGATTCATTGCTGTTTTGGTCAAGCCATGAAATGAAGTCGCGCACAGCTTCATGCAATATTGTGAGATGACATGTCCAAAGTCCATCAGCTACAATAATAGTACATTTTAGCACAATATCTGTAGGACTGAATGAGTTATAGCCATTTTCGTGTTGGCTAATCTTATTAGCTGTGGTAATTGGATTAATTCCAAAAGTGAATCAAATGTAGATGCACATCCAGTAGTTGCTTTCTAAAAGTTTCTACTAAATCTGTCCAGTATTTCATGAGACATTATGCTAACAGACAAACAGGACTCACTAATGCTAATGTTTGAAGGAAAAAAATCTTGTATGACTTTCCGCTACTACATCAAACTTTAGCACAATATCTATAAAAACTTTTTAAGGTCACTTTGGCAGCTGTATTCAATTAGGTTGGCTCCAATAGTTAACCAATTCTAAGGGTTATATCTAATAACTATTTCCTGAAAGTTTCATTACAATTTATTTGGTTCGAGACATATTTTGATACAACAGTCAGAAAGAGTTGAATACAGTTATTGCTAAATTGTAAAACAGCACAATCTGTTAGAGCTTCAAGTTCAAACACATGTTAGGGTTCAGTACGTCTCAGCTACAACCACACCAAGTTTTACCTTAATTCCTGTAACATTAACAGAATTAAAGTCATTATTGTGTTTTTGTCATTTGGTGACCATCTTGAATCAGGTTGACTCCAAAGAGAAACAGATGCAGATGTTTTTCCAATGATTATCTGTAGTTTTATTAAAATTGACCTATGATTCATGCGATATTATGCTAATGACACAAACAAACACACAGATACAGAAAAAAATATGATCACCTTTGCCTTAAAGCAACAGTCATTAAAAAATACATAAGAAAATTCACATCCTCTATGTCAGATTTTTTGTCATACTGACAAATAAGCCAATTAAGTCAGCTGTCTTTCTTAGAGGATGAGTTCCTTTTTTCCATATCTAGATCCAAAAACACAAAATGTAACAAGACCTCCTACAGTGAACAATAAGATTTTTCTTTCTTTCTTTCTTTTTTTGACAAACTGACCTCTTTACCTGTTCTTTGCCAGGCTCCTCATCAACACCACACAGACACTACACACACACACACACACACACACACTCCCATCATTTACATATAGCTTGCAGTCCTTTCAAAGTGGCTTTCACGGAACATTGTGTTGATAATGATCTTCAGGGAATGAGAGACACAGATCTCCAGAGACCATCTCACCATAAGACAAGGGGAAGAGGATAAAACTCTGACTGTTCTCCAACTCAAAGGACTTGGAACACTTTTTCTCTCTCAGCTGCCCCCCCCCCTCTCTCTCTCTCTCTCTCTTTCTCTCGAATAAGCCCTCTTGTGTTTTTTAATTGGCAGAAATTAATCTTTAGGATGTAGATGGTAGATTTACATTCATTAAAAGTCAAGAGAGGAAGCCAGGCTTGATGCTAATCAAATCTGCTTAATTATGCTTAACATGAGTATCTCCAGGGGAAGAGAAAGAGGGGGGAGACAGAGGGAGAGATAGCTAACTCGAACTTTTTACTTTTTTGCCTTTGATAACTCCTGCTGAGTATGGCCTTTTCCTCGCCAAAAAGAAATGTCACGACTCTCTTCTTCCATCTGTAGAAAATAGGCAGATAAAGCCATCAGTGTTGAGCAGAGAGCTGATTTAGGTTGTAAATTCCCACCTTAAGTCTTTAGGAAGTCTAAATATGTTCAGTTTTAACTTCTCCACTCACTCTGTTAAGGCTGGTGGCATCGTCTAACTATGATATATGATGAACCCGGTTAACAACAGTGACAGAAACAAGAGGCTGGTGAGTAATAAGCCACCTTTAAGAATTGTGCCTTTAACCTTGAATGCTGGGTGTTAAATTAATTACATTTTGCTTTTTAGCTCATTCATCCACAATCTTGTCAGCGAATCGCAGCGTAAAGATTGTGTGGTGTTGAAGTGACTTTGTCTCACAACAAGAAGGTCATAAATTTACCAGCCTTTGAACAGAAACTCCCCTCAGTGAAAACCAATGCAGAACCCTCTCAAGCTGCAGAAGTGTTGAACAAATTCTGTTTTTCAAACTTTATTCAGATTGTTAAATCAGAGCCCTGCAACCTGTTTCTCATCTCGCCTCAAACATAAGCAGTTATAAAACTCCTGAACTGCATTGTTACCTCCACTTGGCAAAGGCAGAATATAAGGTTTTTGCCTGGGTAAGTGTGTGTGCATGTGTTTGTGTCCATTTGTCTGTTAGCAAAATATTTCATGAACTGCTGGGCAAATTTTAATGAAACTTGCAGAAAGTAATCATTAAATATACATCTATAATTAATTGACTTTTGAAATCAACCTGATTAAAGATGGCTGCTAAAGTCAACTCACTATAAAAAACACAAGAACAGCTCTAACTCAGTCAGTTTTACTTATATTGACCTAAAGTTTAGTGAGGTAGTAGCCGAGACCAATCCCTAACACATATTTGAGAACTAACAAATTGTGCTTGACATTTGTTCAAATATTTGCCATTAACTAATTAGAGTCAATTTTGTCTGTCTGTTAGCAAAATATCTCAAGAACGTCTGAAAGGATTTTTATGAAACTTTCAGAAAGTTATCACTGGACATACATCTGAAACTCATTACCTTTGAGAGTCAATCCTATACAAGATGGCTGCCACAGCTAATCAACATTTGCCAACACAAAAACAGCTATAATTCTGTTAATTTAACAGATACAGAGGTAAAAATTGATGTGGTCGTTGCTGAATGTGTTTCACAACACTTACTCTGAGTGCAACATCTGAGAATAATGCATGAGATAACATTGCCATAATATTGTTATAAGGTCTCAACAACATGATCACTGTTTAATGCTGTGCCATAAAAGGTGGTGGGTGTTAAGCATTCCTTCAATAAACGCTATAGGCCTTTATTGGTTTTGTTTCAACGTGGGTAAAAATGGGTTCAACTTGACTGCATTCACTTTCATCTGCCTTTAACATCTCATGTTGCCACTAAAGTTCAATGCTAAATTGCTGGAGTATTTTGCCTTTGAAGTGCCTTAAGTTTCTGAGACAGAGGAGGCCTATCTATCTTTACCGCCTTGCTAGATTCCCCTTCTACTAAGGTAATTAATGTTTTATATCTTCGATTCCACTAATTGGTTCTGTATTGTACAATTTGGTTTAACCCCCAACTTTTGCTTCATTTCATTTTAGTTTAGCAAATATGATAGACAACATCAGTGAGTTTTTTTAATGTTTTTCAAAAAAAACAAACAAGCAAGCTGTGATTGTCATTATTTTGCATGTTTTGCTCTCCGAGAGACAGCAGAAAGCCCCCCTGGATCAATGTGTCTGCCATTCTGGTTTGAGACAACTTATTATTTTAACTGTCTGAGGCGACCACCTCTTCAAGGAAACCAAATCGGGCTCCAGTCTTCCGCTTTTAACAGTTCATATTTATGTTGCCATGGTGTCATCATGAGCCAAAGAGACAGAGGTGTCGTTCATGTTGCATCTCTGTTTGAAGGCAAAGATCCGGTCCTCTCCACATGTCTGTTTTGGCCAGTGAGGAGCAGCAGCAGCATGAGGGAAATGTGTAGGTGGTTAGATCAGCCGATGAAGTGTAAATACCACTCAATCTGTTCTCATTAGAGGAGCAAAAACATACGAATCACTTCGCCTCTATTAAAAATGCCCCAGGGTCCTTGCCGAGTGTGTGCGTGCGCAGATGTGTACTCATACATGCAATTGTGTGAAAAAAAAAGGAGGGAGGGAGGAGAGGGTGACAGAGTGATGTTTTGGCATTTGGGTCTGCAGTGAGGATCTGAAATGCCACCACCATCAATGCTGCTTAATTCTTAGAAACAAACTGTTAATCTGAACAGACAATCCGTTCCGACAGCTTCTGTTATGATTCAAATCAACTTGGAGTGAAGGGTGTGTGTGTGTGTACTCTTGAGTGAGAGACTATGTCATTGTGTTTTGGTATGTGATTAGGTGTGTGTGTGTTCATGACCAAGACATCACACAACCATTGCACATTCCCCTATGATAATGTGGATTGATTATGGATATGATAATGAGAGGCCGGCTCGGCGTCGCGACCTTCACAAGGTCTAATTGAAACAAGCGTTGGTCCTCCGAAGCACTTATCAAGTCACACAGCACATCATTAATCACGGAGAATACAAGCTGTCAGTGTAACACACAAGCACACACACATTCTCTATATTATTATTTTTTTCTGTTTTTCTGTACACACACAAAATCATCTATTTCACACAAACACACACACAATGCAAGCTGTCAACACAATATCCCTGGTATTGTCTTCCTTTAAAGAAAAGTGGACAGCTCGTCCACCCTCCATCTCTATTTTCTTCAGAAAACTTGAACAGGCTGCTGGAGTTAAACCTTGAAACAAACAAAAAAGGGGAAAAAAAAGAAGAAAAAAAAAGCAGAATGAGAGGAGGAGGGGAGTTGTTAAAACATTTCCACAAATACAAACAGCTGTTCACTTTAGCCAAACTCTCCTGAAATTGAATTAGTGCAAGTTGTTTTTACTACCTGCTTTTATTAGGAGACAATTTAACAACCAAATGTGATTCCAGTGTCTGATTAAGGCAGCATATGGTACATACCTGTTAAACACAATGTGCTGAGCTTAACGCCTCACTGAGCCACTGGAATAAACTAATAAACCCAATATCATATTAGTCATTACATAGTCCAACACACAAAATTCCAATCTGATAAAAAGAAAAAAGAGGGTAACATTATTATCATAGAGAAAACACAAGGGAGTTGACACGCACCGCGTTGATACCATCGTCAACTTTGCTAATTGTTATTCAATTAACTGCTTTTGTTAATGAAACCAATTAATACATTAAAATAAGCAGGGAAAAATTGTGATTGTTATGCATCTATGCAGGGCGCAGCTAATTACAACTGTAAATCAATCAATTCTATATTAATCAGGTTGGAAATTATCCAAAAAAGAACAAAGTCACTAAAAGACTTTGAAAGTTTCTTTTTGTTTTTTTTTCTCTTTTACATATTTTGATTGTCACGTTGTTATCCTGTCTAATGATTAATAACAACATTTTTTGAATAAGTTATGATTCAATTTATTTGCTATGAATTTAATTGTGACCTGAATCACGTAAAAGGGGCTGCCCAGTGTTTCGGAGGAAAATACGAACAAGGTCACAGAAACTCCTCGCACAGAGCAACAACGGTCCCTGAAGGTTCATGTCGCTGAACGAGATGAGGGTCAGGGAGGCCTGATCAGTTTCAGAAAAACAATGAATCAATCACTTCCATGTAGGATTCACATCTATAAACACGACCTCTCCGTCAACACAACCTCCTTCTGCTGGATGTCCTGCAGGTTTCGGAGAATTTGTGATGATAAAAGTAGATGCATCAATAAAGAAAAAGGGGTAAGCCTAAATGTGTTAAATTAACTTTTGGAAGAAGAAATAAAGCTGATGTAAAAACCTGAACTTATAGTTTAGTATAGCAAGTGGCCATTATAATTAAATATTATAAGAAAGTTTACAAAAAAACTAACAATGTCAGGTCACTTTTTATAGTTCTTTTCAAAACGTACATTTTAAAAACAAGAAATAAAAAAAATGTACAAAAATCAGAAACACTTCTTTGAATAAATTCCCTCCTTTCAACCAGGTTTGGATGTTGAGTATTGTGCAATAGGAGTTTAAAACTTTGAAATATTTAAAATCGTTTATCATTTTTGATCAACTTATAATGTCTGTGTTGTCATAGAACTTTTATTCTGAAATACCATGCAAAATACCTTTAAAATAAACAAGTTTCTATAATATTGTAAATTGTGTAACTTCATTATTTTTGATGGTGCATTTCTGTATGTATTGGCAGCATTTTAACGTCATAAATAGCTGCTCTGGAGCTAACTTTGAATTAAGTTTTTTTAAATCCATTATAAGTGAAATAAACACAACAAACCTGTCAAAATAAATGGAGTGGAAAAGAAGAATGAAGTTTACAGATTCTCAGTGAAGGTCACTGGGAAAGCAGTTCATCATTTTTGTTTAGAAGAGATTAAATTAAACTCATAAGGAAATACACCTACCTTTTAATTTGGAACACAGTCCAGTTGGTTATCCATCTCCAGTTTTTAAGTCTGAACATCCAACAGGATTTTAGCCCAGTCATTGCACCAGGTAGATCTTATTTAGACTTTGAGATCGCCAATAACTAGACACTTTGCCCTATGACGGACTTGCGACCTGTCCAGGGTGTACCCCACCCCTCACACAGTGACTGCTGGATATGGGCCCTAATGACCCCAACGATCCTGAAAGGAAGAAGTGGGTTTAAAGATAATGGATAGATAACAACACAAACAATAATGTTACCTCGAGGGTCAGTGATGTGGTCATGAGGCTGCAGGTTTGAGCCCAGATTGGTGTAAAAAAAAGCTAAATCTTTCACGTGAGTTCACTCACTGTGGCGACCCCTACAGAAGGGACCAGCTGAAGGAGCAAGGACTTGTTACAGATGTTTCTGTTTCAGCCGTTTTCTCATAGGGTTCCATACATTCCTGAAGGGTTTGTGAGGTGGCAATGAAGACATACTGACCCCTGACTTTTCATCAATGTCTTTTAAGCAGATTTTGCTTATGAACTCTTAAACACTGCTTCATAAGTAGTGGTGCCATAATAACGTTATTGGCCGGCCAATCGATCGGTCCCGATTTCCTTTATTTTTGGTGATCGATGATTGGCCAATACTTAGATGAGAAGCCGATCTTATCTACCTCTGCAAAAGTCTGAAAATTAGCCACTGTCCCCTTTTGCTCTGATGTGAAAGCGGGATGTCTAGTTAAAACAAGTTTGTATTATTTCTAAGGTGTTGTTCAGTGGTTTTCAATAAAATAAGATTGAAACATTGAAGGTTTATTGTGACCTTATAACACCTAACTTGTCAAAAATTGGTATTGGCAGGTCAGGCTGTTTTGAGATTGGTGATTGACCAGAAAACTGCAATCGGTGCACCCTTAGTTATATGTTGTTTCTTGAATGAGTTTCAAAGTATCCACAACCCTATGTCATTCATTTGTACCCATTTTTCTACTGGGTTAGTCTTAGTTTGATATTCGATCCTCCAACATGAAAAGGAATGATCAATTAATGAGCAATAAACTTAAAACAGGCAAAGTCTTGTCTCTGCAGGGAGACCATTAAATTCACTTGTTTATTGGTAACAGTAATTAATGACCCAAATACAACATGGAGATCTTTGACTTTTTGCTTTAACTTTACTTCAAATTAAGTTCTACTTTGCATTTGCTTTCACCGGACAGTATAGTTGCAATTTAAGTTTGGAAAAATATAAACAGACCATCCTTTCTTCTTCATAAGAAACCTGTAATCAGTCTAGTACAAGAGCTATCCTAATGATGGCTCACACCTGAACTGTAATTGCTACACAGAGATCTTGCACTCTTAAAAGAGAATGCCCTCATTTATATATATAAAAATATGAATAATCCTCAGCCTGGATAATTATCAGACATACAAATATAAACACCTTTAGAAATTTAGATGTGAGGACCTGCTTGCCTGTTAAATTGATACAGTCATGTGACCTGACCAGTGCCCTAGTTGAACACCTCTTAGATGTTTATGCACATACGGACGCTAATCTCAGTTAGGACTATGGGATTTGGGAATATTTTGTTTAACAGAGATCAAAGTAGTCGACTCAGATAAGAAAAAAACCCTCCACACAGATCAAACAGAGCAATGCATCTTGAATCCCACGCCCTTAGTAGCCAATCAAGCCATGCATAACTTTTTCTTTAAAAAGAAAAAAAAAATTGTTTTGAATCTGCTTCCATCAACATCTCAAGCAGCCCACCCCTCTACCAAGACACTGCATTGCTTTGGATTATGAACTATATCAAGAAAAGCCACAGACTGTATTGAATCTGTATGTCTCTCATGCTTGGCTAACATGATGCTGGCATTCAGGAACACAGAGATACTGTGTTAAGAGATCAAAGAAGCAGTGCAGAGATGTAGACTCACTGTATGTCAGTCAAGACGGGGAAGCAAAGCAGATGAAGACAGAAGTGCTTACACACACACTCCTGCGCTGGCTCTTTCTGCGTATGTGCCTGTGAGGGGTGAGGCGTTACTGTCAGATGGCTCAGGGGCTACTCATTTGTAGACGTCTAGTGTTCACATGAACCTAACACTTGCAACAAAATGAGGGCACACACACAGCTTCTCATACAAGCATGTGTGATAATCGAGCACTCCAAGCTCATATACTGCCCTGCAAAAGTTCTGTGTTCTCAGCATTTTACCTTGTCTAGAAGATGAATAGTTATTTTACGGACTGTGGAGAAACAAAACAATGCTGCCTGGTTAGACGTGTGATGGAGTGGCCTCCATTCCAGTAGATCAAAGATCGGCTTTTTGTTTTTTGTCAAGTTTGCAATATCTCTCCTACGCTTTTTGTGTATCCAATTCTGACATTAACAGAGCAAGGACTTCAGATCTGCTGGACATCCTGCTGTTAGCACGACCTTTGCTCATTTTTTCTTTGTTGTGGAGCATGCTGTTGGCTGTGGATGCAAACTCTACTCCATTGTTTTGGTATTGTATTGTGCAGTGTTTACAAGTCTGTTGATCTTTTTAAATAGTCTGGCAGGAAATATCATTTCCTTCATAAAATACCTTGCAAAAAATGTTCCATGGCGTTTAAAAAAAATCCCTTAATTTTTTTTTTCTAAAAATGAACCAAGATTAATTATGGATTTAGATTTTATATGTTTCTAATCACACTGTTTAGTTTTTTTTTATCTTTCAGGAAAACTTATCAATGGTAACTGTAGATTTCCTCACATCAAATGAAAATCTGTTAGGCAGATGAAACACAGAAACATACTGTCACCTTGTGGCCACAACCAGTAACAATTTATTTTTGTAAGCTACATTTGTGACAGTTTTACGAATGGAAAAAAAGACAATTTAATTTGTGGGGAAAAAATAGACAAAAAAACTTGTAAAAATTAAAAACATCTCAGAAAATGTGCACATAAAAACTACAACCTAAGTTGATAAACAGAAATTAGAATTGTGTCCTTATTATTGCAGAAAGTTATAGCTAACTTGGATTTATCCATCACACACACAGATCACAAGAGTGTGAATTAACCTTACTTGAAATGTGTCGAGCATATACTTATTTTAGCAGAGGAAAAAAAAAAGATTGTGCTGAGAAAAAACAAATGTGGTATCTCCTTAACAACTCATAAACAGAAAGTCAAAGTACAGAATGAGTCTCTGTCAGGGTACAGAAAACAAGAGTGCCAAAATAAATCTGGGTATAATTCCATATAAAGTCCCAGACTTAAGTGATCTGATTTTTCATCTTCAGTTTGTACAGTTCTCCGAAACCTAAAAAGAAGTACATAAACAAAATTATACACAAATAAGTGACTGGAAAAAAAAAGAAGAAAAAAAGTAAGCAGTTCATTGCCAGGCAAAGGCTAAAAAGGCAGACACACAGCTGTGACAAAAATGTTTTCAATTTTTTTTTACTTTGGAGTTGTTTTTAAGACTATAATAAAATCCCCAAGACATTGGATATTATGACTAATAAATTGTGAGTTCATTGTTAAGCCTGAACTGAAATCCTGTGGACCTTAATTTGCTTTAAGGGTATTTCCTTTTCGCACAATTAACCACACAACAGACAGGCATTTTGCTGTCCTTTACAATTTTGATTATTACTTAACATAGTGTAGTGGTGCTAGACTTGCTTTGCCACACAATAAATGACATTTGCCAACCTGAAGTACATAATTTCAAAAATATTTTTGCAGCCCTTTATTATTTGCTTACTTCTAATTAAATCATGAAATACTGTTAACACACTATCTACTTAAGAACTGCTATCAGACATTGCAGGTTTCCCTGATATTGTGAAGTGCTACTACCTACAACTGCAACAGACCACTTATAAATTGCATTTATTGGTTAACATATTTTTGTTGAACTGTTGTTACTTGCATTGAATATGTATTTGTCATCATGGATTTTTTTTTAGAGTTTCTGATTACTCTGCAATGATCAGCCTGTTTTTGTACCTTGAGAGTCTCAGAGGCTTTACGCAGCTCTTTGATGACTGCAGAAAGGGCTTCAGGATTGATGCCTTGTTCACACAGCCTCACACAGATGGACAGAGACTCCATGTCCAAACCAGTGTTCAGCAACCTTGAGATCTCCAGCAGAACTGTCGAGGACAGATGACAGGATGATTTTATTTTCTGATGACAAGTCAAAGTTTAGCTACACAGCCTGTTTATGACAACGTATGAAGCTGTTTCACAAATAAATTATCCGCTGGGTACTTAATAACACACTTACCATCCATTGTCTCCCGTACTGCGTTTAGGTTCGCATTTGCTGCGCTGGCCATCGTGATAAAAATGATAGATAGCTTTGGATGACTAAAAAATTCAAGGTTTTTATCGCCACAAATAAAAAATAAAAATTCGGCGTTAATATTTTGTACGAAAACAATATCAAGGCTTTACATACATCCTGTTAGTTTTACACAGGAAATCATATAACTAAATAACGCTCGACAATTTGTTGAAAACATTTGAGGAAAGTTAGCCACCTAGCATAAACGCAAAAATCCCACACAGTGAACTGACAAAGGAAGTGACGACACAAAAGTCTTCATTGGCTCCCTAGGACTTCCTCTCACTTCTTATTGGTTGGCTTGACTTGTGGGAAAAATTGAAATAAACGTTTGGATTGTTGTTCCTAAACTGCTGAGTCTTCGTCGTGAGATTTTTTCGTCGAAGTCTGGCTTTTTAACAGTTGTGAGTACAAACTAAACATACTTTTATACATCTATATTGTTTAGTTAACGGGTTAAATGTGTATATACAACTTGTAGCATTTTGAAGCCAAATTGCTATCGTGCCAAAGTAAATATCACCTCGCATACAATCTGTTGAAGTAGTATGTCTCGTTAGTTTTGTGTTCAAAATGTGTTTTTCTTTTATCCAGAATTAAGTTTTTTTGTTTGTTTGTTTTCAGCTAAGATGGGGGATCATAATCATACTGAGCCACAGTTCACTCCAGAAACTCCAGGCAGGCCTTCCATAAGAAACCCATTTGAGAGTCCCAATGACTACCACCATCTGCGGGAACCTCTGGTTCCGAGCCCCTCTGTTTTCAGATCAAAGCCTTGCAAGACTGTAAGTCAAAATATATTCTTCCATCTTTAAGATCTACCACATATTGTGCAAATGTTTTAAAATCATGCCCACCAGCTGGACTTTATTGTAATCTAAAGTGTTCATCCTTAATAGTTCTTGAAAGATCTTTAAATGTTTTAAATATTTTCTGTCTGGTTCTTGTGCCTGACCTAAACTGCACATTGTTCTTAAAATAAAAATAAATGGAATAAACAAGGAGAGGGAGAAAGAACAAAATGCTTTAAGATTAGATCTAAAATCAGTTCTTTGCTAAGTTGTGCATTATGTGTCGACACAACATTGCTTGAGTTAAGGAGCTGAAAACTGAAAAATCTTCAGAAAGCCAAGAGAAATTGCTCAAGATGAATGCAACAATATTACAGCAAAGTCTGGCTCTTTTGGGCCAAAAAAAAAAAAAGGAAATGGCCAATGACTTAGTGACACTTTTGCTCAAAAGCGAACATTTAAACGGCAAAATAAATACTGCGTTACCTTCTACTTACATGTATATAATGTAAATTAAATTCATGTCATCTGTATTTTCCCAGACCCCACCTAAGTTTAACTGGTCTATTGATGAAATGGCTAGTCTTCTACCAGTTCACATAGATCCAGAGGAAATCCAGCGACAATCTTTTTACCTCAGCCAGACAAGGTAGGAGCTGAGAGACAACAAACACAGTATGTGTAAAACTGAAATTACTTGAAGGATAATTGGCTCAATTATTCAATCTCAAAGTCACTGTGCAAATTAAAGATTGTCAAGGATATAACTTTATTACCAATGGACTTTATTCTGCTTTATTTCAGGAGGGATTCTGACATTGAAGAAAAATGTCAAAATGCTATTGAGCAGGTATTAAATCCAAATTAACTAATCTTTATTACATCATTTTTGATACACTTCTTGATTTTTATAATAATTAATTTTATTTCTCCCAATAGTTTTTCACCAAAGGAGCCATCGTGCCTTCACCCTGGGCTGCACCAGAAAGCCGCAGAGCCCCTCACCTGTACAAAAAAAGTAAGTTATCTGATGGTTTGCAATACTGTTTTAATTTTTAACATGTCATTTGTTGTAAATCTGAACAATTCAGTTCTTCCCCAGTTTATCGTACTGTTGTCTTCTTTTCTTGAAGGTCCAATGTCTGCAATAATTTCAGAGGAGACTGAAAAAAATTCAGGTTTGTGTGCTATATATTTTAGTCATTGTTTTAACATGCTCCTCCCAAAACGTATAGACTAAGCCTCGACATGAAACCATAAATGGTTGATGCAAACGTGTGTACTTGATTGATAATAGTTCTGGGGCTTTGTGTTACTGCTTGTTAGTTGTAGCAGTACAGGAAACAAAACTTGTATAACCTGTAGATTTGCAACTTAATGCTAGCACTAGTAAGGTAGGATTCTAGGGTTAGTCATTGGTAGGGTTTTTACAGTTTATGCCAAATCTCTAATACTCTGAAGGAAGAGAGAAAAGGGTTATTGGATCCAAATCATATGGTGATCTTACACTGAGATCTCCTTCACTCATATTAACACTTATGTACATCTTAACTTGCACAGCCTCAGCAACTCTTACGGTCTCCAAAGAGTTTAAATAAAAGATTTGATGTCAAGGGTTATCCACCATTTATAACTATGGAAGCTTTTTGTTTGAGAGATGGACCAGTAACAAAACTCAAAAGTGACATTAGCTGTCTTTGTTTCACTTTTCTAAATTTAATCCTTTGTTTTATTTGATTTACAGTTGCTTGCCAAACAGTCCTTTCGCTACCTTTGGCTTTTGATTTAGAAAAGTTACTAGGTAAGTGCCTGCTGAATGCTAACAGAATCAAAGACTGAGATCTTCTAATACTGGCTGAAAGATTTTACCACCGAGTCTTTTTTTTTTTTTTTCCAAGGAGAATATTACAGATGTGAGGAGGCATGTGATGCAATGCAGGAGAGCTTGAGTTCCTCCTCCCTGAGACGGAAACTCTTTATTGATGGTCAAATCAGTTATAGCGGCTCTGATAGCTCTAACCCACCGAGCCCAGAAAGAGCTAATGCTGGCCTGAAAAGACAATCTCCCCACAGAGATGGCACTGGAACAAGAGCTGAACGTCCCAGAGGAGACGCTGTACCATCAGTCTTTTCCTCCCCTTTGTCCTGTGGCATGTCGGCCCCAACTCCCTCTAAGGTGAGTGTTGAAGTGAAATCCGAGGAAAAACGGACATAAATGAACAATAATTCATATAAATTGTTCTGATTATAGGGTCAGTTTTCATCCAGTCCTATTCAACAAGGCCGCTTCAGAGACTGCAGCCTTGGCAGCATCAGCAGTCCTCTGTTTCCAGATAGGTCATCTCCTGCAGGCCACGCCTCTCCAACAATTTCACCAATTTTTCTCAATGTGGCACGCTCTTCCATTGACTCAGGTAGACCATCTGCTTTGCAAAATAAAATAATTACCTTGAGTTTGAAAAACTTATTTATTTTTTAATCTGTATCTTTTTAGGTGAATGGAAACAGCCAATTAATCTGACCCCACACGGAGCTTCGCTGGATATAAACGTTGCTCCCACTAATGCAAGTCCATTTGTCGAAGGCTGCTCTCCCATTCGTAGCTGCTCCCCACACCAGCCTCACTACCAAAATGAGTCCCAGCACATCTCAAGACCCAGACCCCGAGTTTGCTGCTGGTCTTCCCCTCCCCTCATCTCACCAATCCTTAACCCAAAGTTCCAAGACAATCAGGAGGATGAAGAACACCCGCATTCATCTTCCTCCTCATGCTCTCACCTTTCTATGGAACTGACTCCAATGTCACCTCTTACTCAAGTCGCCCACCCTGTTGCCAAAGAGCTACTTAGTCTGGATTCCATTGAAGCTGTGAAAATGGAGGAGTGTAAAGAGATGGGGATAAAAAATCAGCTGGAGGAGGAAGATGCACCTTCAGAACAACTGACCAGCTCTCGCATGGGAAATGCATCAGCAATAGAAAGCTCTCATATGTTTATGTCTCTTCTGGCAGAGGGAAGCAGCATCCGCTATGACTCTGGCATGCAGGTTTGTGATAGAAAAATAAACAGCAAAGTTACTTTTAGCATTACTGTGTCTTTAAGGTGCATAAAATGAGTGTCATTGGTTGTTTTTAATATTGTGCTTTTTTAAATTGAATATTAACTGGTGTTTGTGTGCATTTAGGTGGATAGCGGTTATAACACTACATCAGCAGGCACTGCTAGCCTCATTGATGGCCTTGGCTCAGACTGTCAGACCAAAGAGACTCACAGTTCTAACCTGATGGAAGAAGGGTTCCCCTTTTCTCGACACAAAGTTAAAGTAAGATTAATCCTTAACACATAACTACAGGGTAGTTACTCAGTTCATTGGTGCTTTTGAACAATCAAATTTATTAAATTTGATGTTTTTTGAGACATGCAACAGCAAGAAACTATTTATCTTATCTTACTAAAACACTCCCTGGAACTTAAAAGTACTGAGTGGAAAAGTGAATTTAGAGATAATTCTAACAATATAAGTGTTTCAAGTTTTTTACTAAGTTGACATTTTGTATTTTTCAGTTTTATTCTCACCACGGAGTCTCCTGATTTCTACACGAAAAGGAACAACTTATCCAGTGGAAACTCATAACTAATTGAATACATACTTACACAATGTTGAGAGAATCATAGGTTAATTTGTACTGAACAGCTGTAAGCATTTGTTTTGGGTAGATCTGAGGGTGATGAGACACCTGACTGAAAATAAATGAATATGTATGTTTTATGAAAAAGGGCCTAAAACCCAGTTTGTTTTTAAGACTCTGACATTTTAAGTCTTAGACTGCTTGCATCATGCAGCAAGTGACCAGTAGTGAAACCTCTGGATTTATTACATTGGTTTACTAAAAGGTAGGAGACTCTTTTTTTTATGAATTTTTTGCACATAAATATACTTCCTAAGTGCTGTATTGATGCCAGTGGCAGAATGTTGTCTTATTTTTGGTGCCAACATGATTGACCTCATAGATCTTGACTTTCAGATGAAAATCAGACCTGTACTGTACTTATATTTATATAAACCTGTTTATTGTGGTGATTTCATTCACATTTTTCTCTTGCTGTGTAAATAGTTTTTTTATTAAATACAGGTTACCTGTGGATCTTATTAAATAAGGCCATAAGTGAACTAAATGTTGAAAAGCTAAGACTTGTTTAAAATGTATTTCACGATGCTACAATATATGGTGGTCACATTTGTATTTTTTTTTTTTATTTTATCTTAAAGAAACACTATTTTTTCAGTAGCTGTGTACAGTCAAATTAGTCCAAAATATTTTAGGCTATGTTCCAACAAGGTTGTACTCATGTTTCATGTTTGGGGTTGTTGGTGTCATTTCTTATTCCCATATAGTGTCTCCTAATTTTGCTTAAATAACATTTGACCAGAGTAATTAGGCAGGAAACTGTTTTTTTATTTAAATAAAAAGCATAACCATGAAGGCAAAAAAACACATTGTTTTGCCAATAAATTCTTCAATTCATTGAATGATATAGGAAAGGAGAGATGCACATGAAATTGGAGCAGTGACATTTAGCAAAATGATTTGCATACTTGCTCCAGTTATCCTCTATGGTACATTACAACATGGTTTGGGTGAATTATGGCACTGCTTTCTTTATCAGCAGTCCAGTTTCTGTTTCTTTGCTTGTGGCTCAGCCTCAGGCACAGGAACACTAACACCAGGGATCTAAAATGAAGAATATTTCAGTTTGAGAAAATGCTGGTATTTCAATAATACAAGTCCTCCAACAAGGAGTCAAAACTATTTAAACATATACCCAAATCAAAGCTTAATACTGTGCATTTATATTGAATAATGGAAGAAAAGATTTTTGTAGAACTGAGTTTGTTCTTACCACAGGTTCTGTTAGAGCCATGCGGATCTTCTGGTGCTGAATGTTGGAGGCATCTAGACTGATGGTGACCTTCACCCTATCAAATATGTGAAATGTGTGCTGCTCCACCTTTAGAGTTGGACCCTAACCATATACACAAGAAAGAGTCAAAACAATTAAGTACAAATAAAAAAATAAAATCAAACAGCTTTTGATACAAATAAAGAATTTGTTCATACCGCTTCATCAAAAATGAGGTTGGGTGAAATTTTGTCTTTAGTTTCAAAGAAGACTGTTCCCTCCAGACCAAACTTTGGGATAAGAACGATGATTGCATTCTTCCTCACAAACAGAACAAATCCTTCTTCATTCAGTATACCTCGAGTCTTGAAGAACAACTAAAAGACACCATGTATTTTAGTTAGAACAGTGGGATGTGTTTGCTTATAGGCTGATATCTACAATATCCTTTTCAAACAAATGCTTTTTTAATTGTGCCTTATTCTGTTACTGTCATATAAAAATGGGGGTGTATATGTTTACCTGTGTGTGGAAGGCCACTGATGCCCTCTGTGCATACTGAGACATTTTGTGTCTGTAGTTGAGGTTGTTGCAGAGGGCCGACTGTTTATGCTTGTCCATCAGATCAGGGTAGGTGTTATCTGCTTCTATGGCCACTGCCAGCAGGCGGTGCACGATTATATCTGCATATCTATGAGCAAATGCAAAAACGCAGGTAAAGTTCACATGCAGGAAAAACGGGGAGTATGGATTACAAAAAGAGGCTAAAAAAAGCAGTTATGATCAAAATATGTATATTTTCTATACCTCCTAATTGGTGATGTAAAGTGTGTATAAATGGGCGAGGCGAGACCGTAATGGTGGAAGTCGCTGTCCATGCCTGAACAGAAATAGACGGCTTGCATCATGCAGCGCGTGGCCAGGATGCGCAGGAGTGTGTTGAAATACATAAAGCCATCCACTTTGGCGACATCGAGGGAATCGGCGAGTGCCTTGGCTGAACTGATGTGGATGTCCACATTCTGATAAGAAATAAAAGCAAAAAATGTTTGAACAAAAAAACTAGAGCATGGTTTTCTTTACGTCATGCACATATTTAGGGTTTGGGATAGAAAGAATGTGGTTTGGACTTTGAAAATGAATACAATCACATGTTCAGGGTACTTGCAACGAAGGAAGCAAGCAATGAAAGACTTGCAACATCATTGCAAAAATTAATAGATAACCTCTAATACTTTGGTAAAAGGAAATAAATGAACACTTGAAATACAGTATATGAAGAGTGCAGCACGGTAACAGTATGATTTACACCATTTTGATCTAAAACTATCTTTACTGCAAAAAATGTTTACTTTGTCACAACTGACAATGTATAAATAGGATTGCGTCAAATGATATTTTCTTTTATTTAGATTGATTGATTGATAGATTCATCTCAAAGGTTAAGTTTTATTTTCATTCATCTTTTGGAATCACTGACTACATGTAAATATTGGCACACAACCATAAGTTCTGTGGTTCTGATCATGAACTGCATAGAAATAAAAGAAGTCAGATCAAACAAAAAAGCATAACCACGTGAACTAACTTTGGACTTTCCAGCCTTGATCAGGATGTCATAGTTTGACGGAGGCGGTGCTGGATGTTTCCTCAGCAGAGCACACTCGGGAAATTCTTCATAAATCTTCTTTGCGACTGAAATATTGGCCAGCAACATGAACTCCTCCACCATGGAGTTTGTCTCCCTGATAACCCAAAGAAGCATTTCAAGGCTCTTAATTAAAATAAAAACGTATGCATGTTTGAAGAATATAAGATTTTATGTAATATTCATTTTGATAATTACCTGAGTTCTTTCGTTTGCAGGTCTATGGGGTCGTGGGTTTCACTGTCCATGTGGAACCGTACCTCTAAGGAGGACAGTGTCAGTGCCCTAAAGAAAAGTCAAACCACTGCCATTTAAAACCAGTTAATTAAAAAACGTCTCTGTCTACTTAAATGTTTTTGCAGAAGCATTTTATGTAGCATTAAAATGTACCATCTGACATTTCCATTATATAAGTCATTATTTACCCATTCTCTATCCTCTGCCTCTTGAGGATTTTGGCGAGTTTGTTGAGTCTCCGTAAGCTTTCAGTGATGTCATCATTTTTACTGGTGTCATCTATCCTCATCTGGGCCTCAGCATAAGTCAGAGATGCCTGAACAAAATTCAATAGCAAGGCAACAAATAAATTAATTAGCAATTCAGATTTAATACATTTAACTTGACATAGTAATTTAATTTCATACAAACTGCTAAACAAAGCAATTGGGAGTAACATAATTTAACACAAGTGCTGCATATAATATATCTATATAAACATTGTTAGTTTTATTTTTTGGATAGAACTTTACCTTGGAGTTGATCACACTTTTTGTGAACCTAGTTTTCAAAATTTCTGCTTTGTGGTTCATTTCCCAAATACATGAAAAAGCAAACCTGGTAAAAGTAAAAAGATAAAATGTGTCCAGAATAAGAGAAAAGAACATTTCAGTTTTTTGTAGTGTAATGAAAGCTCATCAGATCTGATTTTAGAGTTGAACTTTGAATCTTCAGTCCTCACCTTTCCACACTGGAGCGTAGAGAACAAAGATTGGAGCTGAGCAGCTCAGGAACCATGTCTATCCTCTGTTGGAAACAATATTAAACAACTTAAATATTAACAATGAAAATAATAATCAGCAAAAAAGTGTCAAGCCTTTTTACAAGCAAAAAGCATAAAGCTAAATATTTTCACGATATTTCAAAAATGATCACAATTTTGTTTGGATTTTTTTTACAACTTTAAAAGAAAAAAAGGAGACCTGTAGTGCAGATGCTACATCAATCTTCATTTACAGCACAGGCAAATGTCCATTCTTGTTTGACAAACGTCTAATTTCTTACATAAATTACTAAGTAAACCAATGAGTCAGATTGTCATACTTTGCCACACAAATACACTGTGGTACCACGGTTGGCAGCCTCTTTGTCCATCGCATTGCCAGGTCTGATGAAGTGACTGACATCAGCGATGTGAACTCCCACCTGCAGATTACACACACAGAGACACATGTAAAGCTGAATACAAGAACTTATTACTGTCACTGATGGTGTAAATGTACAGTGTGTGCACCTCCAGGTTTCCGTTTTCCAGTTCTCTACAGTGAAGGGCATCATCTATATCTGTACAACCGGGAGGATCCACACTGCACACTGTCAGATGCCTCAGGTCCTCTCTCTTTGCCATGTCCTGTAAAACACACAGCATCACACTTATTCATACACAGATCTACAAAAGAGAAACAGAAACGGCAATAGTGATCTCCACACCTCTGGTGTGATGGCCCATGGCATCTTGGGGAGGAAGCTGAGCACAGCCTGAGAGAAGGCCTGATGTGGAACGTCATGCTCCAGAAGCAGCACCTCCTCCTCTGTTTCCTTCTCTCCTGCACTTCCTAGACTGCGGACAAAGTGACCCTGACACACACACATACGAAGTTTACACCTAATAACCTAATAAACAGATTTGCTGTTTTTGTTACATGAAACTTCAAACATCATTTTTTAATAAAAACGAAAAATGTAACTTCTTGCTACATTTTGGGACAAGTCTTACATTTGGATATCTGGAGTCTTTGGGCCAGCCATCTATGGCCACCATGATCCTTTGGCCTGCAAGTGTAGAGGCCTGTCGTGTTTCAATCCGAATGCGTGGAATACGGCGGTCTGCCGGGGTGAAAAGATGGCGAGTGGACTGGACATTGAAGAAGAAGAGAGAAAAGGTACCGCCAATGCTTGAGTTATACAACAGTAATAAGAGAAGGTTGCATACTATTTTTAGCTTTAGATTTTTCAAAAAAAAAAAAAGAGTATATAGCTGTTTAAAGTTACCTCCTTGATTAGGGAGAGATTCAGCATGCCACAGAATGGCCTCCAATTCCTTTTGATGATTCCCACAACTTTACCTGTTGGTTTCCTGGCTGCCTCAGCTGCTGATAACTTCAACTGACAGAAACACGGTGGTCATTAACACACACTTAAAACTTGTTGATTATTTACATGGTTTTCTTCTTACAGCCAAAAAAACACCCTGCTTAGTCTTCTTCCATATTTAACTTCCTTTAATTAAAACAAAAATTCACCACTTTCTCCTCTTCATCCTCCTCAGCATTATCATCCTTTGCTGCGCCGTCATCTTGTAGCACAACTGCTGAAGGTGACACCCACTGATTCTGTGGCAACAGTTGCACGGTAACCACATCCTGGTGCACAGCTCTGTTGAGGTTTTGAAGACCCTGGATGAGAATCTGTGAACAAGCCAAAAACAACAACACAGAGCTTTTAACACGTGAATGCGTTTCGTCAGAACAGCAAAATTTAGTCTCTATTGCACAATGTCAAATGTCCATACAAACACACACCTCTGTGCTGTCTTCTCCTTCTCCTTGGACAAAAACTGTGGCTTCCAAGTAGTTGTCCCTGCTGGCTCTGAAGGTGCCCTGAACAAGGGACCCGCACTTAATCCCTGCCTGGATCTTGGACAGAGGAAGGTGTTCCGGAAACAATACTTTACTGCTTGTAATTTCATTCTGAGGGAGAAAGGAAAACAAACCAGTTAAACAGAAAAAAAAAGAACATGACATCATAAAAAGGAAAAAAAAAAGATGTAACTAGAGACATTAATGTGAAAAACTGTGCATGCATTTTCACTTTAACTACATCAAGAAACAGCCTTTAATTCTAACGCAACCAATATAAACTTGTGCTCACCTTATCGTCATTGGACAAAGCAAGACGGTCTACAAGCTCAGGATTTGCTATAAGACTTCTGATGTATTCCTCAACTAGAATAATAAAAAATAAATCACGGCAAAAAACCTTTCAGTTGATACCAAATAAAAGTGAGCTTTATCTAAGAGAACATAGTGAGGAAGACTTGCTGCACAAAGAACTTACATTTATAGACCACCAAGTTGTTCTCCTGTGCTTTTTGTTTGTTCCCTAGATCGTTGGTGAGTAGAACCACTTTGAGACCGTCTGGTCCCGAATCAAGCGTTTTCAGATGGCGATTGTACCACTTGACTGCCTCGCGGATTGCACGATCATTGCGGTCATTGGCGCTCTCCCCCGGTTCACGCTCGATGAAAGTCTCTCTGGAGAAACGGGAATCACAAGAATAAGCACAAAAACAAAAATATACATCATATGATTTTCAAAAGCAAAGGCGCAACATATTCAATCTGTTTTTAATAAACTAATAACTAAGCATACTAGGAAACAAAACAAACACCTTATTACTAATACCTTAAGTCATCTTTGCATTGAACATGTGAGAATTTAAACCCTGATATGAGTTCTTAACTATTTGCTTAAACTGTGGCAGTGTCTTCTCATGTATCACTATTATGCAATTACTGTAGTGTAGTAATGTAGTGAAAAAAACCCACAGTAGTGTTTGTACCTGTGGTGTTCGTTGGTAAAAACGTAAAAGTGTTTCTCTTGTTCGTGTATAATATCCTTCAGGCGTTTGTAGATTGGTGCACTGCGATGGCGTACCTCCTGCAGTACAGTCTGAAGGATTATCACATTAAGGATCACAGGATCCTCTAGCACGTCAATCTGCAGAGGTTAGTTCAGGACAATGTTATTTTAAAGAAATAACAGAAATTGTGGTCAAAAACATGCATACAACTATGCATACTCGTTCTACTAAACAAGAATAAAGGAAAATATACCTGATGTAGAACCACATTCGTGTCAGGAACCAAATAATGTGGATAAGAGCAGAGATTGCTCTCAATACACGCGTCCTTCTGTAGCACAGTAGACTCCTGTTTGCATTCAGCGCAAACATCACTTCCACACCAAATATCATCTCTGAGATAATGTTCACGCACTACCTTCACCACCCCACCCGACCGGGTCTTCTTAACGAAGGTTTTTGACTTTAACATGACGAAGATAAAAGCCCCTAAAGCATAAATTGGGAATGACTTTATAAAACCACTTGAAAATGCCAGACAGTTTTGTTGCCCATGTGTAAACGAACCCAGTGGGACAACAAAAACCTTTTCCTGTACTTTAACAATTAATGATGTTGCAATTTAGGAAATATCAACTTTATATATTGTTTATTTTTATCATCTCAAAGCAAGGTAAATAATATATAATCTTTGGCCAAATCAATTTGAATATAATATAATTTAAATCTGATTAAAATAAGTGTAGAAGCTCACGCTTAATTTTGGTTGTCCATCTTTTTTTGACGATGAAAACAAGTAAGGTAGGACAGGAACTTATCAACGGTGAACTAAATGTAGTAGCGCCCCTTACGTAAGGAGGGTGTACTGCAAGACTTTGCATTTTAACTGAATCTTATGACGTGCAGTATCTTGAATTTCCGCTAGAGGACTCTGTACTTGACACTACCGTACACAACAACTGTTGGCGGTTAGCAGGCAGCTTCAAGCGGGACCCTTGAAAACAAAAACAGTTCCGTGCGTTCTGTTGTCAGTCTTCGGATGCTACTTCAACTGCATATTTATTTATTTAAGTATAAGTAGGTGTTTTGATGTTCTATATGGTTAGTCAGGAACTAACATTTTAAGTAGCAATATGTCGCTGAACTCTAAATTTACTTTCTAATTATTTGACCCGGTTTGCAAGTTGGTCTCTGGAGGAAAACAAAACTGGACAACAATGCCTCCCAAGAAGCATCAGCTGAAGCCGACAGCAACCAACATGTCCAGTTCCTTGGACCTGGGGTCTGAGGACATCAGTCTGGAGACAACCGTGCCGACCACAGAGGAGGTGTCCTCATCGGACGAGCAGCGTGATGCCTCCCAGAAGGTGACCCGTCAGCTGATCGAGAGGAAAGAGATGCTGAACACAGTCCAGATGCTAAAAATCGAACTTTCTCAAAAGAATCTCCTCATTGACAACATGAAGGCTGATTACATGTCAAAGGTATTTATCATTATCTCTGACCTATTAAACTATTTGCATACACATTCAGGTTTTTGCTGATTCCCCCCCCATTCCTTAATAGCATTTCTGTCTGCTGCAGTCTTTTAAGACCATGACAACTTTTTGTCTCATTTCTTGGAGTAGAAATGACTGAAAAGCTATTGTGTTCAAAGAAAAACTTTTAAAAACAGCCTTGGAAAGGCCATAATCGTATTTTTAGAGATTTAAAGAAAGTGTGGATCTTTGGAAGCAAAACGTTTAAAAAAAACGAGGGGAAAAGACTGAAATTTCTTGTATCAGCCTTATGTTACTTATCTTTTGTTTCAGAATGAGGAGCTGGAGGAGAAACTTAATGATGCCCTGCATCAGAAACAAGTGTTGTCCTTAAGACTGGACAGCCAGCTGAAACTTGCTGAGGAAGAAAACAGGTGAGAAAAAACATTTTAAATAGCTAAAGAAAATCCCCCAGAACCAGACTTAACATGTTTTTTAAATGTCTTCAGAATAGGTTTATTACAAGTGATGATAATCACAAAAATTAATGTTCCACTTACTTTACTTCCACTTATTGTAGTTTTAAAACTTTAAAAGCTTGAAGTTAAGTAAACCTAAATCAAATCTATGATCTTAAAATGCTTACTTTTGAATAAGTGTGTTGTTTTTTTCTTGGCTAGTAAACTAAAACTTAAATTGTCATCGTCAGGAAACAGCAGGATCTGCGTAAGCAGGAGACGGAGGCCATCCTTCTCAGGCAGCAGCAGCTGGAGGAGACCAACCGGCAGCTCTGTGAGACGGCCAGAGAGCTGCGGAGATCTTTCAGGGATCTGGACATCTCCCAGGACAGGTACGAGGAGTTCCGCGGCATCCCAGATGATAAGGTGTCCATACAGGAATATGTAGCTGTAAGTACGCCAGAGCGCTCCTATAACTACACCTCTCCTGACGATTGCAAAAGAGACAAGATAATCACACGCTGAAATCCTCTAATGTGACTTTCTGCTTTGCGTCGTGTGTTTAGATGCGTTTCTATGAAGCTGTGACTCCTCTGCGAACTCAGCTGACTCAACTGAGTGAGCAGAAAAGCTATCTGACTGAGGAGCTGGACTTGCACAGAACCAATATGAAGACTTTGATGGAGGTATAAGACACAAATAAGCCCCTGCTACATCTCAGTGAATTCAAGTCAGATACTTTAAAAGCCAAAACATTGTGAATAAAGAGATACTTTAAAACTAGGTGCAAAGTTGTGATGCAGGCAGTTGGTTTAATCCATTCAAAACGTGTCCTCTGAGTTGACTTTGATGTTATGTTTAACGGGAATCCACAGAGCTACGAGGAAGAGCGACGTCTTCGTTCAGAGCTGGAGCTGAGGAGCCAGAGACTCACCTTAGAGCTGGCTGACACCAAACAGCTGATCCAGGAAGGGGACTATCGCCGTGACAACTACCCGAACATCAAACGGTGTGTGCGCGAAACAGAAATAGAGAGATTAATTCTCTAAACCTGGTTTTATTTTGGAAGGTACAATTAATTAAAATACTCCAAATAAGGCAAAAACACACATCGAACCTTAACTTAGTAAATAACTATAAAAATGCCCCTGACAATAGATTTAAAAACAACCAAAGCTGCCTGTTTTTGCTTAGTATTAAAAAAACACATTTAATGCATTGAATAAACATTTAAAAAAATCAATATGTTTAGGTTTTATTTGGAAAATTTGTTGAAGTGTCAGCATTTGAAAATCACATGAAAGTACACGAAACGTTAAATCTCGGTATTTAAATCACAACAATGTTATGCTAGTCAAAACACATGTACACACAAATTAAATAGCTTACATGCAGCATATAACTTTTATATTTAACATCTGTTTTTTTATTTATTGAACACAAGTTTGGATTTTTTTTGTACCTCAGAGTATCATAATCTTTTACATGCAGGTATGGACAGATATTTTTGTTATAATATTTAAAGCATAACTTTTAATGGTTTATTGAGTAAATTATCAATAGAAATAAGAAACTGGACTTTGAGCTTGTATTTCATTCCTCAACGTCACTTTGCTTCTAAAGTGAACGTGATAACTTCGAAGTGGAGCTGAAGGAGTTAAAGAGGAGATTCGACACCGTCGACTTGTCTCATGCTGCCTTGACCAGAGAAAGAGACGCACTCTGCAATGAGGTGCATCCCACAAATACTTCCACACCTAAAATTCAGTCTGTGATAACCAAAGCTCCCAGGTTTAGCTGTATTTTTTTGTCCCGCCCTGCAGGTGGCGACGTTGAAGCAGTCAGTGACTCTTCTGCAGAAGGACAAGGAGTACCTCCACAGGCAGAACCTGGAGCTCAGTGTTCGCTGTGCGCACGAAGAAGATCGCCTCGAGAGACTGCAGGTCCAAACAGTTCACCAAATGGGAGTTTTGTCTGATGAATGAGACATTCAGAAGCAGAACAAATTCACCCAGTTTGCTTCTAATTCTTGTTTTTTGTGGTCCAGGTACAATTAGAAGACACTAAGAAAACCAGGGAGGAGGCTTATGAAAAATATGTAGCATCCAGGTTAGAAGCTGCTTCATCACACCAGTCATCAATAATTATATTTTGTTTTTTTCCCAAGCAAATAATACCCAACTTCAACACTGTCCTCTGGTCTAATCTAGATCTACCAAAATGTTATAGCTGTGCTTTTGTTTGATATTTTCCCATCTTTCTCCTACAGAGACCATTATAAGTTGGAGTACGAGCACAAGTTGAGAGATGAGCTGGAGAACATCCGACTAAAAACCAGTCAGGAGATAGAAAACCTGCAGAGAACCTCCAGAGAGCTGTATGAGAGGGAGAACAGGTACCAAATACTCCAAACTCATTTCATTTGATTCAAATTACAAGTGTAGATTTGTACACTTCTGTCAACAATCCAAAGAAACAAAAATAATAACCTTGAAATAACTAAGCTGATTTTGCAATATAAAACATCAACGATCAAACAAATTGCTTTGAGTGAGTAAGAGGGTATTTTTTTGTTAATCGTGCTTTTATTTTACCAGACATTTGCGTGAGGCGAGAGACAACGCAGTTCTGGAGAAGGACAGAGCTACAGCTGCAGAGAGAGACGCTCAGTCTAAATACGACCAACTGTTGGAACAGTAAGTTTCATCTGTCGCACACGTGAAGACATGGATACAGTGTCCGCTATATTTGTTACAATATTTAGAACATTCAATCAGTGGCAGGATTGGTTCACTTTATTATTTCTTTGTTTTTTTGTTGTATTTTACTAAGCAGAAAGTTCAGGTTTTGTTCATTTAATATGTTTTGATTTGTCATTTTGTTAACATATAATGCGATTTCAGAGCTGGTTTGTGCATCAACCCCGTAAAGGTGTGGTCCAGATCTGGTGTTAGGTTGGTACTGCTGGCTGACTGCTGGCATGGCAAGTGGTTTGTCAACTGGATGTGGGCCAGGTCTAGCAAAAATGGCATTGCTTTTAGGATGGCGTGCCATAACTGGCCCAGTTGTGGTTTGGTTTATGTGGCACAAATCTGTCAGTGCCACAACTGGCATAGACGTGGTTTGGTTTATGTGGTACCGGCCCATACATGGACCACCTCTGACAAACCACATCTGAGCCACCAAAAGGGTCACCATTCTTCAGGGTGTTATTGCATTGTTTGCCAGTGATGGGCCAGACAAATTTTGCTATTGTGTTTGTCAGATGACTTTTTCTTCAAGATCTTAATGCAATTTCTCAGGAAAAAAAACAACCTTTTGTCACCACAGAAAAGTATTGTTAGACACAGTTAGCAATGATTATTACCACACTTTACAAGCCTCAACTCCCTGAACACTACACTACTTTTTTTTTTGTTTTACTGCCTTTCACAATGTCTAAGATGTTTTGACGTTCCGAGCAACTTACACATTGTGAAAGTCAGTAAAAAGTGTCAGCTCTATACTAGCTAAGAATTTGTTCCCCTGCTGGAACCAGTTTTCCTGGCTGACAACTAGATTTCTGTGGAAACACGAAGAACTTGTTTAAGATTAGCTGCTTGTTCCAGGCAGCTTTAAAACCGCCTCAGTCCAAAAGAAGTTTAACTAAACTGACCTTTTAAACGTGACTCCAAAGGCACCATTGTAGCCAAGTCACAAGCAAAACCACCAAATGTAAAAATGGAAACAACTAAAGGATTACCATATCTTGAAGGAGCGCCTATCACTCACTGCATTCTGTGATTTAAAGTAAACTCACTTTATGCAGAGAAGGGACAGAGTTATAGCTGTTTTGGTCAAACCTTGTAAAATATGTTCTATTTCATATGATATAGATTATAAGGGTGACTATCATCCACAACCACATCAAATTTTATGGTCTTGATTTTAAAAGTTGATCATCTGTATATTCAATAATTACTTTCTGAGTATTTAATTCAAATAAACCCTTTGATTCATAAGCTATTTTGCTAATGATACCAACAAATGCACACCGAAGAGGCGATAAAATTTTATCACCTCTTCGGGCGATAAAAACCTACATAGCAGACAGGTGTGGGCCAGATTTGGTGCCAAGCTGGCACTGCTGCCTGACAATTGGTTTGTCAATCAGTTGTAGGCCAGGTCTGACAATGATGGTACTGTTTGCATGATGGCATGCCATAATTGGCCCAGTTGGAGTTTGGTATATGTGGTCCAGAATCTGTTGGTACCACAACTGACCCAGTTGTGTTTTGGTAAATGTGGGTGTTGTTGGCCCATTCATGGACCACCTCTGGTAAACTGCATCTGGACCACCAAAGGGCCGTCATTCTTTGCTGGATCTAAGCTGTGTGTTAGTGCATGGCGTGGGCCAGGCGTGGGCCAGAACTGGACCAGACAAGTTTTGCTACGTTGGAAGTAGGGATGCATCGATAAATCGTCCGGCCAGTTTATTGTCCCCAATTTCCTACATTTTGGGTGAACGGCAATCGGCCTGTACTTATATGAGAAGACGAGCTTATCCGACCGATCTGATCTAATTTCACAAAAGTCTGAAAATCAGCCACTGTCACCTTTTCCTCTGCTGTAAGAGAGAGATGTCCAGTTAAAACAAGTTTGTATTGTTTTAAGGGTATTGTTTAATGTTTATACATAAAATAAGATCGGAACATTGAAGGTGTAGTGTGACCTTATAACACCCGACACTGTTAGTTTATGAAAAAAAAAATCTGATGCTAATTTATTTTACGAATCCTCAATACAAAGAAATGCGTTTTCTTACAAGCAAATGAGGCTGTTTTGTGTGTTTTTCTTCACAAACATGATGACATTTGAGGACTTAATTACCCTAATTGACCTGAGAGGAAAAAAATTTCAACAAGAACGGCTGCAGTTAAAAGCAACATACCAGTTTACAGAACGTAAACAGACTACACCTGAAGGCAACTGAGGCCAAATACACATTCAGTCACGTCACTCGAAGCAAGCAGCAATGTAGTAGTAATATGTGGCAACAAAACCAAATGAGTATGATTGAGGCTGGGTTTGGAATCCCCCTGTGTTTCCTTGAAGATACGATTTCTGTTCTGATGTTGATGTGTGTGTTTGTGAGCCTGCTGCAGTCTGTCACTAGTGAATGTTGTGTGAGCAGTCGACTCAGGGTTTCTCTGACTTTCTAAAAATCAGATAAACACTTTGCTGTGACTCAAAGGTCAGGAGGGTGCATGGAGGTCTGCGTTTTACTGAAAATCTGATTAATGCTGAAAAGCTTTTTTTTGCTGTCATGAGCCTCGGCTGACCACAAAACAAGAAGCAAGCTGTTTCGCAAAATGCTTGTGATTTTAAACAGCTTTTGATTTTCTCTGTTGTTCCTGTTTTATTCTTTTTTTTTTGCTGGTCTTGGAGCAGTATTTGAAGTTAATATTGCTTTTGAGCTTTTTCCCCCTCAAGACACAGAAATTTTTATTGATCACTCCTACAGGCAACATTTTTTATGTCAGTATGGCTTCAAAAAGTGCTTCTGAGTCTCAGCCTTCTTGGAAGTTTCAAATCCTACAAGAGAACTACAACAAACCTGGCGAAGGCATATGATAATGTTTTTGCCTGTGTGTCTGTCTGTTAGCAAAATTTCTCACAAACCACTGGACAGACTTTAATGATACTTTCAGGAAATGATAATATTTTATTTGTATAGCACCTTTTTAAACAAATGCTGCTTTACATTTAAAAAATAATTAAAACATCATAAATGACACAACATGAAACAAAAAATGTATACCAAATCAATTAAATTATCCTACCCTATTATAAGAATGTAAGACAAAATTAAATAATAAAATACAAAAGAAACAAAAAAATTAAAAGGCTTATTATAAAAGTAAATTTTAACTAATTCAAAAAAATCAAGAGGGTTGTTTAATATTTTAGGTAATAATCACTGACTGAACATCTACAACTGATTCACTTTTGAGGCCAACTTAATTCAAGATGGCTGATATTAAGAAACACAAAATTGCTAGTATCTCTGTCAATTCTACAAATGTTGACCTAAAATTTGGTGTAGCTGTTGCTGAGTGCTAAATTGCACAAGATCTTTATTTAAAATTTTGCTATTAACTGTTAGCAACAATTATGTGGTAGTAGCTGAAAGTCACTCTGAACACATTCATTTTCAGTGAAGGCTACATGAGCATTATGGTGGCCCTGAAAGGGCCAGCTGTAATTAACTTTGACATTTCATGTTTGACATTGACTAAACATGAAACATGACGTTCCTTGTCTCATTGCTACAGCTGAACACAGCTAACAAAAAAATAACTGAGCTCTATGTGGTATTTCCTGCATTGAAACATTTTAACACGTCTTCTTATAAACACTGAAAGGTACTACGTGGATGACTGACTAAATATGAAATAAATAATAAAGAAATACTATTAAAAGTAAAAAGTCAGAGTTTTACTCATTGCTGAGTTGTGGTAAGTAGCTGCTGTGTTGAATTCTGAACTCTCCCACTTTCTGACAGGGAATTCCCACTGGAGGGGTGTTCCAGTTTAAATTTGCGACTTGTAAGTGTAAAATTCCCACTTCCCAATACAACTGGGCCACAGCAAAAATAGCCAGCGAAAAGGCAGTAAAATATAGATTTTACATGCAAATTTTGCCGTCTACTGACTACTTTTGAACCCTGCGCACTTCCAACTAGTGTTGGGATGCCGTCATTTCACGGGTGAAATAAACATGCATTATAGGAGATGTAGTTTATGATTAATGCTGGGTTTAAAGCAGCATACACTTCTTTTAAGACATTAATACATCTTTGAAGCTCTCCCAGACCACATAAAATGCTGTGGTGGGCCACATTTGGCCTGCAGACCTTGTGTTTGACACTCTGAGTGGAGAGATGGAGCAGACATGTCGCTCAGCTTTCTTATTTTATGCTGTGTTAGTGGTACACGTGTTGCCATTTGCTATCTAGAAACACATTTGTTGAAGTGTAGGTTTGAATTATGCACAACATGGATTAATTTTGATCTTCTTGTTTATAGTTTTACTATATTTGACAGTTTTTGGGGGACAAACCAGAAGCACAAATTGGTGCGTGAAGCAGCAGCAACTAGTAGTAGTTGTAGTAGCGTTCCTGTCCTGGGTTACCGTTACATACCAGTCATTTGTCCAAATCCAAACCACCAGCTGTTAATGTTTCCCCACACACGCATTTCACTCTCCCTTCTGCTCTCTCTGCTGCGATCGCATTCCTCCTTTGCGTCGCATCGCGAGCCAGCAATGACAGATGCTAGCCTCAAGCCCTTAACCCCTAACCCTGTGCATGCCTCTATTTTTGGGGGCAAAGAATGAGGAGGACAAGCTCGAAATGGCGTCAGATGATTGAGGCGTCGAGGGCCAGCTTGAATCTCCCTGATCTTTTTTTTTTCCTCAAATACAAACTACCAGACACTGTGATCAAATCAAGTGTTTTCACTTTCATCTCTAAAGCAAACCGAAAGTTACCATGACAAATTGCCCCAAGCAAAAAAAAAAATAAAATAGCTGCAGCTTTTTCCATTAATTTTGACATTTAAAATGACAGAAACAACACGATGGGTGACACACCTTTAAAAACATCTTGTTTTTTTTCTTCTTCTTCTTTTTGTGTTAAAAAAGGAGCTTCTTTGCTTATAGATGGCAGCTGCCATTTATAAAAGAAGGAATAAAATGTCAACCATGTGTACATGTCTGTCTCTGTGAGCACATAGTGCAAGCCTGCTCACTGTGGGTGATGAAATCTTATCAGGTCAGCTGTAATCGAGAGTTATTAATATTATCCAACCATCCACCAAGGCTTGATAGAGTTTGTGCGTGCATGCTTTAACAGCAAACTCTGAGCTTTGGAACTATTGTGCTTTTAGATCTGCAAGTTGGTTTTCAAATTAGTTTTTTTATTCCTTTTATGTCGGTGTGAATTTGGATTCAGCATTCCCACGATTTGATTACTGTTTTTTTTGTTCCACGTGTTTTGCCATCTCACTATTTCTGCTTACTATGTGTCATTTTAGCCATTCACATATCAAAATGTTTATCACATTCAGGACAGCTGCTATGACATTTGGTCTTTGTAACTTTTGAACTTTTTAAAATAATAAACATAATTAGGATGTTTTCCATAGAAATACATTGAAATTTGCTTCTTATGCTACTTTTATTTTTTAGCTACCATTCTACTACTTTTATCTATTTGCTAGGCTTTGTTACTTTTGGTTACTACTTCGTTGAATTTAGCTTTTAGCTATAGTTGTACTGCTTTTAACTAGCCTTTTGTTACTAGCCTCTTACCACAAGTATCTATTAGCTAGTCTTTTTCTACTTTTAACTAGTGTTTTGACAGTTTTGGCTTCTAGCTAAGATTCTGGTAGCTAAAACTAACCATTTACTCCTTTTAGCTTTTAGCTAATGTTCTGTTTCTTTAAACTTTATTAACTTAGTTCAGCTCCTCAGCAAGTTTTAAGTCTTTCAGCACTCATCAGCCATCATCTTCATTTTGTTTTTGTTTAAAATTCAAATACAAATCCAACATAAAGTGATAATAAATGTAACAGAATTTAAAAGAGACCATATTAGAAATGCTTCCTATTTGATAAAGAATCTGTTAACAAATGACTTTTGGGGAAAAAAGATGACTTTATTCAAATGCTTCAAATAAATAAAACTATGTATATGCAGGAAAGTGGCATCATTTCAGTTGTGCTTTTATTGTGTTTGCATCTTGTAATAAAACAAGGTGAAGGATGTGTTCCTTTTTTTAATTTAATAATTGGCTGACTAGAAAAAACCTTTCTGTCAATGCCAAGGAGATTCACTCAAGCTCAAACAAGGTTAACCACTGCTCCGAGCACTGTTGAGAAATGCTGAAATAATTTAAGACCTGGCTTTCCCGCTTGGTGATCTAATGTTGTTTAGGAGTTGCCAAACTATTAGATGCCAGTTCAGGTCTTCTCGTAAACTGCATCTTGTGCAAAGCACAGGAGATAATAAAAATTTTCAACCAAATTCCAGTCTTTTATCACTTTTTGTATGAACTGCAAATTGTGAAAGACTTTTTTTTTAACCATGCTAGCCAAAAAAATTGTAATGACTGAGTTGTCCCTTTGTACGAGATGCACCTCACACTTTTTTTTTAAACATTGCCACATGTATGTATATATATATTCTTTATTTATACTTTTTTTAAATATATTTATACTTTTTTTTTTTTGCATGAAATTATTTCCCTTCAATTCACCCTCTTCTAGCTGTGTCGGAACATGTGTGACTTTCCGCCCTTTCTTCTCTGCTCATCCTCTAGGTATCGTCAGCTCCAGCTGGGCACCGACAGCCGAGTCGCAGAACTGTCCAACCAGGCCAAGCTGCACTCGTTCGAAGCTGAGCGAGCTCAAATGCTCAAGGAAGAGACGGCTAAGGCCCTGGGCCAGTGCCAGCTGGAGTGTGAGAAACAGCAGAAGAAACTGGAGGTACGGTATTTGGACGAAAAACAACTTGGAAGTGTGTCACTCTGTTGGATTTGTCATTAACACCTAATGTTATGATCAGAAAAGAGCATGATTTTTAATCAGTGCAATTAAAAAAAAAGTTTCATCTGAATATTTCACATTGTTGGTTTATTACACATAATGTTTACAGTTTACTAACATACACATCATTAACGCAAAACAAGTTCAAACAGTAGTCAGAATAATTGCAGGTGTCACTACAGTATTTTTTTTATTTCTCAGCATCTGATCCAAGTAATTAAATAAAAACTGCTTATATATGTTTGAACAAAAGCTTCTGCTTATTGTCTGACAGTGTGAGCACATTTTCATTATCCCTCGAGAATAACCAACAGCTCACATTAAGAAGACACGAGAGCTCTCATTACCTATATTTAAACCATTATAACAATACGTCCTTCCATGCGGTTACCTTGATGTGCAAATAAACATGCAGCCATCGTCACACACTCAACTGTCAGCCGAGCATCAACCAGGACATCTGCAGGCTTACTGAGGATTTTTGTTAGATCATAAATCCATTGAGCTATATCACTGCTTAGACATGAACATGGTTCAGACTCACCTGAGTGACACATTTATTGCACGTTTTATTAACCATCTGAACACACAAACGTTTGAGATGCATGGTAAATTATTGCTTTTCTGTTAGGTATTTGATAATGTTTTTACAATGTCAGGCGCAAACATGAAATACATATTTTTGCCTGACATCATTTAAAAGTTTTTGTGTAAATAAACTGAAAGTAATCAGTAAATGTATGTCACTTATAACAATTTAGAGCAGTTTGTGTGATTATTACAACTTAAAAAAAGGTGTGTAGTTGCTGTAAGCCTCTCATCATTTAATAAAACACAATATATTTTGCATTTTACCTTTTATGGTTTCATATTGAAGAGTATGTTTGACTTTGGGATTTTTCCTGTAATTTTGTTAAAATAAAAACTTTGAAAAAAACTCTTCTAGTTAATAATTTGCACAATTAAGTTCATGTATTTATGATCTGAGACAAAACGCTACAACGATATTTAGATATTTTTTCCATTCAATTCATCCTGCTGATTATTAACAGCTTGTTGTCCTTTTTTTATTCGTCACTCAGCTTCTCACTCAGGAGTTTTACAGGCTACAGACGTCATCTGAGAAGCGGGTGGCGGAGCTTCAAGCTCAGAATGCCGAGTGGGCATCTCGTCTGGAGACGTACGAAAAGCTTGAGCAAGAGTTGGACCAGGTCACCATGCAGGCAGCTGAAAGTAAGAGCCAAAAATCACTGTGAAGTCAGAAAGACAAAAACAAAACAAACATTGATGAGGTTCAAATTTACTGAAGTGAAGCAAATCATCACATTCAGTTACAAAGAGCATTTAACTTTAAAAAAACTGTTAAAACTGATTTGCTAATGCGTGACTCACATAAAGAGCCATAAAATGAATCACTTTGGTTAGAATGTTCCTGGATATTAATGCACTGTTTGTTTGTCTGTGGTCAGTTGAGGATGAGGAGGAGGCAGAGAGAGTTCTGTTTTCATATGGCTACGGAGCAAATGTTCCCACAACAGCAAAACGAAGACTTAAACAGAGGTAAAGTATGATGCATAAAACATTTCATCAACTGTTATACTTCCTGTTAGAACGCTTCCTTTTAAACCACATGGGACTTTAAGGTTTTATTTCATTTTTTTCAAACCTGCATCTTTGTGTTCATGATTCACATTTTTATTAATTGAGTTTTAGTACTATTAATGTCACACACATCTGCATTTGCATTATTTTCTAGTGGAAATAAATAGAAGCATACACACCAATGTTGCATGTAAAACAAAACTCTAACAAGACATGTTTTAAGCATCCTGAACACAAAATTTTCCATTCAAAATCACAGTAGCTATTTAATTATAGGTTGTGTTTTTAATACTTAAGAAACTCTGACATCATCTATTGTCAAATAATTGTTTTCAAACATGTTTTGTGCAGCGATACACGCTAACTTATTCCACTGGTTTGATGACATAAACTTTGGAAGAAATAACATGGAAGTAGACACAAGTGTGATCTTGTTAATGTTGTCATGTTTTGGAATTTCAATAACTGTGTTTTTTTTTTTCTTTCTTTTTTTTTACTTTTTCTTTTTTGTGGTTGTGCAGTGTTCACCTGGCCCGCAGGGTGCTGCAGCTCGAGAGGCAGAACACATCACTGAGGAGAGAGCTGGAGAGGCACAAGTCACAGGCAGGACTAATATCTCAAGAGGTACAAATACACAGAGACACACAGCACCCTGGTGTGTGTGTGTGTGCCTTAGGATGATCATTATTTAGGATCAAATTTAATGTATTATTAATTTTCATTAAGACAAGACAAGTCCACACATGCCAAACACACTTGTTTTCCCACCACCACAACTCTCCCACAGTAATTCAGATTATAGCTGCTCTGCGGCTTCAGTCAAAGTCACCATGATTTATTACAACCAGCCATAACCTCCAACTCATGAAAGAATCGGTATAAAGAGCCAAACTTGATGGTTATTAGGGGTGTCCCGATAGCAGTTTTTTCACAAACTGAGTACCTCAGTTTGGGTACTTGCTAATACCGAGTACCGATACAGAGTACTTACTGATTTAGAACCTAAACATTACACAATGACTTGAAAAACATTTATTTTATTTAGAACAAGGTAGCTCTCCTTCCTTATAGACCTACACCCTTCTGACTGTTTAAAATCAAACATACAGCACAATATATACTGTTGCAATGTTTTATAATAAACTAGAGATGCTTAACGCTGAAAACGTTTTGCCAGAAAAAAAGAACAGATGTGCAAAACTTTTGCATTTTGTTGTAAATTAGCCAAAAAAGCTGAAATAAAAAGAAAAGTAGCTGAATAGCTGAATGTAACACAAAGAAGCAGAACGAGCACGTTTGCCGAATTAAGCAGTAAGTAACTGAAATTATAATAAAAATGTGAAATTAGCTGAAAATAGCTAAAAAGTAGCTTAAATTGTAGCAAACGGCTGAAAAAACACAAAAAGCTTAAATTAGCAGAAAGAAGCTGATGGTAGCAAAAACAATTAGCAGAATTACTGAAAAGAGCACTAAGATAGCTAAAAAAGCAGAAAACAGTTCAAATTAGCAAAAGAGACGTGGAAGGAATATAAAATTATTGCAAAGAAGATAAAAAAGCCGTACTAGAACAAAAGTGAAAAGTACAGGAAATGCTTAACTATTCTGAAGTATTTTAAGGATGTTGAGAACAGCTCCATTAATCTTCAGTGAGGACAAAAGTGGCCAAAAAGGTGAAATAGCTAAAAAGTATAAATTGCTGAAATACCAAAAGTTATAGCTGGAAAGGAGTTGAAAGTTTTGATACATGAATCGTTGAAACAGCACAAAAACTGCAGATCAAAATACCTGCTAATAAACGCATGGAATAAAAAAGGATGATCTGAATATTGTGAATGCGTACAAATATGAGTACTTGTACAAAATGCTGATTTAGGTATCGGGACACCACTAATGGTTTCTTTCATACTTTCTTTTTTTTTTCATACCATACTTTCTTTGCACAGCAGTTGACTTCATAAATGACCACAAGAGGTCTGCAGACAAGGTAACTGGACAAAACAGAATTTACCTGCCAGGAAATTTGACCACTTATTTGCAGAAATTGGAGCATTTAATTTGTGTGCTATTGTTTTTGTAAATAAATGTGTTTATAGGTGGCTACAACTAAATCATTTTCACAGTATCTTCCTTAGTCCTTAAGTGAACTTTTAGTTTTATTGTTGTTTTAATCATTTCTTAACCTTAGAAAAATGGGGAAAAATGTTTTGGCTCATTAAAGCAGCATGTCCTTATTGCCCACCACTCAAGAAAAAGGAAGAGCGATAATGTTTTCGCTCACGTGACACGCATTCCTTCAAGGAATGCTAGGCCTTTTTTTTTTCAGAATTTCTTCAGCTGTTGGATGAATCAGTCCTGAAAAAGCGCAGGTGGCTCAATGTACACACAGCTGAGGAGGTGCGTGTGCTTTCTTGCAACACAGGCTTTTGTTGTTTTTTGTTGCACATGGACATGACAGAACTCCAAGTGAGGTGTCAATCAGAAACTAACCCGGATGCGGTCTGTGTTTTTTTTTTTTTTATTTTATTTATAACATTAATTATGTTTACTTGCAAACTGATTTTAATAAAAACAAAATCAATCGATTACTTTTGGAAAATATATATTTGAAAAGATTACTGGGAGTTATGTCTATGAGTTGTTGCAACTTTTGCATTTCATTTACTGTACATGTAGTGCTCATTTTATTGTAAACATATTTTACATTTATTGAAATGTAAGAACATTTGCTTTCCCATCAGTATACTGCATGTGCAGCCACTTATACACGCAACTTTATTTACATATCAAGTTTGTTTAGAAAACAGCTGGCGGCCTGTTGGTTGGCAGTCATAACTGTAAGACCTCATTAAACCACACTTGGATGATGAAGAAAGATTTCGAAATTAATCCCCGGTTGTGGTACTTTTTTTTTTTTAATTGTTAAAAGATTGAAGCACCTTACAAGTCATAGCACGACAGACAGTAGAACGATCCTGAGTGAGTCGGAGAGCAGCAGTTCCTGCCACAGATGTTATGTCAGCCACAGATTATCGCATTGTTGCATCAGTCTGTGATTACATAAAGGCATCCTAAATCTATTGAAGAACCGTGGGAAGTTCTCCAAGATCTGTGGAACAGTCAGCTGGCCAGCTAAGAGCTTTTGAAAAACAGCTGATTCGGTTAGAAAATTTTAGTTTATGAACAAACAAGAAAGTATCAATGTCATTTTGTTTAAATGAATGCTTCCATGTCTTAAAACGTTTGCATTACACTCACTCACCTTGGCGCTCTCATCACAGAGATTCTTAGCCATCGTTTGTTTTTCTAGCTTGAAAATGAAGCCTGGAAAAATGACAGCTTGTTTAAGGGCAGACAATAGACACAACCAGACTTTGTACCAGAAAAGCATCAAGTTAGTCTTGGTACCTGTCTGGGTTGTTGACACAGTGGAAAACAGAGTCAAAACCCGTGACTGAAACGCTCTTCACTTTACAAACAATCCACCGCACCAGTCATTGAGCTTTTGTTGTGCTTGGCACATCATGTGCACATACAGTGCGTACAGTTTAATTTTGGGTGTGCACCTTTTTTTCTCTTCTTTGAGTTACTTTCAGACAGCACATGCCTGACACTCGTGCGTTCAAGTTTAAAGCTTTTCCAATGACGGTTGAAGTGATTAGACCGGCGGACGTGGCAGCCACTCCGCTCGCCGTTTCCCTCGCTGCCTATTAAAATCGGAATGGGAAGAGGTGGTGCAAACCAGAATAGAGGTGGTTGGGCAGACCTGAAGACTAAATAAGCCATCCTTTCAACTGTCAGATGTGATCGACTGGCTCTCGTCCAGAATACCTCATGATTCATCAAGTATGAAAGAGAAAAGAGTGAAAAATTGCATTTTCTTTTCACTGGAAAAAGCCAGGGTGTTAACCATCTAACCACCCACAGACGCCCTTACTTACTCACTCACTGTTGTCCCTACCCACACACCCACTTCCACTCACTCACCGGCTGGCTGTAAAATGGTTTAATATGTAACACCTATACTTTATCTGCCTTGCTCATTTCAAGCAGAAGTGATATAAACGATTTCAATAAGTATATTATAGCCTAGCATTCCTTAAAGGAATAGGGGCCACAGTAGCTTGGTGGTCAGTGCAGTGGTACTGAGGCTGCAGGTTCAAGCCCAGGTTGCATCCGCAAGAAACGATTGCCAGGTTAGGGTTTTATCACTGTGGCGACCCCTTCAGAATGGGGCAGCTGAAAGAAAAACAACAAACAAAATTTCTCAAAAGAATGCATATTTCCCACAGCCTTTAAAGGAGACATGTCATGCTTTTAAATCCTTTTTTTTCACTTATAAATCATTCAATTGGGGTCTGTATAAAGTGGAACTGCAGTGCTTTGGTCTGAATTACTCCTTTTTGTAAAGGCTCTGTCACACTAGAACATTTTAGACAACTTATGTCAACTTTTAAAACTTTTTTATGTCTAAATTACTAATAAAAGTTATATATTTGATCAATTTGTTAGCATTACACTATGTACACACATAAAAGAGGCTTCCATTTGATTTTTTAAATTCCATCTTCAACGTAGAGGTCTTAAAAAATTTCATAAGTTGTCAAAAACGTTATAGTTTGACAGGGCCTTAACTCCACAAGTCCCTCTTTCACCCCTTTTCTGAAATGTGTCTCACATCAACTCATTTTGAGGCTGTCTCTTTGGCTACATTCACACTGCAGGCAAATGCGACCCAAATCCGATTTTTTTCTTTTTTTTTTTGCCCCATGCGACCTATATCTGATTTTATTTTCCACACAGTCTGAACGTGACAAATCCGAACACATCAAAATTAATTTTAACAGCTAAAATAGTGGTTTTTGCATATGTCCCCTTTAATGCAGGATACTTTAACTAAAATCATCATATGCTGATGGAGTTGTAGCTGTTTTGGTCAAATATTAAAAATACCATTTTTGCATAATCTCATGTGATATCATGAGAATTTTAGCTGTAGGTTTGTTATAGCCATTTTTGTGTTGGCTAATGTCAATTAGCAGTGGTGCACATCTTGAAATGGACTTACTACACAATTTAATTCATTATTTCAATGACTTTCTGAAAGTGGTGATTCATGAAATATATTGCTAACAGCACCGACAAGCAAACACATGCACACAATCAGAGACATGGGCAAAGACATTACCACTCCACCTTCACCTTTGATAGTGGGCAATAAAGATAAAACTTTACTTTTATTACTCTTTATATTCTAAGAAATAGATATTTGTGTCTGTTGTTATGGAGGCAGTTAATGAAATATTTTCACTCACTCAAACTGTAACCCCAGATCCTAATATTTTTTGTGTGTTTTATTCTTTAGTTATCCGCAACCAACCAACTGTTGCAGCAGGCGCAGCAGCCTCATAGCTATCTGATCGAGACAGTGAAAGAAAGAGATGCACAGATCAGCAGGCTGAAGGAGCATGTCTCCTCTCTTGAGGACGATGTCAGGTACACACTGCCTTGCCCACAAGTTAATATAATTTTTTTATATATGGCCAAACGTTGCTGTCCTTGAATGACTCTCTGTTTTTCTCCCTTTTCTCTTCCTGTCTTCATCTGTCCTTCTCAATTTTATTTTTTTATGTCCCATAGCCTGGCACTGACCTAAATGTCTGTTTTTGCCCTTTTGACAAATATGCAAACTGACAGACTGCAGGTTTTCTCTTGCTGCTCGCTACCGCTCAGCGCTCACCTGGGGCAAGCAGGAGAGGAGGGGGAGATTTCTTTTTTTTCTTTTTTCTAAATGTTGTCAAGCTTCTCAAGTCTTCTTACATCTGTCAGGAATATTGAAGTTTCCCTGTGGCTGTGCAGGACTATCTGTTACCAACAGAGACACAGCTCACAGGAGATTTGTCATTTTATGTTTTCTGAATTCTCTCTGATAGAAGACCAATCATTTTTAAACCCCCCTCCCAAATTCTTCAGTGAACTGTAGCGAGGATGTCTGTATTTTTATGATTGATTCAAGGTGATTGGGCTTTTAAGTCTGCTGCTACAAGTTCTGGCTTGTGCTGCCACAGGAAAGAAGTATTTAACAGTCCCATGTTGTTTTTTTATGAAATTAATTAATTAATTATGTGCTTATAATTTGTCCAAATGCTGATTTCTTTCTTAGTACTAAAATGCACCCTTCTTACTACAGTAATTAGTGTTTGGTAGTCTAATGTATGAAAATACTTTGTTTTTTTCTTATACTAGCAACTTTGACCATACTCTGGTTTCACCCTGTCAAAAAAATCCAATTTGTTCCATTGATGCAAACATAAAGAGTAATAATACATCAGTAAATCATCTGCTGTAAATTTATTAATATCAGTGTGTTTATACAAAACCTGATGTTCACCTCTTTTTCACCAGTTCTCTGAGGAAAGAGCGCAACGTTCTGCAACAGGTGAAAAACAACATGGCGGCCGACCTGGAGCGACTTCTCAACAACAGAGAGGTACAAACAAGGATGACAAACAAGTTTGTCATTCAGTTTTATAGAGTCCTAATCACTAATTAGTTCCTTACTGTTTCATTAGCTGAATATTTTTCTAATGATCAGGTATAAATAAAGTTGGAATAAACATTCAATCAAAATAAAAATATGGTAATTTGGTAAATGTTCCGATCGGAACATTCTGATCTAATTCAGCTCGACTGGAATGAATTTGCCATCAAAATGAGAGGTGGTTTATGCCGATTGGTAATCTGAACGGTGTGCATGTAAACACTTATTCTGATCATGTTCTGGTTGTGGAAAACACATGACTTCTGACTTTCAGCCACTGGTGTCTGGTCTTTTTTTATTTATTTATTTTTTTTACCATGTCGTGTCCGACAGTGTGAAACTCAGAATTGATGGTCCGAGTGTCCAAATGAAACCCAACACCGGTTTCTGGTCTTTTGTGGAGGGAGGGGCAGCAGCGTTATAGTTGCCGGCAGCACAGAACTTTCAAGGGTGTTTATTTCCTCCCACTCTCTCCAGTCCAAAATGAAGACAAACAGCAAATGTTGCTAAGCCAAAAAAAAAAAAAAAGCATACACTGCTTCACCTGTAGCTCAATCAGTGAGTGTGGTAACGTATCCACCTGTATTAAAACCTAGCACCGGTCCATTCTGGGCACTCAGAAAATGTTTCTGTTCTTCACAGAACTTCTTCTGTATTTTTTTTTTATCTCTTTAGGGAAAGTTTACAATTCTGTGCATTTCAGTACTTCTATTCTGAATAAAAACCTGATGCATGGAAATGTTTGTCATGATCAGATTAATTAATTTTGTGCCCATGTAAACAAAACATTTGGATTATTTAATCCAAATCAATTTCATTTGAATCAAATAATTTTGTGCATGTGAACATAGCTAAATTAAAATCTACCCTTTATTGCTTATCTAAGTGCTAAGTCGGAATTTTTGTTTACCACGTTATGTTTTAAATCCTTGATAAATTTTTCAAATATTTCCTTTCAAGTTGTTCAGTCTACTATTATACCAGCTATTTGCTCGTTTTACCAAAGTGTTTTTCAGCAAACCCCAAAACCTTTACATGTTTTTTTATGATCTAAGACAATAAATTAAATTCTCACACATGGAAACCTGTCTTTGCTTAAAAACAAAGGAAAGGACAAAAAATGGTTATGACTTTTAAGGTAGTGGGTTATCTGGTTTCTCTTTATCAGGTCGTGGATAAGCTTGGCTAATTGTTTTATCACGCCGGAAACATTATTGCTTCATGTTGCAATGCCTCCTTTAAGATTGTGTGGGTGAATATGTGTTTATGCGTACAAAGGAGTGCGTCCCTCAAGCCGGCCGTTTGGTTTTATGAAGTATGTGCACAGTCATAGACAGCTGTTACCCTGCTTAGCTGTGTAGGATTCCATTAGGATGTGTGTATGAGTGTGTGTTTTTGTGTGTGTGTGACATGCTGAGGCTCATGTCCTCAGATGTGCTAAATAGACTCGTGAATGGCCTGGAGTTGCCCCTCCGTCCTGCTGCTACCACCGCTGCAGACCCTTGAGCTTGTTGAACTTTACTGCCAGTTGTCCGATAACAGATTCTGGAAAACAAATATCTTTAAGCCAATACGATAAGAGATGGAGATTCATTTATTATATGTCTTTAGAAAACAGTTCCTTTTGAACTCTACTAACAGTATCCACTCCCAGCCTTTATTTATTGTTTTACCCTTGTTTTCACATCTTTTTCTATTTTTTATTTATTTTTTATGGAATATCTGGTTCACCAGGAGTTGGCTGTGATGAAGCAGGTTCTAATCAGCATGCGGTCCAGACAGGGGGAGGATTTAAATGTGTTAGAAACCGATCATAGCGGGACGAAGACCTCGGGAACAGGAAAACAGCAGAGCAAACGTAACAGCAGGACTGTCGAGGAAGAATCACCAAACAAGCCCAAACCTACTGTTTTTGTAAGTGTTGACACCACCCTTTTATTTTATGACTCACACCAACTTAACCTGCTAGGACAGAAGTTCCTACAAAGGAGTAAATATAGTAATAATTGCCTTTTCTCATGTAGTTCTGTGTAAGGCTTTTTTAGTCCATTCACATGATACGCTGTAGAACATTTAAACTGAAATTCGTAGACAGTTCTTACCTTTATCGTTTTTTTTCTGCCTTCTGTTTTTGTTTGCAGACCAAAAAAGACGTTCCTGATTGGTACCAGAAGCTAAAGCAGAAACCGAAATGAGCATTTGCATCACTACTGTGCTCAATTGGATCTTGTACTTCTTTAATTTATTTTAGGCTGTTTTTTAATTTGTAAATTACTCTTTTTTTTTCTCACATCTAGAACTTTTAAATACAAAAGCAAAAATAAAATGTAACTCGTGTTGGAGTATTTTGTCGTAATTCTGTTCATGCTGTCGTACGTAGGTATTATAGTCGACAGGGTACACGTTCTCTGCTAACTGTCTGCCCAAAAATTCCTTTTTCTTGCCAGTGCTCTGTTTTATTGGGTCTGTCTATCATTATTTTCTCATCTTTTTCTGGCCTCCACACAGTGGTTGCTACAGTCCAACAACACAGCAGAAACCTTAGACTTTGATTTGCATGAGCTGAAGCTCTTTGGCTTTAAATATAGACATAGTAGGCATACCTTTATCATTTAAGTCCATGTTCTTAATGGTGTCGTATTAAACTCGGCCACATGGTCTCTGGAAAGCAACGTTGTCCTTTTTTCTTATTTTCTTCTAGTTTTCTAAACAAGTTCATGTTCAAATATTTATTGCATTTATCTTCATCTAGTTAAAATGTTATGTTAATTAAAATCTCTGATTTCCTATTGTTGTCACATAAAATAGTTTTTAGCATAGTTTTAAATATTTTATGTGGCTCAATGGAAATAAGCCATTGATGTTTGTGCTTGGAGAAAGTTTCACTGAAATCCACCCTGTGATTCATGGAGTGTTTTGCCAACAGACAAACAGCAATGACAGGTCCTGTGTGAACAGTTAGCTTTTGGAGTTGAGGATGATTCTCAGCTACCACCACTCTAAAGTTTAGCACAATCTGTAAAATGGACTGAGTTATATATTGGCTCGCTGAGCTGTGGCGGCCATCTTAAATTAACTCTAAAAGTTGAGTCGTAGATGGATCAATTCATTAAAATATAACAACCTATTTTTGGAAAACATCAAACACGCACAGAGACATGATTATATTTTAAACACAACTATGCTTTTCCTAAAGCTCTACGCAGAAAAATACTTGAATAAAACCATATTCTACATCTTGCACTTCATTGAAATGTAAAAAAGAATTCAATAGCATGTCTCCTTTTAAGAAATTTTTTTAAATGATTTGGATTAACACACATTTAACAGCTGCTAAAAGTAAATTATGTGGAGTTAAAATTAGTAAATTTTATTTTAAACTAGATCAGATGTTTTGAATTATTTCTTAACAGATGATGATCGAGTAAATGTGAACATTTTTTATTTCTTTTTTAAGCAGACACTTTTCTGTTGTTGGGCCGGTCGTGCACACTTTACAGCGCTGTTAATGGATTTAGATGGAGCTTTGGGCGGTGGCCGGTGAATGAATAATCAAAGCGTTTTGGAGGTTTTAGGTGGGCGGTGCTTGCTGTGTATTTACATTGGGCCCGCTCCGCCCTGCGAAGGCGGGGAGAGATAGAAAACTGTCTGCGGGCCGGAGGGATGGAACAAGTGGAAGGAGATGTTGCCGACAGGCACACATTAATTACTCCGCGACACGCAGTGCACCTCTCTGGCTCTACCCTCCTCTCAGCGCGCCTTGGCATCCTCATCCTTTCTGAGTAACGAGGACGGGAGACGGTTCGGGCTGCTGCGCCGGAGCTTCATGGCGGCGACACTCGCGATGAGCGGCGGGCAGGAGGACCCCTTCTATCAGCTGCAGAAGGCGACCGGGTTCCCCCTGGAGGACTCGGCGCTGTTCGGCTTGGACTGCAAGATCTCGGACACGACCAAGGCAGAGCAGCATGACTACACGCAGGTAAACATGTCAGAAATCCTCACCTCTTCACATGTTGTGTCGTTCCTTTTGAATGGGCGTGGCAGTTGTGTTCTCAGGTTGTTGCTTTTTTTATTTATTTATTTATTTTCTGGCCTCCAAATCTACCCCCGGGTTTGTTAATCATCACGTGTTGTAGCCTATTTGTGCTATTTTGGGGCAAAAAAAAAACAACGAGCAGGCTGTAAAACAGCTGGACGTGTGCCCGATCCGTTCCGCCTGCAAACGCATTCACCGCATGTTTTCGGTGCCAGCCTGCCAGTTGGACACCAGTTGTTGGGTCTGTCTCACACCATCATACCGCCTCTGACGACAACTGGCTCCAGCTTCGGACAGAAATGTCCCGGCAACACTAACCCCCACCACCCTCCTCCTCAGTTGGGAGGAAACTTGTGCAGCAGCAGAGGAACAGCTGGTGGGATCAGGAGCCTCAAATAGCAGCCCATCCCCAGACTGCTGCTACTGCTACTGCCGCTGCTGCTGCTGTTGCTGCAGACAGGGAGACATGGGTGTTTCCCCATTCCCTTTCATGATGCTGTTTCATCCTCTGCTGCAGGGCTTATCTAACTTTTATAGCACAGCCTGAAGGAGACCTGAAGTGACATTGAGCATCGTTCTTTATTGCTACTGCATGTGCACGTTTCCCATTTAAATAAAGACTTTATGTGTTTGTTTACAACAAACTATTTAGTCCAGTGGTTAAGTGTTGGCCTCACAGAGGGCAGGTTTCTGAGTTCAGTTTTGCAGGCACAGAGGGAATGTTGCAGCTGCCTATTGATGACTACTTGGTAAATGTTTCAGGACTGACTGTGCTATCAAACTTTCTGTCCTGGGAGCTTGCCATGACCTCGTGCTTGACTGGATTTTTGTTTGGCAATCATTTTCATAAAAGTATTGTTTGTTTGCTTTTTCCCCCTCAGGTAAAGTGTGAGATGGACAGGTACCTCTCCCCCCAGCCGTCTTCCTTTCCACCTCATGCAGACAGCCAGCAGAAGTCACACAGAGACAGTACATCTGCGGTGGATCAGTTCTTCAGTGATGACCACACCGCGGCCCCCTACACCCTCAACATGAATCTTTACCTGCCCGACGTGGCCTACCCGAGGATGGGTTCGTGTGAGCAGGCGCGGCCCCCTCAGCACCAGAACCACGCTGGTCTTGTGCAAATTAAAACTGAAACTGCCTCCTCGTGTTTCTCCCCCAACCTACAGCGCCACTGCCCCATCAGTACAAGTAGCTGTGGCACATCTGGGCATGGTCCTGGCAGCGTTGTCATGGAAACCTCAGCTATAAACATGACGTTAACAGGGTTACCAGACTTCACCAGTGTTTTCAACCAGTCGGGAGGGGGCCGCAGTGACGATTCGATGCCAGACGTTTTCATCAAACAGGAAATGTCTTCGCCATACGAGCAGCACGGCCTGCACCACGACAGCAGCGGCTCCCTGTTCCAGCTCCTGAACTCGGGTTTGGATCATCACCCCAGCAACGGCATGGAGGCTCGTCAGCAGCAGCACAATTCCACCGCCATCCACACACCTTTCCACAATTTGCCAGTAGCACCTTCCTCTTCAGCCCAACAAGAGCAAAACACCAAGACACCCTACTGCAGCCTGAGCAGCGGGGTGTACACGCGTCCTCACAGTCAGTCGCACCCCCACTTCCTGCAGCAGCAGGTGCCCTACCTGCCGCCGTCCCCCCCAAACTCTGAGCCAGGTAGCCCTGACCGTCAGAAGGAGCTGCTCCACACGATGTCCCCCCCTCCTTCGTACGCAGCCACCATCGCCTCCAAACTGGCGGGCGCCACCCCGGGGCTCGGACCAGGTCCGGGACCCGGCGGTTTTGCCCTGCCTGTATCCACGGGTCCCACGCCAGTCCATGGCCCGGCTGCCGTTCTTCCTCAAGTCTCCACAGCAACCGCAACACAGAACCCCATGCCCGTCCGCTACAATCGGAGGAACAATCCAGACTTGGAGAAACGCCGGATCCACCACTGTGATTACCCAGGTTAGGAGAACAACACGCACCCACCATTGTATGTGTTTCTGCTGTAGTGTGCGTTTTCACTGCACTGTGGCCCGGTCGCTCACAAAGGTCAACATTACTGCAACCAGATTCATTTTAAGACTCCCATGCATTTTTTGGAAATTATATGCTTTGTTTTGTCTTGCATTCCCAGACCAGGTCACCAGGCCACGCTCTACTGTAATTGCAATTTTATAATATCGTAGAAGCCCTCACTTAAATATAAGGTCTAAAAACATCTTTACTCTCCTCCTGCTGCATCTCATGGCTTCTAAATCATCAAAGGAACGATTGTGGAATGAACCTGTGTGTATGTGGGCGTGTTAATTACATAGACGTTGTGCATTTGGTCATTTGATCTCGTTTCCCACACGCCCGTTTGCGTGCATACTTGGGATTGCTCGCTCAGGTTAACATTTTTTTTTAAACTGACCTTACACACAAACAGTCAAACTGTTGCAATGCAATGTGCAGCTACCTCCTAAAACAGGTAATGTTAACTAGCCTGTGGCAGCATGTAAAACAGGCTTAGGGTGAGCTCTCGGAGCAGGTTAGGACACGTCTTCCCGAGTAAGATGAAGCAAATTTATCATTTCCATAAATCCACCTTTCACATAACTATCTACTATTTGAACTCGGGCAAGTGCTAAGTTTAATTAAAGCAGTGCTTAAAATGGCTATAACTCTTTTTTTTTCCCCTTACTTTTTGACACTATAATCTACACACTTGCAGTTTTCAGATGAACAGTGTTTCAGTAAATGTGTTTTTTATCCACAGCCACAACATATTTTGAACAAAGAGGTATGATAGGCCTGTTTTTTGACTCCTCCGTTTCATTCCAGACAGCTTCTGCATTTCATTAGTTCAAATTTCTTGCATACCGCAGCTCAGTTTATTGGGTAAATGCATATCTGACACATGCAGATTATTTTTTGCCTAAACCGTCTGTTTGTGTTTATCTCATTTTGTCTTTAGGTTGTAAGAAGGTCTACACCAAGTCGTCCCATCTGAAAGCCCACCTCAGGACTCATACAGGTAAGACGTTTCTTAGATCGATGCTTTTTTTTTTTTTAAAGAGACAAATAAAAAATAAAATGGCACTGCCCAGAAGGATTCAGATTACAGTATCCACACTGGCACAGTGTTGCTAGGCAGAGTTGTGTTCTTGGCATGTGTGTGTAAACGTATCCCCATTCCCATCCCTTGCCCAATATACTATTCCATCAAAACAGGTGGAAGTGACACACTTCTGCCAGGGGATGACTCTCAGACTATGTGGTCAGGGCCTGACATGTGGTGCCATCTTTCTCGGAATCATGTTACCCGATCAAAAATTGTTCAAATACACTTCTCTGGGACTAATCTATTTTTTTTTCTTCTGCCACTGTCACTCTATGAAAACATGTCAAACATATAATCTTTGTTTTCATTTTTAAGCCTCATTTTTTTTTTTCCGCTTTCGCTATCATTTCATCCACCATTATCTTAGTCCGTTTTCCATTTATTTTTGAGCCTTTTTTTTTTTTTTTTTGGATGAGTAAAGTCAACAAACAAGTGCTTAGGTTCTGAGCCCCACCTCACTCCAGCTAACAAAACAAAGCTTCTGTTGATATCTGCGCATTCCTCACTCATCTGGAAGTACACGCAAAACTCACTCTTATAATTCCCCACCCCCTCTTTTATGGATCTAAACAACTTGTTCAGAACGGTGTCGCGTGTTTGTGTGCGCGTACGTTGAGTTCCTTTTAGTATAAGGAACATGACACGACAATCAAAGTCTGGCATCATTCATGCCGTGGGCTGATTGTGGTTATTGCAGTTCTTATAGACCACAAAATGGGAGTACAACATGTAAATGGTTGTATAGCATCAGCCACATATCCTCCTTGTTTAGTCAGCATCTCTTATGGGTTTTTTAACCCCCTTTTATGTTCATTTTTTTTTCATTCATCTAATCATCCCCATCTTGTGTTTCTGTGTCATGCTCCCACCTTCAACCTTCTCTGAAATCCCCCTCCCCCCATTTATTTCTGTCTTTGTTATTACTCATTCTACTTCTCTTATTCACACTGACACACACACAAACACACTTTCTCACACACCTGTCAGTAATCTGTATGAGATGATTCCTAATGCGTTTGGGTCCCAGTGGGAGTTCCCACTCTAATCTCCATCAACATCCATTACCCTGATTGTCAGTGTGTCGCTCTGTATGTGTTTGTGTGTGTGTGTTTGAGAGCAGTTTTTTCTTGTTTTTATCATATGTTTTTTTTCTGAGTGTCCCCCCCCCATCTTCCTTTTTAATGTGCTCAGTTTCAGGTTTGTGTGTGTGTGTTTCAGATTTGGGTGATTGATCCAGTTGCGGCGTTATTGTGATTGTTTTAGCAGCTCTTTAGAACCCGCTGTGCTTGTTTAGAGAAATGGTTGGAGCAGAAAACAAAAAGGGCCCACTTACAAATAGAAGTGAGTGCGCTGCCTGCAGAAAAACCACTTAAATGTGCAACGATTCCAAATTGTATCAATTTACACTACAAGCTCAATGTCTGTGACGAGCAAGGTTGCTCAAAATCAAATTAGATTTGATATCCTTAAAATAAGGACTCTACACTAAACTCAACACATCTACTTAGGTTTAAATATTTTTTAGTTCTCATAACTAAACCATTTTAAGTATGGGGGACACTATTATTTTAAAAAAAATTTGGAGAGATGCTCTATCGTGCTTTCAAAAGATGCTATTATTAGATTTTTTTTGTTTGTTTGTTTAGTCTTTTGCCTTTGTAAAATATCCCTTGGTCTACTGAATTCAAGTCTGGTGACATATTTAACCTTTTCACTGCTTTCATGTGTTGGAATTGTTTTGTTAAGTAGCATTTTAGCATATCCATCCACAGCCGTTCATAGTCCCACCTGTAAAAACAAACTCTGCAGCATCTTTTGCAGCCATGCAGTTCCTTATTCTGACACTCCCACCTCCATGCTTCACTATTGTCACCCTGGTCGAAATCATGCCAGACCATCTCTGAGCTTAATATGTATTGTTTAATATTATATTATTATTAATATTGTCTGAGCGGTACCAGATCGTGCAAGATCATTGAGATTTTGTCAGTAACTATTTGGAGTCATTTTGTCTCTTCGTAAAAACAAAACCAAAAGAAAAATGGATGCATTTGAATTGTGTTTTTGAGAAATAATCACTGAATATACCTCTACAATTAATTACCTTTTGAAGTCAAGCCAATTCAAGGTGGCCGACAGAGAAAGTTGACCTTTAAAAATACAAAAATAGTCATAAATCTGCTATTTTTACAGATATTGTGCTAATATTTGGAAAGTATTTAGTTGACATTCATTCACAATACATGCTGAAAAGGCTGCTTATTTTAAATAGCTTTGCTCGAAACTTTAGCTTTAAATGTTGGAGTCAACCCTGTTTGTCTGTTAGCAAAATATTTCATGAACTACTTGACAGATTTTAAAGAAACTTCGAAGAAATAACCATTGAACTTAATTGTTAACTTTTTACGTCAATTAGTTAAGGATGGCCACCACAGCTAATAGACAGTAGGCAAAAAAAATAAAAATGGCCATAATTCTGTCAATTTAACAAATTTTGGGCTTAAACTTGCGTAACATCTCACAAAGAAATAAATGAATATATAAGATTTTGGAAAGATTTACAACAAACAGAGATTTTCTGTTTGGGTCTAGTAGACTGAAATGAGCGGCTGTTTCATGGTCGAGATTCAGGCTTGAGTTAGAAGTGGCCTTAAAATAAAAAGGTCACACTCGTTTAGAGAAAACGCCTGTAGCCCGAGGCGTGGAATGACAAACAGCCACCTACAGCCAAGAAACAAGCCAAGAAGCAAAGATAAAGACAATCCAGACCTGCCACCGTGAGAAACTTACACAGTGTTAGTGTTCGAGTACCTAAAAACTCCTGAGTGACAGTGTTATGACTGTATATGCTGTCAGACAACTGGAATTTTCTGTAAAGCCTGTTTTCCCAGTTTCTCCACCTGACTGTATGAATCATTTAGGTCTATGAATAAGTTTGTTTTTTTTATTAAAATCTTCGTCCTCGGTACGTGCACATTAACATGGCCTCCGCTTAATTCCTCATTGTTGAAGATTTTGTGAAAACACAAGCCATTTAGCTCAGCATTAATGTTTTCTTTAGCTCATCAGGAAACACCTGCACACACTAACTCTCCTTATTTCCCCCCTCCCCTCCATCCTGCAGGTGAGAAGCCCTACAGGTGCACGTGGGACAGCTGCGACTGGCGTTTCGCTCGTTCGGACGAGCTGACGCGTCACTACCGGAAACACACGGGCGCCAAGCCCTTCCAGTGCGCCGTCTGCTCCCGCTCCTTCTCCCGGTCCGACCACCTCGCCCTGCACATGAAGAGACACCAGAACTAGTGGCGGCATTTTGCACACACACGTTTTGACGGTACAAGCCCCGTCTTGACCCCGGTTAAAGCTGAAGCTGCACGGTGCAGAGCGACTTTCACTGACATCACAGCTCCTCCTGGTGCTGCTATCACATGCTACAATACTACGATACTCTAACAACTATGTTGCTCTTTACTCAAACTGGGACAATTAGGAGGTTGTAACATAGGAAGATAGTGGCCAAAGTTTGGTCTAATAACCTTCAAGTACACTTGGTTTCAATTTCTTTGGACAAAACACAAAGAAAACATGCCATAACAAAGAAAATGGTAGCTCCTAAATGTGTTTCCAGACTGTTTGGACTCTCAGATAACTGGAATGAAAGCATTAGAACAAAATCATCTGTCTTTGTTGTAATGTAGAACTTCTTAAAAACAAAACAAAAAAAATCTTTGTTTACTCATTGGTGTGTTTGTTTATGTAACTGCATAATCTAGATATATGATTTATTTTTAACCAAATTCTTACATTTGCACTAGAATTGATTAAGTTTCATCCTTTTTTTTTTTTCTTTTTTCTTTAAAATCTTGTGCACCACTGGAACGACCGTTATCACTACTGGACTGGCTCTCTGTGAATGCCATGCAAGTCATTTCTGTTCTGATATTAAAAATTGAAAGCATTTATTCTCTCGAGACACAGAAGATAAAGCAGGAAAAAAAAGAAAGGGAGAGACTGAAAGTCTTTTTTTTTTTTTTTTCATTTTATAGAGAGATCTCCGGTTGACTGAGTAATATAGGGACATGGACGGATAGTAAGAGCAGCAATTAGGTGATCAATTATTTAGTTTGTCTTTTGCGATGGACTTCTACCCAGAAACATGTAAGCAGAACGGATCTTAGAGATCATCCAATTAAAACAGAAGCAACTCTACTTGATGCACAACCTGAGTTAAGTGTCTCCAAAATGAAATGTATGTGCAGATGTGCCATCTAATGTTTTACTTCCTTTTTTTTTTTTTTTAATATTTTAACCAAAGCATCATCTTCGTTGTTATCACCTTTATGAAGTGCCTCCTTCTCTGGTTAATGTGTTTCTGTGTTTGTGGTAATTAGAGCTGTGATTAGTGTAGGCGGCTCTGTTTTAAACACATGGTGCTGTTTTTGTTTGGATTCAAAAATCTCTGGACTCAGTTTGAGGGGGAGGGAGACTCATTAACTCGCCCCCCCCCAAGGCTGACCATCTCCATTGTAATATAACAGCTCGGTTCTGACCACTTCGCAGACATCCTGACATTGTGTGCAACATTTGTACAAAGTGACTAGTTTGTCTTTTTTTTTTTTTTTTTGTAAAGGTACTCATTGCAATATCATGGGGACTGGTAAAAAAAATTATACCGTAACAAAAGAAATCTGCAAATTATTTTCTCATATTGATGATTATATGCAAAATTTGTGACCAGACACTAAATTACCAAGTTTGTTTACTTATGGAAAATGACTGAAAACAGCAAAGAGGTATATTGACGAGAAGCGCTTTCACTTGACTTTTCATGGTTGGAGGGAGCAGCCATATTGTTCAGGGTGAGAACATCTCAACAAACAGTTTTATTAGTTGGTTAAATTAAGGTTTGTACATCATTGAAACTCAGTTTGCTTTTGACAACCATTTTTTATATATATAGAAGCTAACCAATTAAAAACTAATATTTTTATGCATTTCTACGCAAAAATTTAACCATGATAAATTGTTTACAGTCACCCTTCTAATATGGTGCTCACACCACAGTGGTCAATCTCCTGAAGCATGCGCAATGCCTCTAGTCAATATACCTCATTGGCAAACAAGTCGTCGTCCATAAAAGATCCATTAAATGCGGAGCTCTGCCTGTATGGCATTCCACCACCCTGCTTGATCCCCAATATTTGTTCTTGACATATGTCTTGATCTTTCTGTTTTCTGTGTCTAATAGCAGACTCACTTTTGTATTTTCACCTAGATGTCTTTGCTGCAATGGTACATTTGTCCAGTTTTATCATTTTTGTTTACCTGCACGGACTATAGCCAGCCTGACATTGATCAATGAACTGACTCATACATTTCCACAATTTCTGCTTTGTTTATGTGGAATGTGGACCCATATTTCTGGATTACATATTAATATATCGGGAAAACTACACGAGTGAACTCTTTCAAACTGCACCATTTGATATATTCAGGATTACCGTTTTTAAACGTTTGATTTTATACTTTGCAATGAGTACCTTTAACTCTGTACAGAGAAACTCAGCTTCATCAGTCCTTCAAACGTGGACATGTGCTATGTTAAAGGACAGGTTTGCTTTATCTTTTTACTTTTGGACGTCATTCTCCTTTTGGATGATTTTATTGTTTGTTTTTCCAGAGAACAATCATTTTATTTCACATCACTTGCACTGAAATTCCTCTTGGAAAAATATAATAGAACGCCTTGACCCTACTCTCAGTAGTAGCCTGAAAATACTTTTATGTAATTTTTTTGCTATGTAATAAATTCAAACTGATCTCAGTTACAAACTCTTAACCTATTAGGATATTTGGGGCTTTTTTAAAAAGCACTCACTAATCAGTACACACAGTTTATTTGAAAAATTGGACAGAAACATTGAATGAAATTCATATCCTGTACATTTTTGCTTGTATCTGGTGTTTACAGGAAATTGAACAATGTCATTAAGAAATAACTTGTGAACCTGTCCTTTAATGAGTGTTTGTTGGTGTGATTTAGTCTGAAACTAACTGTATTTGTTCATTCACTGCAGGTAGCGTAAAAAAATAATATAGCACTGTAATGTATCAAGGGAAATCTGACTATTTATTTAATTGTGTAGAAGCTGCGATGTAACAGATCATCTGTTCCATCCAGCCAAAAGAATGCCTTAATGTAAATAATATGCACTGTAAATACATTCTGTTCCATTTTTATTTTGTTAAACAGGGCAAAAAAGAAAATGCCCCGCATCCAAAAAATTATGAGCCTTTTTTTTTTTTTAGTTTTATTTTGTTTATTTTGTTTTTATCAAAACTATTTTGATGCCATTATTTTATATAATGTCCTTCCAAAAACTTTTTTGTAGCTTTTTTTGTTTTCTCCTTCCATGGTAAACGTTCCAAAGACAAAAGTTGTTTCTTTTTCTTCAACTGAGTGAAGCCGATGCTAATAATAAAGTCAAATGACACTTTTACACATCGTGTTTCTCATGCTGAATTTGGGAGATAAGGTTATTTTGTGTTGTTTTTTTCTAACCTGCTAATATGTGGCAATGATGCAAATATGCGCTACAGTTAGTGGTTTTCTCCATGAGGTTTAGATTAAAGCGAAGGCATGCTGTGCAGCTAGAAAGCAATGGTGCCTGAGGGGTATTAAAAACAAGTCTGGTCACGGCTTGAATAAAACAAACGACACAAAACAACACACAATGTTCGAAAATCCAAAGCACGGTTTCTGTGGAAGTGCAGGCAGTTCTGTTTTTCTTTGAGATTAGAGCTGACATATTTCAGGAGTAAATCCTAAGGAGCAATAGGATGGGAAAGTTGTGGAGGAGAGGTGAAGCGCTCTCATCCAAGACCTGCAAGTAACCTGCAGTACCCTTGCTGATCAACAAACAATGGTCCTTTGATATCCCAGCAAGAGACAATGGACAAGAAAATAAATCTGACCACCGCTCCGGGGACCGGAGGGGAATCCCACTGTATTGAAATGGACGTTCAAACACGCAACACGGCACCATATGTTCTTGGTTTAAGTCATAAATGTGACCCAGGGTCCTCTGTTGTAATCCACCTCAGATGTCTGAAAAAGTAGGAGGTCGAGAGGAAGACGATAGAGAAGAAGTAAAATGCAGAACAAGCTAAACAAAAGAGTCTCTGGAGGGACCCAATCAACCGCTTCCGTCCTCCTACGTCTCCTCTCCGTGTCCTCCTCCGCTTCTCTTACTTGATTTCATTTTTTTTTCTTCTTTTTCTTTGTCTTTTTATGCATCAAGTCCCCCCTTTTGCTTCTGGGTGAAAAGGATTGTATGAAAGTCTAGGGGCTCTGCTCCGGAGGTCAGAGTGGAGACAGTTCTCATACTCTGCTTCACTCCTCATCTTTTCTCTCCTTTTAAACAATACTGTTCATTTTTTGCTCAAATTCAAAACTTTTTAATAGTCATCTAATTATTGCCCCTAGAAAACACCAAGATGGCTATAATTTAGTTAATTTAACGTGTTAAAATTCAATATGGTTGTAGTTGACGGTTATTTTCAAGTGATGCTCAGTGCTCAAGATATGTGGTTAAAACTTAGAGACATGCTTTTAAATCCTTTTTTGCATTTAAATCACTCAGTTAAGTGGAGCTACAATGCTTAGGTCTAAATTCCTACTTATTGTAACTTCACAAGCCCCTCTTTTACCCCTTTTCTGTGGTGTTTCTCAGATCAACTCGTTTTTGAGGCTGTCTCTTTAAAATCCAAATTGCTTTAATTCTGCAAGTTTTGTCTGATCATAGCAATGATCCAAAAAACACACTGAATGCTAGTCACAACTTTTTATTCAGCCATTTTTATTCAAAGTTTAAAATTCGTGTAAAAGTAGACAAAAGAAACAAACTTTACCAAATTCTAAATGCTGATCAGAAATTGAAGATGACCAATACAGCTAACTTTAAAAGACTATATTGTAGCTTTCAAGACTTATTAAGATGAAATTTGTTGTGGAGTAGCTAAGAATGATCACATGCTCATGCTAATTCTAAAATAAGCTAACCACTAATGCTAATGCTAATTTTAAATAGGGCTATAATCCAGCCATTTTTTAAAACATACACAGCTGAAAATGTTTATATTTCAGTTGTATCAGGAAAAAATATTTAACAAAATCTAAATGTAAATAGAAAATTCAAGATTTAAATCCACGTGTCAGTTAGGGGTGGCACCTGGGGTGGACAATCAGGTGCTAGAGGTGCACTTGCCATTCCGGCCACCCCTCTGGCTCCGCCCTTAAACTTAATAGTTCAGAAAACATCATAGAAAATAGCGAAAACTGAACGAGTTGAAAAATATATCACAAACAGAATATAAAGATATCTACGCAGCACCAAGAGAAACTAAATTCAACTTTTCTGCACTCCTACAGACGCCAAGTACACAACAAAATGTATTTAATGGCTAAAAAAGGGAATTTTGCATGATATGTCTCCTATAATTGTTAGAGTCTGTTAGCAAAAATATCCCAAAAAAAACAGATTTTAATGAAACTCAGAACTTCAACTGATTAAGTTTTCATGTGTGCTTTTGCTTGTTAGAATTTCGGTTCTTTATTTGCTAAAGCCTTAGAACACGCTGACAACACAGGCTTGCAGGTATTTTTGTTGAAGTCCGACAGCCGTGATGAGTGAGTGGGAGCTACCGGTTCATGTTTTTGGATCAACCAAATTAATGTCCCACATCTGGAAGAAGGCTTCTGCCTGTTCCACCCTCTGCTGCGCTGCGTTGGTGTGATTCCCAGTTTCCCCCTTTTTTTTTACATTTTGTACGTGTGTGTTTTTTTGTACGTGTGTTTGTGAGTGTGCATGTTGGTATAAAGTTTCCAGTGCACCTCTCTTGAAACAGACCACCCACTCAGAAGACCAACAGATTGATCACTGGGAGATCGGGACACACACACACACATTTGCACACACACACTCCCATGCAGTTCCATCCAAAATCAACTCTTCCTGACAGTCTCAGAATAGAACATGTTGTTATCAGAGATTGAAGAGATACAACAACAGCTGACAACATGCTGACTTAAAGACAAAGATAATATCTTCATCAGACGGATTTGTAATGAAGTTTCCGGTGTTGCTTTCATCACCTGCAAATAACAAATAGACAAAAAAATTGGGATTAACAGATGCCTTTAGCTCATCAACAAAGGCCTATTAATTACACTTACATGATTGATTATCTTGCCCGTTTGTGTGGAGGAACTACAGAAAAACTACTTCCACAGTGGTAAGATAATTAAATCTTTTGTCCAAGTCAAGATTAAAGTTGAATTAAACTATTTAAAGCTGACATGTAGTTGGGACCACACAGTCTGCCTCTGCAGTGGAGTTTTGGTTGTAAGTTGATGAATTACAATGTGCAGTTGCATTAATCTGCGTTATTATTCCGTTTTAAAAAGAAATGACCTTAAACAGAACAATGTTTCAACACAATAGCAATAATTATCCATCCTTGTCTTTTCTTTATTCCAGAACCTTTCTTAGCTTTTTGACATCAGATTCAGCACAAAAACTTGTCAGGAAAAGTTTGTCAGTCCGCTGGATTTCCGTCAACAGTGTGAATATTGTTTTGGTAAATGGTTAAAGTTTGGAGCTTTTAGCCAAGACCCCCAATTTTTTTGGGCTTTCAGTGTGGGATGGGAATTGAATAGGAATCAATTCCTTTCCCCCACTAAAGGATTAGATTATAATGTTCAAAATACTCATGATTTGTATTCTTTCTTTTCCTCCAGTTATTGCCATCCTTCCAGAGTAAACTGAATAAGTTGTGTTTAAAGGAGACATGTTATGTTCTGCTTTTTTTGCCTCACTTAAATCATTCACTTGGGGTCTATATAAAGTGGAGCTGCAATGCGTTTCTTATTGTAACTCCACAAGCCCCTCGTTCACCCTTTTTCTGTGGCGGGTCTCAGATCAAATCGTTTTAAGGCTGCCTCTTTAATTGCAAACGAGGCGCCTCCCACCCCGCCCCCCTCCAGCTTCCAAAGCGGTCCATTGTAGCTTGATAGAGGTGTTTATGACTAAATAGCAGCGCAGAAATGTTTTATTTAAAAATTAAATAAAAGATCTAAACATCAGAAGACTTGTCCTTCCAGACTTACATGTTGGAGATGGAGTCTGACCCAGAGTCAGAGGAGAATGAAGACGACCAAACTGTAGTTGGTAAGTCCAGGCCTTAATTAGAAGTTCTGTTGTAAATAATTATAGTACAGAAAATGTAAGAGAATAGAAAAAACAGGTTGAAAAGTATGACCCAAACAGCATATAGTACACAGCAAAATGTGTTTAATGGCAAAAAATAATATTTTG
>JARVJO010000001.1:30553972-30570857 GCA_031762555.1 Cynodonichthys magdalenae
TCAGCAGACAATAAGTCGACTTGTGAACAACATGAGACGTTGTTGTCAAGCTGTAATTGATGCTCAAGGGCACATGACGAGTTATTGAGACGTAGAATTTTTTTGTTGTGGTGTACCCACCATTGTTGTTACCTTTTGCATAAATTAATTATTTGAGATGAGGAAATCACCAGTGCATCCTTCTACTTAAAGTCCTAATTTCACAATATGATATCACTGTAGCGTTAACATTTTACATTTTCCAGAAATTTCACCTGAAAGCCAAATATCCCTAACTTTTTGTGAGTAGTGTATCTTTCTACCCAAACAAACTTGGTAAAAGCTAGTGAGTCATCAGCAACTAGGAAAATGACAGCTGAGTGTTAGACCCCCCCCCCCCCTCCCCACACACACACACACACACACACACACATGCATTCTCACACGCACACATACACACTCACACGTGACTGGAAAACGACTACATGCAGCCTGTTGAGCGTTTCTCCACACCTTTGTGCTAAAAAAACCACCTTAATAGAAAGGCCTAATTAGCCGGGTGTCAAATGTCACGGGCTGCTTTCTCAGGACAGGCCTCTTTCAAAACCTGACAGCCTTGTTAGTGAAATCATAATTCACGTCAAAATGAGTGCCTGACATTTTACAACAATCCTGCTCGGGGCTCATGTGTTGCAATAGGGCCGAAGCCAGGGTGTGAAAAAAAAACCTATGCCGGGGTTGGTTAATCATTGTACATCCTCGAGGGTCAAACCTTTTTCTTTGACATGTAAATATGTAACCAACCATACAAAACAATGGTGCTTTGATCAAAGTGTTTAGTATTTTTATTTTTAAAATTGATATGTTAGCATGTGGCAATGTAACGTCCAGAGGCAAGATTTCAAAAGAAACTATAAATATAATAATTAGACCTCTGATTACACCCTAATGACATACAACAGAGGTGTGTAAGCGCTTGATTAAAAGAATGTGTCAAAACCTTGTACACATAAGGTGGGTGGAGACTCCAGACATTGTGGAGACTAAGGTTATAAACTTGGCAAAGTGTTTTCTCATGATACATCCTTGTAGGTCCACCTTTTCTTTGTATTTCAGAGGGCTATTGTCTTGTTATATTTCCTATTTAAGCTTGTGTGAAAAGCAGTTGAACTGTAGTTTTTATCACCTGCTGCAATAGAAGGTGGGGGATCATGTAACTAACTTGTGTCTGTGTGGAGGTTTGCCTGTCTGTAAGACATCTCAAAAGGACAAAATGTAACTAACTCTCTGAAGATGATCACTTGATGCATATCCACAACTATCTACCTTTTGAAGTGACACTGGTTCAAGATGGCAACCACAGCTGTCTTAGCAAGCACAGAAATTGATTTAATTTAGTATATTTTTCAGGTGTTGAGCTAAAATTTGGTGTAGAAGTAGCTCAAAGTCATTTCAAACACATATATAGACAAGGGTCCATAGGGCCACTGTCCTGCATGTTTTGCTTGTTTCTCTGCTCTAACAAACCTGATTTGAATGAATGTGACTTTAAACAGTCTGAATTATTGTTATGTTCTCTACCATCTGGTGTGAACATATATTAATGTTTATTTTTCAATTAATTTATTGCAGAAAAAAAAGCCGTTACACAAAATATCAAGCCTAAATGCCTCATTGACTTTTTTATATATATATAAATCTTCCAGATTTTGCATACTGCAAAGGAACTAAGTGCATAAAAACAATTTTAATGTTTCTGTGAGTGTTTTTTCTTTTTTCATCTGCTTTTCAGCTTATAGGGTTTTTTTGCATTCAAGTGAAAACAATTGCCATGAATTACAGGAATATCAAACATTGTTTTAAAATCATGAGCTATAAAATATGTGACATTAGAAAAAAAAAATAACAGTGTTAGTTGGTAGTGAATAGTGATTAAACACATGGGTGATAACAGATCTGTTGTGGTGAAGAGGGAGCTGAGCCGTATCCATTTTCAATCAGTTCCTACCCTCACTTATAGCCAAGAACTTTGGGTTGTGACCGAAAGAACAAGATCAAGGAGTTTAGTTCAGCTGTCGCTCCTCCACATTGAAAGGAGCCAGTTGAGATGGTTCGGGCATCTGTTGAGGATGTCTCCTGAACCCCTCCCTATAGAGGTCCTTGGGGCATGTCAGACTGGAAGGAGACCCCAGGGAAGACCAAGGACACAATGGAGAGACTATGTCTCTTGTCTGGCCTGAGAACACATTGGAATCCTTCTGGAAGAGCTGGAAAAGCTGGAAGAGGGGGCTGTGAAATGACAGGTCTGGGCCTCTCTGCAGCTGCTGCCCCTACGAACTGACTCAAAATAAGGTAATGGATTGATGGTGTTTACCAAGCTTCTGCAGAACCTGAAGAGGTGATTAAATCACTGAATCAGGTGTGTTGGAGCAGGGAATGTATTAAACATGCAAGGTAGAAGCCCTCAAGGACCAGGATTGCCCACCTCTGTATTAAGAGTTTAACAGACTGCACAACAACTTTGTTTAAAATTTTATTTAATATAGTAGAAAATGCCTTTTATTTCAATGTATTTTATTTTGTAAGATAAAAAATTACTGAATTTGGCCAAATGGAGAACACATCAACGTGTTGTTACTAAATCACAAGAGACCAAATTCTCAGTAAATTTAATAAAAAAAAATCTCAACACATTTCCTAAATTATTATTGTGTGGATTATCAGCCTGTTTTTTCCACTTAATGTTCTTTCTCTATAAATTCATGTCAAATTTAGAGTTTAAAGGTCTCAAAATAGAACAACAATCAACTTTCAAAGAACATTTTGCTCAGTAATACAAATGACCAGTTTTCCACTTCCACTGTATAAGAAGAGAAAAAATAACATTTTGACCAGAGGAACCTAATATTTTTTTATAAACCTTTATTTAAATTACCAAACTTTTTGTTAGATTCAAATAATTTCCTGACACTGAGTTTTGAAGCATGAATACAACAACTTGAAGGAAATACAATATTGATAACATTGTAAAATCCAATAAAAATGATTATGAAAGTTAAACTAGGAGCATTAAGTCTAAAAAAACATAAATCAAAGTTGCAAGCTCAAATACTCTGATCTCACTGTAAAGTTGCTCATATTTTGTTTACTGCTGTTATGATTGGGTTTAAAAAGGCCTAAAAAAGCAGATGGACAAGAAAAACAGGCAGACTTAACTACAAAGAATGACAATAAAAGGACAAAGTTTAAAACGTCTGAAACTTTTGACTTCAAAAAGAAAAAAAAGCTGCAGGGATCAGGAAACAGTTCTGTGGTAAAACAGAAGATCTGAGCAGGAATGAAGAAAAACTGGAGGTTTAATTGCTGCTGAAGTTGAGCAGGTAAGAGAGAATAGGTGTTCTAAATAACATTAAGAATCAGGTAACTGACAAACTTAAAAGAAGGCTAAATGAGGTCATAAACCACTGCTGGTAAAAACAGAGAAAAGATGTTTATGACTCAGACTGAACAATTCTAACAATCCTGACAGTTTCTGGAAGTCCGTCACTTGACTGAGTGGTTTTTCTTGGACATTTCATGTTGAGAAAGGTGTAGAAAATCCTATTTTTTAATATACAGAAAAATATAAGTCAACCAACATATCAGGAGCTATAGGCTCAAACTTGACATCACAATAAATCTTCACACACATTTCATACGAAGGGAAAGAAAGTACAGTTTGTTCATTTTTTTCTCCCCTCAAAATTTTGTATTGTTGGTGCTTTTGGCTTCTTGTATTTTTGTAAACTTCACCTTAGGTGTCCTTCAGGGCTCTGTTCTTGGAGTTCTTCCATTGTGTTGTTTATTTTTTACCTTAGCGAGCAATTGTGGTTGAATTTTTCTATTTTAATTTTGAAAGTCATTTACTGAACATAACTGAACTTAATTCCCAAGTCTTGTTACACTAATTAAGCTGTCAGGTGTATAAAATCAAGTGGTAGAAAGCTTAATGTCACGAAAAAGAAAAGGACCAGAAATCTGGCATCTGACAGTTCTGCCTTGTTTATTTGATTTAATTGTTTTACTTGCATTGCTCAGTGAGTAATTTTCATGTATAGATTATTTTTTAATTCTTTTACACATGCAGTGCCCAAAGAAATAAAATTTTTGCAGAATTTTTAAACAACTCGGTCTCTAAAACCTGCATGATTTTAAATAATTGTATTTTTTGTTCATCCTTTTATATTAAAAATATACAATTAGTATTTTGTGTGGTATAATTGTTTAATACTAAGTTGTCCATTATTTTTAATAAAATGCTAGACTTCCCCTATATTCTCCCCCTTACACAAAGGGAAGGGAGATTCTTAGTGCCTGCAGAGACCCCTACTTGCCTACACCCATAGGATGAAATAATAATAATTTAAGATATGTGTAAATCAAAAATTATGGAGAACTTAAGAATGAATTATGGACATATTTTCTAAAATTTGTTATTTTGATTAAGTATGTTAATTTTTTTAAAGACTTGCATTTTCATATGCAAACATTATCATTTTTACTTTCAGAAAATTTTTAAGTTATCAGTTTAAGTATCAATTCTTGCCAAAATGTGGCTCTCCCTCCATCAGGTCCCCCCTGATCAGCCTTCTCCTGTTCTGAGAAGCTGTTTGTGGTTGTGAGAACCTCAGAGACAAGCCCCCCTCTCCCTCTCCCCCTCAGCGCTCAGCTCTCTTGATCTTTTCAATTGTATAACTTCTCCACAGGCCTCTCAGTTCTGTATAAATCATTGTGATTCTTTCTCTCAGGCAGGAGAGTCAGGCCTGCTTCAGTCTTCGTCACTACAAATGCACTACAAATGCACACACACACACAAACACACACACACCTAACCCCACACACAGTCAGAGGTAGGGATAATATTTTCCTTGAAAGCTTCTTGAACTTTGAAGATAGGAAAACATGCCACTATTTTTTGCCAAACCGCTTCTTCCTGAAAGCTAAATTACTTCCAGTTTTAGAAGCTGGGCCCGACAGTCTGTTATCGAGCGTGTCATCAATAAGGCATGAAGATAATTCAGTTACACTCTCACTTTGTCTTCACTCTGTCCAGTTTTAATCCAGTCAAACTGAAGTGATCAATAAGCTGAAGGCAAAAGTGAAAAAGAGAGAACAAAGCAGGGATTTGCTGCCCTCTATTGGTGACACTTTGCATGGCATTTGTATTTTATTAGTAACATCTACAGCAGTTTTAGACAAGGTGCTGCTGCAATAAATATCACAGCTGGCCAATAATAATGTAATTAAATTAGAACTTTAAAGACAGATTGATCTCACTGTAAAGTTTAATGAAGTGTTTAACAGCATAACAGCTATCAAAACAAGCACTTTTAATAGTTCCAGTAGTGTCAAATTTTGTATGAAATGGAATACTTTTGGATACTTTCATTTGTTTTATTTTTAGGGTTTTTTCTGACATATTTAAAAATATGCACTTGCTCTTTTTGTTTTCGTTTTCTTAGGCTTTTCTAGTAAGTTTTAAGCCCAGCTCCAGGCTGTTGTGAAGATGATATTCTCTCCTGCAAATGCAGGAGTGGTTTTTCACACCAATTTATCTCTGTCAGTCCAGTCAGTATTTATTATTTGAGTGTTGCTGCAGGGGTTTTTAAAACTACTTTCTCCTGATGAGAAAAAAAAAGACGCTAAAAGAATGAAACACTATCTGAATTTGCTCAAGTGTTAAAAGCCTGAGGCTGCTAATGGATATTTTTAGTGTTAGATGACTTCATCAAAGAAATGATGAGTTTTTTTTTTTTTAGTTTGTTCTGTTCTTCCTTTGTCAAGTCATTTAATAAATGGTAACAAAAATGTACTATTAGGAGCACTGGATAGTAAAATTCACATAAAAATATTTTCACTTTAATTTTGTCTTATATACATTATGTTATGAAAAGTTTTTAGCAAGTCAGAGATTCTGAATTCACACCATTTCTTAGTTATAAATCAATTGTAAATATCAACTTGGCTTCATTTTGGAATAAGTTTCTTTAATTAAGGTATTTTAAGTGACATCAGGATCAACTAAGAAGATAAAAGCTTTGTAAAAATGTTTAATTTATGGCTGATCAGAAGGACTGAAGGACTGTTTCTAAAGTCTCTTTTAGTGAGGGAAACAAAAACACTCCATTATGAGTGATACAGCAAAAACATGATGAGGAGGCAGCATCTCTTTTTGAATAAGAGACCAAATGAAGCTGCTTTCCTCTTTCTTTACAGCAGGAGTTCGAACAATGTTTCATTAAGTGGAGAAAAACTACAAAAACTGTCCTTTCTGTCTGTTAAATTTGTTGCCAAGCAACCATGGCTTTGCAAAGACCCCTGTGAATAACGGCTCCTCTTTATCCAGACTGAGCCAAGTAATGAAAGCACGACAAAACCCTTCTGTATATGTTGTGTACAAAGCCTTTTCATTATGAAGAGAAGAATCTGCATCAGAGGCACAATGGATACACATTTTCAGAGATTTAGATTACCTTTGCATGATACACAGTTAAAAAAACATGCTGCCATGAATGTGCGTTACATGTATTTTGTTGTATAAACCTGAATCCTTCCTTTCTTCAATGTCATTATCCAATGAATGCATTAAGGTCCTTTAAAGTGAGTGCTTTTGTGATGAATTTATGCAGACAAGATATAATAACGAAAACATGAAAGGGTTGTTTCTGTTTTTTTTCTTTTGGTGCTGTCCATTTGTCATCCCAAATATGCAAAGACTTTTAAAGTTCAGTTTAACTTAACTGCACAGATTGTGCAAACCCTTTTTTAAATTATGGCATTATCTATTTAAAGTCAAATCTGTATGTTCGCAAAATATCTACAAACATTAACCATTGAATTGAGTCTATTGAAAGTTTTCAAAAGTAATCATTAGATCTATACTACTAATCTAATTCAAGATGGCCACCACAGTTAACTGACTTCAGGGAGTACAAAAATGTCTTAGTCAGTTTCTATAGACCTTGAATAAAATTTGAGGTGGTAGTAGCTGAGAAACATTCACAACACATGCCCAGAGCACAACTTATATGATAATAATGCATGAGATTCCCCAATTTTATTTTCAAAGTTTAATCAAAATGGCTTCAACTCTAATGCTAATCTGAAATTCTGACCCAAAAGGTGAAGGGTATATGCTTGGAAGATTGGAAATCCTACAAGCTTTTAGGCTCTATTTTTCATACATAAACATCTCTGGAAAGTTGGATTATGTTAAAACTGACCAAATTTAGCCATTGAGGTTTTTATGGGAATAAAATTATATAGTAAAGTAAAATCAAAATTAAAATAAGGAGCGTGATTCAAAATTAAAAGTTGATTCTGAGCCAGTCTTAAGCAGCAAATGTTATCTCCTTCATGTTGAGCATGTTTGATGGCTTGTTGTAGTGGTAATTTAACACAACTGGGAAAAAAGATCAAGCAAACCAGCAGACAACAAATTCCACAAATTGACTTTATAAAAGATTGCATGTTGCTTGACAGACATCTTGATTTAGAATGACGGCAGTTGGGATCAAGTGCAAAGAGACAAACAGAAACAGGAAGTCCTGACACATTTCTTTTACTTTACCTAGTTTGTATTTTTTCCTTTTTTATCATGAATGAAGCACCCGAGTTTAAAATGTTAAAATATGTATTTAGTTTTCAGAGTTAACCCACCTTAGATAGAGCACGTTTGCCTTTTTGGTGCTCAGACCTCTGAAAACTTTTTTGCTTAAAACACATTTTCTTGCATTGATTCTGACTTTATTGATCTATTATTGCACGTGTGTAATCATACATATTTATATGTTTTTGATGAAATGTCAAATTACAAGCTAATTTATTTACTAAAATAGCAATGTAGGTTCTTTGGGCAGCCTCTGCTGATGTGGGGGGTGGATGTACCTAAGCAGCTTTTGTTTCTTTTACAGGCTGGTTCTGCATTTAGCTGCTTTATATATTCTCTGGTGTGACTTTTAACAGTCTGAATTATTATGTTCCCTACCATCTGGTGTGAATATATATAAATGTTAATTTATCAATTAATTTATTGCAGAAAAAAAAAGTCATTACACAAAATAGCAAGCCTAAAAGCCTCATTGAGTTTTTTTTTTATAGATAGAAATCTACCAGATTTTGCATACTGCAAATGAACAAAGTGCATGAAAACAATCTTAATGTTTCTGTGAGTGTTTTCCTTTTTCACCTGTTTTTCAGTTTATAGGTTTTTTTTTTTTGCATTCAAGTGAAAACAATTGCCACCGATTACAGGAATATGAAACATTGTATTAAAATCATGAGCTGACAAATATGTGACATTAGAGATAAAAAAAATTAACAGTGTTAGTTGATAGTGAATAGTGATTAGACACATTCATTGACAACATTCAGTGGTTCACACACAAGTGACAACAGCAATAGTTTGGATTAGTGAAAAGAGTAAATAAAATAGAAAAAAAAATCACAATCTTGAGTCTCAGTGACAGATTATTCACATATACTCACTTTTTTTTAACCAAACTACACACGGTTACTTTAACTCTACAGTGAAAACCCTTTATTTTACTTCTATTTTTCAGTCTTTATTTTATTAAACATAAGTTAACAATCTCCTCTTTCTACTTCTATTCATATATCTGATCTATAATAAGTGGATATCATTTTCTCTTTAACAAAATAAAAAAAGAATATCTGTAAAAGTGTTACTAACGTTACAGCTTTCAAAGTGTAAGACTGTGGTGGTGGCGGGGAGGGGGGGAAAGTGCACGAGTCCTGCCTCTGGATCACTCATAATGCCATCATGTTGCAGTAAGAAGTGTTCACACGTGGAACCATGCTGAAAGAACGAGCACAAACGAATGTTCCAGCACATGATCACCATTAAAGCAAAAGAAAAGGAGCTCTCCTGCAGAACAAACAAGCTGAAACACGTAATGTGTCTAAACACTGTTTGATCATTGGAAAATGTCACCAAATTTTTTTCACAGAGGTTTTTGTTAATTGAGTTCAGTGTGAAAGCCTCCAGTGATTTGTTTTTATTCATCAGATCCTGAGTAAATCTGGCCAAACGTTACAATCCAAACAAATCTCTCAGCTCACAGCCTGAAAGGTACATTTTACTAGAAAAAAAACCCCATACTGCTGAAATTTCATGTAATCGGAGCTAAAAACTTAGATTCTCATGTCAATTCTTTAAGTGTTTTAATTTTACAGAGGCACCAAATTTATGAAAAACTAACAAACCCATACACACACAAAAAATAAAAAAATAAAAATAATTTAAAAAATAAGTGGTACACCATGAAACGTCGGTGATCATGATCATGCAGTTGTTTGTTGGGATGAATTTTTATGAACCTCTCAAAAAGTAATCACTAAATGTTCATCTACAGCTGGTTAACTTTCAGAGTCAAACCAATCCAAGATGGCCGTCACAGCTGACCAGCCCTTAAAAAAAACACACTAATGGCTTCAACTTGGTCAACTTTACAGACACTGAGCTAAAATTTGATGCAATAATGGCTGAGAACCATCCTCATTACATAACTCAAGCAGTAACATGTCACTTGAGGTGTTCATGTAAAACCTTAGCATGTACGGTAGGTGATTATGCATTTATTTAAGTAATTTTAATCTCATCATTTGTGGATGGAATTTGGTAAACTCGAACATCACGCATCAAACTTTCAAGTAGTGTTTTTGTTGGTGTCCATTTCAATGTTTGCATTATTTCCTATAATGGATGTAAAAGAACAAAAAAAAAAAAGGAACCAAAGCTTTTAAGGGAGATTTGATCTTCCTCGTCTGGACTTTATTTTGTGTAATAGAAGCAGCTGACACTACTGTGTGTGGCTTCACCTTCACTGACAGCTGTCCAGGAAAGCAAACACAGTGTGCAAACAACACGACACATTTGGGTCACGAGTGCTATACGTTTACATCCTCGGGTTCAAAGTCTCTCTCACACGCACACACACACATATGGCAGTTCCACTTAATAAACACACAAAGCTCACCTGGAGCGGAAATCATCTTCACACTAAACAACAGAACATCACAATCCAGATTCTTGATGCATGCAGTGTCCAGTTTACTCGGATTTTTGTTTTTTTTTTAAAGCGTAATTAGTGGGCTACGTGTAGCCTTTTTAGCCTGATGGATTTAAATACTTGCACTAGAGAAACTTTCAGGCTCATTTAAGATGATTTCACTCTTTGATACACTCTATGGCTGACATCATTTAGGTGTGAAATTGTTTTATGGATCCCTTCTTCATCCCTGCTTCAGCTGATAAGTACTTAGTAAATGAGTGTGGTTACTATTACAGTGTGGTGTGCAGTTTAGTGTTAATGAATATTTACAGGAGGGGGGAAAAAAAGGGGGAACGGGTTACAGAGCGACAGATAAGGGCTTGGCACTGATTTGGTTTTATCACACTGAGGCAGACTGACAAGTCTGTACAACCAAGTGTAAATGAATGCATGGAGGACCGTCTGTGGGATTTTTATTTCTATTTCTATTTCTGTGCCCTCTATTTGTCTTCACGATCCTCCTCCTCCTCCTCTGTCTCACTGCGTGGGGGAGCAGTCGTCCAGATCGAGCAGCTCCCGGACCAGTCTCTCTCCGAACTGCGCTCGGCTGTAGCGCTTCACCGTGTAGGCGTCGGACATCTTGTAGAGGATGTACGCGTTGTTGATGGCGATGCTGATGCTCAACCAGAACACCTGCTGCCAGGTCTTATTTGGCTTATGGAAGATAAAATACCTGGGAGAGGATGGAGAAAAAAAAATAGAAAAAGCTGCATACTGCACACTTTCTACTTGAAGTTTAAAAAAAAAAAAAAGAGAGAGAGAAATATACAAGATGAAGAAATCCCTTTTTAGCTGTTGTTAAGTTGACGTGGCACATACTTGCTGTACTTGTCGTCGTATTTGCAGATGTAGCTGAGGTGAGCGGCAAACGCCTCAACAGCCAAGGGACATGGAATTTCTCCACTTTTTCTCTTAATGATCATACCTGCAACAAACAAACAAGGTGATAAAATGTTTTTTTTTTAGGTTTCACGACTCTAGTTAAGAACTTTCAGGTTATTATTTAAAAAAAAAAAATATTAATCTAATACTGCAGTCTGAACGGTTGAAGGCCTAGCATTTAATTATCTAAATGACTTTGCTGCTTTTTATTGTATACTGTTTAAAAAAAAGTTCAAGATTGAAAGAAATTTTGTTACTAATGCTCAGATTGAAAAAGATTTCCAGCCTATCACCCAGGGGAAAAAAACAAACAAAAACAAAATAATGCTGGATGGTAACTGCTCTGGTACACCAGCTCTGTGGACACAAAGCACAGCCTCACACTGCAGCAGGTTCAAAACCAAACAAAACTGTTTGATTGGGAGCGGATTAAAGATGCTGCCCTCTCGCCTGAAAACCGATTGTTGTGGATTAGCAGCTCTTATAGATTCTCTCTGACAGAAACATTTGATGATTTGCCAATTTCTCCTGATGGTCAAGTTTCATCCAAAAAATACAGTCAAGCTTTATAATAAAGTCCTTATATTTGAACTTTTAGAAAATGATGCACATTGTACGAGTATAAAATATGCATCTACATGTCTTTACAGTTTTATTAAACTTAGCATATAAGCTAAATCAACATAACATTGTGTAAAGTTGCCTTTAGGTGTGTTTTTTTTCTCCCAGAGATGTATAATAAAAACTACATTTACTTCATTAAAGTATTAAGTATTTTTTGAGGATCTGTAATTTATACAAAGTTTTATTTAAAGCATAAAGATTTACAAACTCTTAATGAAAGGAGTTTAGAAACGGATATGATGAGAAGTGAAGTTTATTTTCTATTTAAACATGTAAACAGACATAGTTACTTAATTTTGGTATAGAATTTAAATATATGCCTGAGAAATGCATAATATTGCCTCTTTAAATTGCTCAATTTACCATGGACTGCTGTCTGTGGTATAGTACCACTGATCTGCTTTCTCAGTGTTCCTTCAGTACGTCTCATTGAAAACAAAAATACTCATTTAGTTTTTTGTTTTTTTTTAATTTAGAGTGGCCCATAAGTTAAATGTACCACTGCATTTTGTGCAAGACGTTCAAAAAGCTGATAAGACTGAGTTACTGTGCAACCAGTCTGCATTAATGGTGCTAAAGTTTAGAGAAATTTTCTTTTGTTTTGGTTATAGGTTTTTCACCGAGTTCTTATAAATGGTATAGTTGTTTTCTCAGGGCTAAATTATGTTTTCTAGAAATTCTTCATATATTTATGAAAACAATTCATACTTTTCCTTTCCCAATTATTGTGAGCAGTTTTATAACTTTTACTTAAGTACTTTTCTTATCAGTGAAATTCAGTTTTACCAACACCATTTTCTGTTAAGGTAGTTTTACTTTTATGTAGCTATTTTTTTTCCAAGTCCTTTATACATCTCTAGTTATTTCCTTATATCCGCACCTTGTTTTGTTGGGGAGTAAGCGTTGGTGAGGAACCTGAAGTGTCCCTTGTTGTACCAGCTGATCAGGGACATGCTGCCTTTCATCGTCACGCGGGACTGGCCTCGCTGCGCTGGCGTGGAGCTGCAGACCAGCATGCTTTGGGGTAGGCCTGTGCAGTCGCTCTTTCTGGTGCTCAGCAAACCACAGCAGAAGATATCTGGAGAGGAACAGAGGGAGGAAACACTGAAACATATTCCTATGTTCTGACCAAACACCCAATAAGATAACTGGGTACATTGTCATGAATGTCTTTGGCCAGTTTCGAACTTTAGATTTGACAAACAAATTTGAGTTCACAAGCTTTGCAATCAACAATCTGATTTATTTTCTGCACTCTCTCTCTAGTTTGGAGGAAAATGAACAAATTGATTCCATCTCATCATTTTTTTTTTTTACGTCAACGGGCCAAAACCAGCCGTGTGGCTGAGCTGATTTGGTCTTTCTACACCGTTACTAATCTTGCCTCCACAGTCATCGTGTGAGAATAATGCAGGGTAATAAACTCTGCTAATTATCTCTGCAAGAAAGAAATTTATTGGACCATATTTTTCACATGTCTGTTCTTTCAGGAGAGTGGAGCTTATCGTTATAATTAATCAAAATGGCAAAATGGTGTTTTGTTTTTTTTCTTTCCGGCTTGTATTGAAGCTCCTGTGGAGTTTCTAGTTTAGAACAGTACAAAAAGTGCTTTCGCTATGGTGTGTGTCTGTAGCAGACAGACTTAATAAATCCATTATTGTGTTGTTTAATGGAGGCTTTGTGTCAAACTAGTCAAATTAGGATTCAAATTAAAATGACTTCTTCTCTATGAGAGTTGGACATTTAAAAAAAAAGTAAAGATAAAAGGCACAAACCCTAAGCACTGATTCAAAATAATAAAACTAAACATTACAGCAAAAATATTCAGAATTATGGGATGGAATAATCACCTTTTTTACAAAAGTTGATTTCTTTGATAAAAGAAGCCTTTAAAGGATGCTTTTCTGAGCAGCAATTGTCACGACTGACACTCAAACGATTCTGCGTCCATTTACTGAATTAGAAAGCTTTCTCCCACAAAGAAAAAAACAAAAAAACAAAAAACACATTTTGGACTTTGTACAAAATGTCCTGCTTTGGTTGTTTTTTTTTTTTATTTGATTCTAGTGTCAATTCAGGTCAGACACAGCCTTTTTCTCTCTCTCTTTTACCCTGCAGCAAAAACTTATTCTACTAAGATCGTCAGCCTCTAAATACTAATTTATGAAAATAAATAACATCTCTTTCCATGTAATCAAAAGTGTCTGATCTGTGGGCTAAGGTGCTTCTGGGTCCTTGGATTTAGTATAAAATTTAAAAACAAAACAGAGAATTCAAATTTAACTTCCCTTCACAACACGTTTATGCTTGTAAAACAATAATAAAAAAGATTTTCCCTCTGAAATTCAGAGTTTAAAGGTTTAATTATTGGTAAAGTGAAGATAAACATCCTCAAAACTCCTTCAGTAAAAAAAGTTGTTGGTGATGAGATTAAGAATATTCAGGTGAAACCATCTGATTTTTAAATTTTATTTCTTTGCAATTTCTCCACTTCTCTGGTAATTTTGTAGCATTTTGGAAGAAAGAAAGAAACGCCTCCGAAAATGAGTCTTGATTATGTAACCTTTTTAAAACACTGATTTGGACTGAGAAAAAAGATTTATGAAAGAAATAATGTTTCTGAACCTAAAAATTTGAAAAACAATTTTGCTTATACTTTGCAATTAAATTATTTTTTTTATCCGAGACTAAAAGACAAAAGCTGAAAAAAAAAACAAAAACATTCTATCTGCATGCTGTGTTGTTACACGTTACACTAAAATATATATAAAAAATACCATCACCTCTGTGCTGTGAGGATAGTATCATCAAATCACCATTAAAAAAATAACGATGGTGACTGGTCACTATGAGATGCTACAGTTTGTGCACCTTGTTTGCTGAATTCAGTGAAGAGGCCGAGGCTCGTGATGGACGGCCCGGTGAAGATGATGGTGTCCTTGCCGGAGATGTTCTGACAAAGCTGCTTGGCCACGAGGCTGTGGAGCTGAGGTTTGTTCTTCAAGGTGGCCAGACTATCTGTGCCCTCCTTCAGATGGACAGAAACCTGCAGGGTCAGAACAGTAAAGAGCAAACATCACTGCCGTTCTCACTCAAGTACTTATAGAAAAAGAAAAAAAAAAAAGGAAAATCAGCTGAATCAGCATTACCGCTGTCAAATTTGATGCTGATGCTGAGCGCAAGAAAGGTGATACTACACAAGAGCAACCTTAAATCAGTAAGCTTATTCTGATTTTCTGAAGGATCAAAAGGAGAGAAAAAAAAAAATCATGTCTCTGGTTCCGTGTACCCACCAGGAGCTGTGAATATTCACAGTTTGTCTGGATCAGAGCGTGCTGAAAAGTGCCGCTTCACACATTTCACTGTTAAGTCCTAAAAAGCAACACAAGGCAGTGATCGACTTCCAACGAAAGCTATAATCAGGCACGATAAAACGAAGCGTACAAACAGTTCCAGCGTGTAACTTTTGCACGTTCTGCAGGAGTTAAATGGCATTAGCCTGCATCTTCACTCGCCCTGCAGCTATTAGTCTTAATGGTGAGTTCATGCATCTGGAAGAGCGTTTGTGTTTACATGTTTGCGTACTCACTGGCTAATGGAAACTCATTGATTTGCTTCACTAACTTTTTTTTTTCACTTTTTCCTCCTTCTCTCTCTCTCAAATTCATTTAGGCAGAGAATGTCAGAGGAGACAAGTTGGCCAACAGCAGCCTGGTAAAGACTAAGTTGCTGCCAAATGTCTGCAGTCAATGTGAACGCTTATACATTTGACTTTTTGTTAAATGGATGCAATAATGGAATGTAGCTTTTAATGACAATGTATTGCTTTTTGTTTGTTAATCCTTGTTTTAAATACAGTAGGCGATGTGGGATTACAAGAAACAAAGTGTATGGACAAATTAATCGATTTATTTTCTATAAATTACTAAGAGAAAAAGAGAATGAATGAATTTATATTCTGCTCAGCTTTGCTTCTCTCCCCACTAATGCAATTTTGGTTTGCTTCCAGCTTTAAAAAAAAAAAAAAAAAGGGAAACTCTCCTCCTGTAGTGTGTGTGTATGTGTGTGTCTGTGCCTTAATTCAATAGGTACTGTGCAGTAAAATGTTCTAAATTTATAATGTAATCTTGTTCTTCTCTAATTGCTCCATGAGTCTGGTAACATTTGTCTTTGCACTGAAATGATAGTTCAGTTTAAAAGCCAGGGATACTGTAAAGATTGTATATGTGAAGCTACGGTTTTCATTTGGTAACATGTTCTGAGGCCTGAAGCCGTGACTCCTCCTGTGCTCTTCGTCACTCTGTTTCTGTTAGGAAATCGGACTAAAAACAGAAGATGTTGATGTTTTTCCCTGACAAAGCTTGTCAGTTAAAGGGAACAAGCCTAACAGTCCTGTTGGAGCTGGAGGTCAGTATGACCCAACATCAAACTGCTACATCTATGAAAACCTATCAAACAACCCATCATTGGATCTTATTTTTCAGCAGTGATGTCAGTGATGTGTAACACTGAAGCTGACTTTGGTTGGTATCATTTATTATTAACATTTTAGGTGCCATTTAGTTTTTATTTATGAGACACTACAGCAGGGGGGCTAAAACTCAAAACTTGGTCCAACTTGGGCAAATTTCTGTCAATATTTACTAAAAAAAAAAAAAATTGTTGGTTTAAAATGATACCCAACAAATTATTCTTATAGAAATACATTTTTCTTTTTCAAATGAAATTTATGTAGCGTTTAGAACAAACAAACCTGAACAAATAAAGAAAAAAAAAGATTGAGAAATAGTAATTGTTAGCATATATTTCTTAGGCCTTACCTTCTATTCACAACAGTTTTATGTCTTACTTCTTAGAGATGTATTTTATACCAGTGCAGCAAAGCAGTTAAAAAAAAATAAACCGTCTATAAAAATCCAATTATTTGACTAGAAGAGAATGCAGCATTAAAGTGGACTACTGTTAAGAAAAGACTGAGGTGACAAAAAGAAAAATATTTTAAACTAGTACCTTTGGGGCCAGATAAAATATTAGTAAGGGCCAGATTTGGCCCGCGGGCCTCAAGTTTGACAAATGTGTGCTTCAGTATCGCAGCAGTAGTCACAGTGTCTGCAGTATTCAGACCCAAACAAAAAAATAAATAATAAAGATGAAAGACAATGTGCTGTTATAACATCACACGTTTTCTTTGAAATCACATTCATTCCCAGCTGTGTGGGCTGGTATTCCCTACGTTGTGGGACAGTGTTTTTGGCATACACACCTACTTGTGGGGACCTAATGTTACC
>JARVJO010000001.1:30582363-30616243 GCA_031762555.1 Cynodonichthys magdalenae
ATGTGATTGGCTGATTAAAAATTAAGTGTTAACGAGCAGTTGGAGAGGTGTACCTAATAAAGTGGCCGGTGAGTGTAATTTATAATAATCCCTACCCAGATGCGCGGTGGCAAGTGGACACTTGTGCAAACATACTGTTTCAAATCCAACCAGAATGTATAAAAAAGACAGACACACCTGTCGCAACTTTTGATTAAGTTTGTAGTAACAAAGCATGCTAGATTAAACAGGGAGAACAAAGCATCCTGCAACTTTCTGTGAACTCTGACAACAAGCCAGCACATTTTAGACAGACTACACTCAGTCTTCTTCAAGGAATGGGATTTTTACAAAGCAGGGTTCGAAAAGTTAACATTTTACCCCAAACTAGAGTCACACACAGCTCCAACAGCGAATACTCTCTCAGGTGCTCTTTGATTACTTAACAAGTAGCACATTTTTTTGCTGACAATAACAGCAGCTAGAGAAAACGACTTGTCCTTGCACACAGACAGTGCGTTTTCCTCACACACCGCAGTGGCTTCCTGCCACTTTAACTAGTCCACTGTGTGCCTGTCTTTCATTTTCATAAGTGAGTTAATATGTTGCTGTGGGCACAAGCAGAGCTTTGGTTCATATCAACCTCAGCCTTATTTCCTCTGATGCTGTAAGGCAATATAACAGGGGAGACAGGATGGGTGTTCGGATAGATGCTGTACAGAAGACAGACTGTTCAGAGGAAGAAGACAGATGGAGCAGTGCACATAAAAGTCCTCTGTGCATGCACAAGTGACAAGAGCCAGACAGTTTATTTGTATCTTGAATATGAATCATGTTAGATAACTTCAATCTACTATTTGTTTGATCATTTTATATAATATGTTACAGTTTGTGGGGTAACGGCATGTTTTCTTGCATTGCATCCAAACAGGATGACATACACACAAGTCAGCATGAGTACACTAGCATCAAGGGATGAATTATGGTTTGTCATTAAGTCTATTGATGATGCAGTGTCATCCTCCTCTCCATCACCCTCTACACATCCACATGGATCAAGATGCACAGGGATAGAAAAGAAACAAGAAATTAGATGCACCTGGTTTCGGTGTAATGTGCATGACCTAAAATTACTAGACCTCATACCCCCACGGCAAGGATGGCCTTACTCATGTGCATCACGTCTCACCGTATGTCTCTTTGTACAGCGGCACCGTGACATCCTGCAGTGTCTCCGTCCAGCCCTCCTCCTCCGCCTGACTACGCGACAGGGAGCCCGGGGGACCTGCTCCGCTGGTGCCCCCACCGGTTCCCCCGCTGTGCCCGCAGTCCTTGTCGCTCCGTTTCTGGTGGTGGTGCTGCACTTCCTCGCCCGCCTCGGCTATGTAGTTGTCAGAGTCGGAGTCCCCGGAGGTGCTGTAGAAGGGGTTGTCGCTGCTGTCGTCGCCGGACTCGCCGAACACGTCGTCGGATATCTGCAGGCTCTCATACCGGGAGCGGGCCGCTTCCAGGAGAGACAGCGCCTTCCGCCCGCACTCCGCCATCTCCCTCAGCAGTGATGCTCCCTCTCCTCCTCCGTATTCCTCCCTCTTTTTTTGAGTCTGTCACTGGCGTGCAGGTAGTCACGACCCTGCAGGAACAGAGATGCGCGCGCCTTCAATGTGGCACCAACACCCTACCCTCGTCTTAGCTGGTTGTTTCTGCTCCACCTGCCCTGCCCCGGCTGGTGCCGAGCCTGGCGGTCAGACTGGGCTGTGTAGAACCGGAGAAAGCTGAGGTCCAAGTCCGGAAACAGTTCCGCCCCCTCGCTGTGCCTACAAGGCTACGCACTGGGCAGCACACAGCATCCGGGTTGACGGAGAAGCGATCACCGCACAGATAAATAAAAGGCTGGTACACAGGAGCTACTAGTCAGCCAATGAGATCTCACTTTTTGAACTAAAGAAAAAAAAAAAAAGAGTGTACGGAAGCAAACAAATGCCTAAATAAACGAATAAATGTAAAATAAAATAAAACAAAAAATAACTAACTACATTAAAAATTAGTTGGTTTCATTGTTTAGGCATTTGGGTTTCCACAAAATTATACTTGAAATTAGATGTTTTAAATGTTTGTTCAATTATTTATTATTTTATTTTTCCATACAGTTTTTGCAATTTTGTGCTGTTTTATTGAAATGTTCAGCTAACTAACGTTTGGTTTTTGTAACTTTTTAAAATATTTACATTTATTTACCACATAAAAATAAGCTGTGATCTATTAGACATATCGGGGGGCGATGGCACATGTTTTTTTCATAGGTGTAAATGGGCCTCATGCAAGAACATTTTCGTATTCTTATTCTAAAGATTTCTGTGAATCACGCATTGATTTAATCAGTAATTTTCTGCCGCACAACTCATTTTCTCTTGCAGCAGCAACAGTATTATTTTATTTTTTTAAATATATGTTGATATTCTCTGTGTGCCATCATTAATATTTCTAGTTCCAGCGGAGAAAAATGGACTTCAGGTCTTATTATTTTCTCCCATTGCCATGGTGAATCATTTATCTGACTTCCATTGATGAGGGCTTCATGCTCCAACTTAACTCAGGGGTAACTTGACTCAGAGTTAAGTTACCCAGTTGATATCAGCTGTTCTGAAACCGAAAATCCTGAGTATCACATAGTAGGGTAAGTTGATTCATAGTATCTGCTTTAACCCAGGGTTTGTTAGGCCTGCTTTCTGAAACGGGGCTCTGTAGTATTCAGGTGCTAGTGCAGAGAAGAAGAAATTAGCATAACCATCCCAATAATACCATATAAGGCTATGCTTCTTTCCCTACATACCATGTAGGGCAGCGCAAAGTAAAAAGAAGAACTTCACAAGGTCGGATATTGAAGTCCTGCTCTCGGAGATTCAGAAAAGAAAATCTGTCTTTTTCAGTGGCATCAGCTATGATATTAAAAGACCTGCTAAAGCCAAGGAATGGAAAGAAATAACGGCTGCAGTTAATGGTAATGCCACGTCTCCTGTGGGTTGCTACAGTTAGTGCTGTACGACCACAGGTGACATAAATATCAAATTAAATTCAATACCCACCTTCCAACCAGTACTCCAATTGTTCTGCCGCTAGAAACAAGTTATCCACTTTTCCCTGTCCTGCTTTGCACTGCAGGAACCGTTATCTCCACTGCTGAACACCCCCCACCCACTTAGATAAAGAAGAAAAAGTTTGACATGAAAATGGCTTTATAAAATAGAGGACAGGTCTGGACCACTCGTGAATTTAATTCGCATCTGAAAAAAATCTTACAAAAAATTGGTGAATGTGACAAGTTCTTCTAAATCAATTATATGCACAACTTAAAGAACAGATCTGTACAAACGTTTCTTGCAAAAAGGCTGTTATGCGTTTTATTTTTATATTAAGTATAGCTCAAACGGTTTGTTGTGGGGGACAATCTCTGTCTTTTCGAAAATTTTGGGAGTACTGACCCACCTGATCTGCCTCATGATTTCTGCCTATGGCTAGCCCTTTGCTACATCTAGCTTATAGCTAGCACTTTGTTAATCACTCAAAGGTTTCTGTTTTTCTTATTGTCAATATGAATGTTATTTTTAATGCTCCAACTTTTGAATTTCTCTGCTGCTGTGACAAAACAATTTCCCACAGAGAATCAATAAAGTAACTTTCTTGCTTGGCTACTGAATTTTAAGAGCTACACTGAATCTATGTGAAACAAAATCTTTTGAATATCCAGAGTAAGAAAAACAGATAATTTTAGTTAAAAGAAAAAAACCATCCACTCAGTTTATCATATAACTCTTACACACACACACACACAGAGTACCTCAGAATACTATTATACAATACAATACAATAAAAATGCATGGCAAAACCACATTTCTATTGTAATAAAATATTGTGTAAAGTTTAATCAATGCTGAGTAAAAAGTTATGTGAAATCAAGAGATGTCTTCATATTTTCTCATGACAAATTCAGAAGTAAACATTTTCTGAAAACAGCTTTAAGCATCAGAAACTTCACAACTAAAAAGATACCAACGTATTTACACAAATCCTGGTAGTTAATGTAGGTAAAATGTATTTTTGTTTGCAATTTCCAAGAAAAAAAAGTACATCTCAATGATCATTTAACATGGATCTATTTTTAGATGATTAATGAACAAGTTGAGATAAAAATCAAATTCTGGAAGCATTTTTTGCAGTAAATAATGTTGAGAAGAGATGATGGCTTTGTGGAAATATTATCAATTTTAAACATCCTTAATGATGCTACATGTCTCATGTTCCTAAACAATTACATCAGGCTGCTTTTATCATTTTTAAATCGTAAAAATTCAATTTAAACAGTTCATGGATATTCACACGGTCTTAGTTACATGTTCTGTCAGACTGTACCATGTGACTGCTAAAGGAAAGTTTTAATGATGAGCTTGTTTTAAATGCCCCACAACCAGACCCAGCAACAATTCATTTGAAATTTCCCACTGAACTCAGTATAAAATAATTGCCCAACATGCCAGTAAAACCATTTGTCACTGATGGTTTGATTTTTCTTATAACAAGTAAATCTTTACTGTTAATATTTTTTAACCAAAATGAAATATATTTTTTGAGGTCTAAAAGAAGCAGTCACTTTTTTAAATAACAAATAGTTAAATACAAACAAACAAACAAAAAAACTCTTGTACTCAGTACTGAACCAGTATTGAAAAAGCTGGTCTTTGTCCAGTTGTACAATCCCAACAGTCACTGGAAGCCTTTGAACACAAGTTTGCCTTCATGATGTCTCAATTTACAAGTCACCTAAAACACACACACAATAAATACAAGTTATTGTTACCTGAAAGTGGAAAAAAATATATATCTTGGACACTATTTTCAATAAAAACAGAAACACCTAGTTGAAATTTCACAAAAACTAAGAAGCTGTTTCTTACTGATTACAGTTAATTTAGTTATTTCTGGCTAAAATAATCATGTCATTTTTTAAACACCTTTTGTGTAATTTTCATGCTGCGATTACTCAAACTTTAAAAGCCATTTGAGACTTATTGATTTCAAATGAAAAAAAGAGTTAAAGACCAAGCAGCCTAGGAATTATTTATTTTCATCAACAGCGATGAGGATCCCAAATGTAGTTTGACTAGTTTGCATCATTCAACAAACTGTTCTTAAAACATATCCCAACATTTTTTTCCCTTTAATCGAATACTTTCTTAGATGTGGTGTGGACACAGTCATCTGCTTAAGATGAGACAATATTTTCAACCATGTTTTTTCATTGCTACTGACATTCTCAATGTGGACAAGCCTTTTCTGCGTACAAATGAAGACAACCTACCAGAGTCCTGGGTCAACCTTAGCTGCAGTTCATCGGAAATCACTCCAGTGTTTCTTAATTCATCCAGTAGTAACTTTACAGCTTGTTTCTGTCGTCGTTCGCGATCTTTGGCATTTCTCAGTTGCCGCTCAAGGTGTTCCACTCTGGCTTGAGCCTCAGATAGTTTAATCTTGATTTGATTTGGATCAAGAGCGTAATGATGATCCTATGAAATGAAAGATGCAGAGCTACATAGTAAAGCTACTGTATGTGATGTAAAATGGCTGTGGATAAAAACAGCTTGATATACTTACTGATACTGAAGGCTTTGGTGGGTCAGGAGATTTAGGAACAGGTACAGGTGTAGGATCATTACTTGGCTCACAAGCACGTCTTGATGTCCTAGTTGATCTGGTCTTTACAGGCACCTTTAAATTCAGTGAAACAATGTGTAAAAAGAGTGTTTACTTTAAAACCCAAAAGCAGTATTAGTTCCAGTTAAAGCTGGAAGATATCTTTTGTGTGTTAACCTTTTTCAAATGGTCTGGAAATGACTCAAATATTGAGGGAATCACATGCTCCCTCAAGCGAACAGTTTGTCCAGTTCTGTCAAAATCCTTGCTGTGGAAATGACTGCTACATAGAACTGTCTTATTAGAGGGCTTGAAGTCTCTCCGTCTAACAGCTAAGATCCATGCTTTCCTCAGTCCAGGATCTTTAGGAAACCTTTAATAAAAACAAGTACACATCAGACTCAGCATATACAGCCACGTAGTGCATTCAGGGCATGCAAACTAACAACAAAACTGTGAATATGGTTTAGGATCTATATTCACAGACTGCACAGGTCATTTTTTATTACAGTCTAAAGCCCATTAACAAACAAAAACAACAAGATTCAATAAACAGCAACTTACTGGTGAAAAGTTATCCCCTGATGCTTGCTCAGACTGGTTCGTCTGTTTTTACAGCCAAAAGCTGCACAAGACACCGGCATTTTTCACTGCAATCATGTAAACAACAACAGAAAAAGCTGATTTGAGCTCGTGCTTTAACATTGACCTTTCCAATATGGCGGACTCGAGAACGTACGACTCAGTAGCAAAGGCGGCATCTATGTTCGAGCTATTTTCAGGCGCATATCGAGGCGCTACAGTATCACCGCCATAACAATAGTATTCTTAAAGTTATTTAAAAAGTGAACAAAATACTTAGAGCCAAAATATTTTAGGTCAACTCTCCAAATAGCCACGACAAGCCGCTACCCCCGGTCTTGGCGCTATTCGTGGGAACGAAGAAAGCGCACACACACATACTCAAGAGGGCGTGGTGGAGTCGTTTCAACTTCTTCTTCTTTGGTGCTTAATGCCATGTTTGCGGAAGCTTGCGTACAATAGCTAACTCAAGTTGGCCGCTTTAATTCGTGAATATCGTAGGTAAATTATTTTATAATCTAAAATGAATCTTCCAAAGGGACCAGATTCTCTCTGTTTCGACAAAGATGTTTTCATGAAGGTAAGAATGTGTGAACATTGCGTTATCTTAACAAGCTAATGTTAGCTCTTGTTAAAGTTGACGTTATTTCATTCAATGCTTGTGCTTAGTTTTGTAATCTATATTCGTCAGTAATTAGTATGTTTCGTCCACACAGCTACCGTTTTATACAGTAAAACTCGTAATTTTATCAGAACACGTCCTGAGAAAAGAAGAAGTGTGTCCATAGTTTCATGAACAGTCAGTGATGATGACACGTCAAATAATGTCATCTCTGTCTGCAGGATGACTTTGATGTTGACCAGTTTGTGGCTGAGTGTCGAAAGCAGGTGCAGCTGGAGGAGATGAGAGAGGACCTGGAACTCTACTACAAGCTACTGAAAACGGCCATGGTTGAGCTCATCAACAAGGACTATGCAGACTTTGTGAATCTCTCTACCAACCTGGTTAGTGGTTATTACTAGGTATCCAACATTCAGGTCTCTGATGCAGATAAATTAGGGTCCGTTTTGATAAATAAAAGACTGGAAATAAAAATAGTATTCTGGATGTATAAAACTTGAGGGGAAAAAATGATGAAAAAAAAAATCACTCAAATAACATTTTTACTGGCAAAAAATCATAGCATCACTTTAGAGATAATTTTATAGTGTGTGTGTGTTTATATCTATTTCTTGTTGAAACTGACGTTAATTGTTTTAAAGTAGATTTTTTTCCCCCTCTTTCGGCTGCCTTTCATTTTATTTGATTTGTATATATATTTTCCTCTATTGTGTAAATACTGTTTTTTTAATGAGTACATTTCTAAATAAAATAAAATTATCTCATGTTTGATAAAATTGTCATCAATATTTCTTGTTTAGTGGTAAAATACAAAATTCATCACCATGTGTTGTTTAAAAGTAGAGAAATTTGTATTATTTGTAAATTATTATCAATAAGAATCTACAGATATGGGTTGCATATTTTCTTTTTTTCAGGTGGGGATGGACAAAGCCCTTAATCAGCTTTCAGTGCCTTTGGGACAATTGCGAGAAGAAGTCATGGTATGCACTATTAATAAATGCACTGTAAAACAAACATTGGATTTATTTCTACCACAGAATGTTTACAGTTTTGTTTGTTGCAGAGTTTGCGGTCTTGTGTAAGTGAAGTGATAAAAGCTATTGATAGCCAGCTATCTAAACAGGAAGATCTACAGAATAAAAAGGTGCGAATCATCTTTATGCTGTTGGAGTTTGTTTTTCATTATCATCCACTATTGTAATACAACCTAGCATGAAACAAAATGTATTTCTCTTATCTGTGGATTTATAATATTTACCTTTTATTTTCACTTGTCTTATTCATCAGGTGTGTGTATTGAGGTTAATTCAGGTGGTGCGTTCAGTTGAAAAGATTGAGAAGATTCTTCATTCACAGAACTCAAAGGAATCAAATTCTCTGGAAATCAGCAGGTGGGGAAAATTGTTGAGACAAACACTTATATCAGTCAGTGGATGTAGGCTGCAGTAATTGTGAGCAAATGCTTTTTTTATTACGTTTATTTGAATAAAATTTTGCAAACCGTGGCTATCAGCAGACAACATATGAACATTTTTTTTAATGCAAAAATGTTTTATGTGGGTATTTTTGGCCTGTTTAATTTCATTAAAAATGTTAAACCTCTGAAAATAAATATTGCATGGGGGTAAATAAGGACATAAACATGCAATTATCTGTATGACTGAGTACCTTGTTATCTTTGTACAGCCCCTTGTTGGCAGGTCAGATCCTGGAGAGAATTGCTACAGAATTCAATCAGCTGCAGTTCCATGCAGTACAAAGCAAAGGCATGCCTCTGCTGGACAAAGTCAGACCTGTAAGTGTAAGGAAGTCAGTTTGACAGACAGCTGGAAACACTGAGTTGCTCAGTCAACTGAGTACTTCTTTCCTCTGTCCATAAGTTTCAGACAAAGACAGTACACTTCTATGTAGTTATTTTATTGAATAGTAGTGTTTAAAAAAATCAGTACTGACTGTAAAGAACCAGTCTCTGAAATGCTTGACCACATTTATTTTGCTTTGACAGCGTATAGCAGGGATCACCTCCATGTTGCAGCAGTCTCTGGAGGGCCTGTTGATTGAGGGCCTGCAGACGTCCAACGTGGACATGGTGCGTCACTGCCTGAGGACGTATGCCACCATCGACAAAACACGAGATGCCGAAGCTCTGGTGGGACAGGTGCTGGTTAAACCATACATGGACCAGGTAAAAATACCAAACAGTTTCGTATGTTCAAGGCAATCTTGCAAATATTTTAATAAGCAAACAATGAGTAAATGTGTTCCTCAGGTTCTCGTCTTTTTATTATCTATTAACAGTTTAGATAATGTGCCACATGCTTCTTTTCATTTTTATGCAGATGACACCATCTTGTATTGTGGAGCTAACTTAGTACAAGTGCTTTTGAAAAACTACAAGCTGCTTTTAATGTGGTTCCGTCAAATCTATGTGATCTAAAATTTGTTTTGAATTCTGAGAAATCTAAAGTAATGTTGTTTTCTACCACCAAAGCAAGGTCTAAACCACAGCTGTTACCACCCATCATCACATTTCAAGGCTCTCAGATTGAATTAGTATCTCAGTATAAATACTTTGTTTTTTTTATTGATGAATCTCTGAATTTTGTTCCCCACATTCAACAACTGGTAGCCCATCTTAGACTATGGAGCTGTGATTTATATGCATTCATGCACGGGTTGCATTTGTTGGATTGTGTACATCAAGGAGCCTTGCGTTTTATCACTGGTCTTAGAGCCCTTACCAACCACCATTATCTGTATACCAGCATTGGATGGACTGCCCTAGCCACCTGCAGATTTGTTCATTGGCATAATCTAGTTTACAAAGCAATCTTGAGTTTACATCCCCCTTACCTCCTGTCCTATATCATTTAAAAAAAACCTCAGGAGGTCATTTTCAGCCCTTGGATGAGTTCATTTTATTACCTGTACCTAAGGTTCACACTGATTACGGCAACAATTCCTTCCACTTTGCTGCTCCCTCAGACTGGAGTCTACTGCAGAAAGTCTTGAAATTGAAGGAGCTGGTCTCTTTTAATGTCTTTAAGGCCATTCCTAATCAGTTTGTACACGAGACATTTGTTTATAAATGTTTTAACTGATTTTGTACTTTTTTTTTTTTTTTACCTTCTATGGGTGTTTTTTTTTTTTTTTTGCTTTATTTATCATGATGTATTTGATTGTAGTTTAATATCTGTAGTTTTGAATTTGGCAGTGTTTGCTGCTGCTGTTCTTGGCCAGATCTCTCTTGAAAAAGATAAAGGCTTAAATAAATATAAAATTCAATTATCTAATAAATATTTTCCTTAAATGCTATGTTGATGATCTTTATATGGCAAGTAATTGTGATAGTTAATTAGATCTCCTACACAGAATTTCCACAGATTATCAAATTTCTTGTTTTAAATATAATTAAGTCATTTTGACTTTTTCACTTTGTAGGTGATAGTTGAAGAAGTGGTGAAGTCCAATCCAAGTGGTCTCCAGATGATGTACTCCAGACTGTTAGAGTTTGTTCCTCACCATTGTCGACTTCTTAGAGAGGTGACTGGAGGAGCCATATCCAGGTATTATAGTTATCATGGAAACAAGCCAATTCAGTTAGTTCAAAGAATCTGTTTTTCATTTGGGGGCATTTAAATACATTTTTCTTCTGTTCTAAAAAACAATTTGGTTTTCTAAAGGCCCTGTCACACTGTAACATGTTATGTCAAATTATGAAAAGTTTTTCCAACCCTAAAGATGTCAAAGCTGAAGATGAAATTCTACTGGAAGCCCCTTTTGGACCTATACATACTGTAATGCTAACAATTAGATTAAATATATAACCGATAAGAGTAAAATAGTCCTAACAAAATTTTAATAAGTCGTAATCAAAGCTAAAGGCGGTCCAACAAAATATTTGAGCATGCAAACTTTTTTTTTGGCCAGGAATTATATGACCCAAACAGAATATAAAGATATCTACGCAGCACCAGGAGAGACTAAATTCCGATTGTTCTGGTTTCCTAGAGACACTAAGTACACAACAAAATGTATTTAATGGCTACAAAAAGTGGATTTTGCATGATATGTCTCCTTTAAATATGTCAATGGGAAAAAAAGTGCTAACATTTTTAATACTGCTGTTTCCTCAGTGACAAAGCTGACACAGTTCCAGGTTATGATTTTCTGGTGAACTCCGTGTGGCCTGAGATGATCAAAGGAATAGAGGAAAGGTTGGCTTACATCTTCAACCCTGGAAACCCTGACATATTCTACGAGGTATGCCATGTTGTATATTAAAATATGTATATATATTTGATTGTTTAGTTTCTCCAAGATGTGTTACTTTTTTATTTTTTTATTTCCTTTGTGGCATTTTAGCGTTACAGCGTTAGTATGGAGTTTGTACGGCGGTTTGAACGTCAGTGCAGCTCACAGGCCAGTGTGAAGAGACTAAGAGTTCACCCCTCATTTACCAGCTTCAACAACAAGTGGAACCTGCCTGTCTACTTTCAGCTACGGTGAATATTTATTTGATTTGTTTTATATTTCACATATTACTTCCACAGTAAAAAAAAAACAACAAAAAAAGCTCAGTTCAGCCTAAGGTCAGCCTAAAATTAAACATTTCAGAGTTAAGGTTGCTTCTTCAACAGAGATAATGTGCCATCTTCACAACTAGATTAATACACAAATCAGCCTTTCTATTTACTCCTGAATGATGTTTACTAAATGCTAATTTTTTTAGCAGTTCTTCAAACTATTGCACAGCTATTTTTTTACAAACATTTCCAGAAGTTTATTGTATCCTAAACTGATAGGTATTACTTATAAAGAAAAACATAATTATTTCAAGTAATGTAATAAACCTAAATGTTGTGTCTTTTAAATAGTCAGATGTCGCTGTAAGTGCAATTCCTGAGTGTTTTTGTAGAATCGATGTGTCTTGTTTTCAGGGCTCAAGAGATGAGCTCAGATTAAAATTGCAGCCTGTCAGCACTTGGCAGAATCCCACAGCTCGAACAAAGACCATTTTTACAGGAAATTTTTACTGGGAAATTGCTTATGGCTTAAGTTTTCTGAAGGCTGATGACTCGAAGCAAAATGTAAATTGTGTGTCAGCGCATTACTAAACACAGACATGACACTAAAACCTTGGCAGGACGGCCATGGATCTGTGTTTGTCAACCCCCTCCTGCCCCCCACAGATACACTCACTGTAAAATACACAACGTGCAGGTTCATCGCTGCACGTCAAAGCAAAGATTAAGTGTTGTGTTCCCATTTCACAACACAGACCTCCATGGATCAGCTTTACTGGAAAGTCAGAAACTTCCATGATATTTGTCTGTATTTGTAGCTCATAGCGTATTGTTCTGTCCTCTCTTCAATGATTCACTTTGTTCTATAGGTACAAGGAAATAGCTGGACGCCTGGAGAACGCTATAAGTGATGGATTAGAGGCAGCACCAGGTAGAAAAAGATGCTTTATTATAATAAAGTGTTTATTAGTTAGATTGCTTATGATAACTGTGTATTTGTTTATTTCCAGCTGGTAGCGTGTACCACTTGCAGGTTTCCGAGGTTTTGTGGAGCTGTTTAATGAAATGCTGGTCTGACAAGGTGTATCTGTCACCTCTGGCCCATCGCTTCTGGAAACTGACTCTGCAGCTGTACTCACGATATGCCAAGTTTCTTGAAGAGGTAAACAAGGGTAATTCAATATTTGCAGGTTTTCTACTATTCACTTAAAATCCAACACACTGGACTGTTTTTGTGGGAAGATCCAAAATGGCATAGACTAATTTACTGCAAACTGGAGTTGCCTGTTCTTAATTCTCATTCTGATCTGTCTGCACAGGTGTTGACAAAGACTCCAGCCCCTGAGGTGCCGAAGGAGCCAGTCAGGCCTCTGCCCAGCTCAGCCTCCTCCACTTCCAGTCGAACGTCACTCGATGAGGGAGGCAGTGAGAGCGGGGGTCCTGCCTCTCTGTCCACCAAACAGCTGGTTTACATCGCTGCTGACATCCAGAAGCTGCAGGAGCAGGTACACACACTCATCTCTATATATTTGTGTGGATTCTATATTGACTTCCATTAATTTCTAGAGCCTAATCTTGACCCCTTACCCTAAACCTAACCTCACAGGTACACACTTAACCTAAACATAATTCATACCTAATCTCTGACCCACAAATGGGATTTTTCCAATGTGTGGACCAGGCAAGTGTTCAGACAACAGCAAAATTTCCTCAAAAGTTAGTATAATGTCAAAAATGTCCACACACCAATACAAAAACATGGGTGCAAAACACACACACATACACACAAATCAATGTTTGGAAGACCCTATCAACTGAAATCATGTTGTATTTTATCATGTAATGAAAAGTAACATCTTTACACTTATTATCAATGTAAGTTTCAGAGGTCTTGTAATCTAAAAATATATTTGCTTTCTTTAAACTTCTTTGTAGTATTTTGCTGTTCTTTTCAGCATTTCCACACTGACAGTCATCTTTCTTTTAGATTCCCGATTTGTCAGAAGTGGTCCGGCAGAGGTTAGAAGCTATTGGATTCAAAAACTTTGCGGCTGTTGACAGTAAGTTCTTTAGATGAAAAACATAGCTTTACATTCGTTTTCTTTTGCTGCCTTTTCCTAATCTTCTTGACGTATTATTTTTGGTATTTAACAAAAAGTGAAGAACAACTTCGGAAACTTTCCTTTTTGGTGATTTGCAGTCAGCAGAGCATCTTCAAAGTTTTTGTTTTTGGGTGTGAGGCGATCATAAAAGTTAGTTTTCATTGACATAATGTATGCATCTTTGTATGACTTAAAATAGAAGGCCATGTGGTCTTGCATATTTACAAGCACTTAATTTTCCACTCAGATGGTCTGGCAGACTCTAAGGCTTGCCTGTCAACCAGTGCTCCTTCACTGAACACCAGGATGACTCAGCATCTGACTGAACGCTGCTGCCGCTTCCTGAAAAGTGCTTCTGAGGTTCCAAGACTCTACCGCAGGACAAATAAAGTAAGTAGACTTGTTTTACTTTTATTTTAATATAATTTTTTTTTGTCAATACTTTTGGCTTTTTAAATGCAAAAGTTTTCTGAAAAGAAATCTGTAACATAACCCATTATAAGTACAAGAGATAAAAATAATTTATGCCTTTAACGTCAGACTTCTCTTCTGTGCAGGATCTTCCTGTGCGTGCTTCAGCTTACATGGACAACGCCTTACAGCCGTTACATCAGTTGTTGACTGACTCCACAGGGCTGGTTACGCCCCAAACAGCACAAGGATGGCTGCGAGTAACACTGTCTGACTGCACACAGAAGTAAGTTTAAAAATACAAATCCATAACTAAATAAATCCAGAGTGAGCCATTTGTTAAAACGGTATTTCTGATGACCATCTTTGTGAAAAATGTGCTTCCACCTTTGTTTTCTAATTGGCATTCAGGTACTATGAGACCATTTCAGAGGTTCTGAGCTCCGTGAAAAAGATGGAGGAGAGTCTGAAGCGTTTAAAGCAAGCCAGAAAGGGTGCAGCTGCGATTACCACAACCGGAGCGAACGGCGGACCATCAGACGACAGCAAAATTCGACTTCAGCTGGCTCTGGATGTGGAGTATTTGGGGGAACAGGTATGTCTCGGTATACAAACAAAACCTATATTTTTAAAAAGTTTAAGCTACCAAACTACCATCATAACTCTGCTGTTGTGTGTTTCAGATTCAGAAAATGGGCCTTCAGCCAAATGACATCTCCATGCTCTCCCCCCTGTTGGTGCTTGTGAAAGAAGCCCGAGAACTTGCAGAACAAAACCATTAGAAAATTGGGTCTAAAGGGATTTTAACTTCTAAATGTGATGTACGCCTCTACATTTTCTGTAGACTTGCAGAGTACACTAACCTGAGGTAGAAGTTGTGGTGTGTAGCGATGAAACTGAAGGAAAAAAATCTGTAATTATTATGCAAACCTCAGAGGCCACAGTGTATGTATTTTAAAGATGGCATGAATACAATGAATTGTATCGTGCTGTGGCATCATATACTACCGAGTAGTTATATGAACTACTGTATATATGCTATTATACTGAACATCCACAGGTCAGAATGTTGTGTATAAAAAAGCTCAGATTTTATCTGCCATTTGTCTAATGTCTACTTAATCTTAAACAGGTTGTGTAAAATGTTCAAATCAAAGTTGTGGAAAAAACAATTTAACATAATTTACTTGGGAATAAACTGGCTTTGGATACATTTGAAATGAGTGGGTTTGAGTTCAAAGGTCAGCAGGTTGTAGTTGTTTATTTATTCTGCACAACACATTTCTTGATCAAGTTATAAGTAATAACCCATTCATACTGAATGATCATAATGAAACGCTTCATGTGTGGCTTCATTTAGGAAAAATTTTATTTTTGCTATCACAAAAGAGGTTCCTAATTACAATATACAAAATATGTAATTTAAAATAAAACTAAACAATTGTATTTCTGAAAAATATTGTAGAGAAGCAAAGAGATTTTAATTAAATGACTATAAAAATGAGTCAGCGTGTAGTAAAATCTTTTTTATAAATACTGCAATGGGACACACTGAAGTTTGCTGTAAGATAAGCATAGCTAAGAAAAACAATAGTGCTTTTAAACATTGCGAGATATCTTATTTTTTACTCTGAGCTTCATCTTGCATTTTTGTCATTATTTCAGATAGATGTTTTTTGTTCAAAGTATAAGCCTTTAGACTGTAGGGTTGACAAGCTTTCCCATGAGGAGGTAAGATGCATAATGTTCTTCTATGACAGAGAAGAAGAATGGCCTGTTGAAGGACAGTTTCAGAGGGACCCCTGCTTCCTGTTCTATGTCCTGAGGTTCTGCTTCTCCATCCGACATCTCAAAGTTCACAGTGTTGATCGCCTGAAAGGATGCAATAAGAACTATAACAACTGATATACACTTCAAAGGCTATTTTACAATGAAAAATATAACTCTGGTTAACCTTATCTACGGTGAACGGACTGGTGTTGCTGAGCTGACTGAACTCAGCCTGGGAGCCCAACAGGCTAGACTCGAGCACTGGCTTAATGTTGTTCAGCAGGTCGCCCAGGTTGTTCTCAGAAGACAAAGAGAACTTAGGAAGGGTCAGCTCTAACAGGCTGGGATAAGAAAAAGTACAAAACCAAAATTAGATTGGACATTTTTGTTTTTCCTCTAAAATCCCACAAAACTCTTACCCTTCCTGGAGGTTCTGGTGCCATCTTTCCATGAGCTTTCCTAACTTTGACTCTGTTGACTGTATTTCATGGAGACCGACGCCTTCATGAGGCAGAACCAGCAATATGTAAGAATGTTTACTCAAGGAGAGTTTCACAACTGTGCACTTGTTCCCCTTCAAAACAACACACAACAGACGAGTCAAATCCTTTTGCTCATCTTTGTTTCATTGCAGCGTAAGTGCAGTAAGCACCAATCTGTCTGATAGGATTTACCTTGTCACTCCAGTAGTGGTAGTGTCCTGTGCGGGTCATCATTGGAGTCATTACTGTTGTTGTTTCATCCACGTGAAACTCCTGCAAGGAGGTTTTATCTGGCTGGAAAGCGGTTGTCCAGTTGCCTAAATAACCAAAGAACAAAGTCAGGTACATTGGTTTTTCTTGGAACAGATTCTTTTGTTAAGTAAACCTAAAATTATAGACCTTTGTAGCTGAAGGATGAAATGAACAGAAAGTTGCTGCTTGGGGTCAGATCTTTGTAGACATTCTTCATCTTCCCGTCTGAGGTCCTCTCCACAAAGTTGTTCAGCAGTGCTTCTGCCTGAGGGTTTGAAAAGTCCACGCCCCGAATGAATGACACATCTGAGAAATCCTGTGTGCCTTGGATAAAGTCTCCAGAAAGATGAACGTCCTTGGGAGCAAAGGCCCACACCTGGGTGGTGATTTGGTCTTTGGGTCCATCTTTCACCATAGAGTTAATGGCCTGTAGGGTACTTAGAACCTTGTGTCCATCCACTAAAGATACACAGTCCTCTCTATCAGTGCCCCTACTCAGACCAAGAAAATCCTGGGAGAAAAGAAGATCATTTCTAATCAGATGAAAATCAATAAAAAAAAAATAAGGGATCAAAATGTTATGCTTCACAAAAAATACCACTTGAGACCCCTAAGAACAAATCAAATTATGCACCTGGAAAGACTTGGCTGTCCTCTTAGAGGCTCCCAGGTAGAAGTTAACGAGTGACCCAAAAGTGCTGACCGGAGAGAGGAGCATGTTGGTGCTGTTTTGTCTTCTGCCAAGAGCCTGAAACATCAGCTCACCCAAAGTGTTGGACAGCTTAGCCAGGACGTTGGTCCTCTGTGTGATGTTCTGCCTCTGCTCATCCAGTTTTGACAGATCCCTGTCATCTGGTGTCAAGACTTCAATATCTAGCGGGGCCACAGGGATGGTCTCCGGAGGCTTGACGGCCGGGTTCTGCAGAGGCTCACAGCTGACATTCTTAGCAGCAAAAAGATGGAAGGGGTGAACGTAGACACGGTTGGCTTGGCTTCCAGGGAGGCAGCAGAGGAAGACCACGAGAAGATAAAACTGTAGCTTTTTCATTTTACCTTTGATCGGTAGTGAGGATGATTTTTTTTTCTGTGGGTAAAACACACACGTGTAATTTTAGACTTTGAGCCAATTAACCTATACTTGTTCCAAGTGATCTCTGAATGTTAGAGAAACATGAGAGAAGCATTCATCCCAAATTTTGTCTGGATCTGGTTTTGGTGTGCTGAATGTCAGTGACTGATTGATTATATTTTTTGTGTTTTTACTCAGTGAATGACCACAGACCTTGCCCCTTGCAACAGAGATAATAAACACACGTCCCCGTGGCTCTCTGCGATTGTGTATATTTAGATGGATGGATCCTGTTTCATCAGGATTGTTTTTTTTCTTTTACACAAAATGGATAAAACTGCCTTCAAACAGATACAGAACACATTTCCATAATCAAATCTACAATTGACCGTGTATATAATCAATAAAGCTGAATCAGAAAACTCTCTTACATATGAATTGCTGTTCATAACCATAAATGTTCAAATTAATATTTATAGAGAGGGTTATTGGAATCTTTGTTGCCATTTTCCTGCGGTTGGTGATTTGCCTCCCATAATTTTTAACAATTTATGTATTGGGCTCAGGCAAATTTAGGACTTTATCCTGTGACTTGAATATGGAGGTGGGTGGACTGTTGGACTCTTGGGGACGAACAAACACATGATTTTTCTTTGTTTAGACAAGTACCACAAGACATGGCCTTGGTTCCTGATCAATAAATGCTCATAAACTCAGTCAAACTACATGTGAATGTAAGGATATACATGTAAAAATATAATAGTGATGATTTTTAACCAATGAAACATTTTCCAACCTTTTTAACAACATTCCTAAAATTTTAACAAAATAATTAGCATTTTATGAGTTACTTAATCCTACTTATTGTTGCAAATAATTTATTTGATGGCAAAACTCTATTTTTGTTTTTAAGTCTTGATACATTTATCCAGTTTACGAAAGTATTCCAAACAATGATCTACATATGAGAAAGTCAAATTTGCTCTTACCTTGTATGTCTGCAGCTGCTGAGCAAAGTTTGAAAGTGAGGTTTTGACATCCCTGCTCTCTTTTTAAATCCAGCAGCATTGCTCATGCTCTTGTTACAAATTAACTCAAGGATTATTGATTGGGGGCTCTGCTGTCATGACTCACAGTCCGCTTTGTGCTGATGGACTTCTGCTATAGAGATTATTAGATAATGAAAAATAGGAAAATTAGAGGGTTTAAGTATGAGGTCAATTCAGTGAAGTGGGAAGCAGAGACTCGTTGGCGTTATCCAACTTTTAATATCATCTCACTGAAATTTTATCATATTGTAGTAATGTTTATTTCTAAATACTGGGGTGACTCAGTGTTCTGGGTGCGTGTTTTATGTTCTTTGTAATTTTCCTTAACGTAGGCCTCAAGCAAATATAAACAAGCCAACATCAAACTATGGTGGCCCTGAAATGCAAACTCACTGACTTTTCCACAAAAACATGAGCAAAAACAACATATTTCACAAAACATGAACACAGATACAGTTTACTTTGTTTTTATCATCATCAAACTGATTTTTTTCCTGGTGATAGCACAGCATGATATGAGGTGTTGATGTAATTTCCTGTTTCTGATTTTTTTTTATTTATTTTTTTGTGGTCCCATCTGTATTTTTTGTACTGTGGACTTGTGAAACATCATTAATCAAGGGGGTGGGGGTGACTTGGGCCTGTGAACACAAAGTTTCCTAAATGCAGGAAAAACAAAACAAGAGAGGGTTTTTTCCTCTTTATTTGGATACTTTTTGGTCAGTCAATAAGGTTTTTGCAGTCCAGTGTAAATAAAAAAGTAGAAATGGAGAACTGAAAACACAAAACACTGAGGCAATATAAAGCAAACAAGAAATTAGAGCTGCGTTACACTTTTCTAATTTCCAATCATGCAAAGATGTTTATGACAGTATTTTCTTGTATATTAAGGAACTTTAAAGCAGGAGGTCACAGTCAAACATCACAGCTTACTTGGTTTCATGCATCTAGAACAGAAGTGTCAAACCCATTCTCACCAAGGTCCACATGAGTGTTATAGTCAGCCTCAAAGAGCCAGCTGTAATTAACTTAGATGTTTTGTATTTAACTTAGACTAAACATGTTCCTTCCTCATTGCCATGGCTGAGCACAGTTACTTAACAATAACTGAGCTCAGTGTGGTATTTCCTGCATAGAAACAGCATTTTAACACATTCTCTTATAAACACTGAAAGGTAATACATGTACGACTGACTAAATGCGAAATAAATAATACAGAAATACTATTAAAAGTAAAAGTAGGAGAGTTTTACTCACAGTTGAGTTGTGGTGAGTAGCTGCCATCTAGAATTCTGAACTTTCCCAGTTTCTGACAGAGAATTCCTATTGGAGGGTTTAAATCTACAACTTGTAAGTGGGAAATTCCTACTTCCCAGTACAATGGGCTGCAGCAACAGTAGCCAGCAAAAAAGCAGTGAAAAAGAGAACTTGCATGGTGCTTTTTTGCTGGCTACTTTAAACCCTGTGTACCTTCACCTAGTGGTGGGATAGCATCATTTTGCAGGTAAAATAAACACCATGCATTGTGGGAGATATAGTTTATGCTCAATGCTGGCTTTAAAGCAACATATGCTTATTTTTAGACATTTTTACATCTTTGAACCTCTCACGAGCCACATAAAATGTCATGGTGGGCCACATTTTGGCCCACAGGCAATTAGTTTTACACGTGGTTTATCTTTGAAGCCCTCGAGGGCCACATAAATTGTATTTGTTGTCAATGAAAACCCTTTTTGATGATGTATGGTATTGATTTTTAGAAGTGTTAAATAGATTGTATTATTGTTTTTATGCATGTAACAGGTCCCCTTTTTAAATGAGACAATGAGTCTCAGGAGATTTACCTGTGTAAATAAAGGATAAATAAATAAAAAATAAAATAGTTTGTCACAATGCGTGTTTAGGATCTTTCAATCAACACCCTGAATCTCACATTATCAAGAATGAAACCTGAAAGTTTGTTCTGAGTATATTGAGGTAATGTCCCTCTGATAAAAGGCTGCAACGACAGATGTTCATATGAGTTTTATTTTGTTGTTTTTTTTACCTGAAAGAAGCAGCGGAGTTACATAATGTAATGGCTTAGGTCAGCGATGTTTAAAGAGAGAATCTAATACCTGAAACTTACATTTGCAGTGTTAAGGCAATCAATAAAATAAAGAATTAACAATTTTCACATACAAATTCTAATCCCTATTTTATTAGAACTGATGATCATTTATTATAACATCTAAAAATAGTGCCTTTAGTATTTCAGAATTGATTTTCTAACAGGTATGTTTGTTTCAATGTCTCCTTTCTATCAGCTGTTCTGTGAAGGAACCTAACCCTTCTCATGTGTTTGGTTTGTTTTTAAATCCAGCTGTGTAAAATATATAAGTATTAATAAAGGCAACATTCATGGTTTTATTGTGGAAACAGCCCATCTGTTTCAACAAGGCAGGATACACTAGAGTCTTTCATAAGGGAGATAAACGTCACCATGTCTGGTTGATTATTTTACAGACATTCTCGCTGTAAAAGTAACAGCTGATAATGGTAAACGAAGAGTCAATAAGAGTAAAAAAAGAAACTTTATTTTAAATTTAGGTTTAAATTAAGTGAAGCAAAGCAAATTTTCAATTGAAATTTGACATTTTAAATAAAATGACTTCATTGCAGTTTGTAGATTTTTACTCTCAAATGTTTTTATATGTTTTTTTATTTTTATTAAAATTAAACACATTTTTGTTTGATTAAATAAAATAGCAAAAATATTCCTATATCATATGAAAGGCAAAATATTTATTCAGACCTGAACAAATTATCAGTTGTACTCACTGACAAGTATGAGCACTTGTAATGCACTTTAAATGCAGGAAAAGAAAAACATTTTTCAAGACCTCAAGACAGATGGATTTGCAGAAACATTTAAATAAAAATTACAATTATTAATCTGTTAGCAGGTTATAGTTCATGAAAATATAAGTTGGTGTGACTCTAACTGACAGCAGCTTTAGCTGATTTTTATTTGATTAGATTTTTTTGGCCAAAACAAAATTGAATCTTCTGTAAGATTTTTCTTTTGTGCTTTATTTTGTGCTTATGATTTAAGTGCACAAGTTTCCCAAAACCTATCATGAAATTTAACTTAGACAAATACCTTCAAACACATCCTGAAACTTGACGAAAATAATCCCAGTTTATTATATTGAGGTAGCTGTGTGTTTCTCATGCACATAAATTACAGAGTAATATTTCCCCCTCGACATGTGGTGACATCAGGAACTTTATTGGTGCTATAACAAGTCAGTCGTTGACTATATAAGCTTCGTTGTCCAGGACCAAAAGCAACCTGAACGGATTCACCATGTGGGCCTTCTTCATCTTTTGCAGTGTGTTCATCACACATGGAGCACAAGGTACTGTTCACTGTTTTTTTTTTCTCGATGTCTTGTTTTTTCCCTCAAAGCATGTTTCATACTTTAGTGTTTTAGCAGCAGTCTACAAAATTTGCTTTTACGCTGAAAAGTTTCAAAGATTTTGTAGTTCTACGATTGGTAACCTTGATGTCACTCATGCACTGACTTGAGATCTTTTTTCTATGAACCAGGTTGGACAACACCAGAAATGGAATATTCCTCACCTAGTGCAGGTAGAAATTTGAACTTCTAAATCTATTATGAACCTGAAATATCCCCTTAAAGTTGATTTATTGTCTATGGTCCTTGAAAGGTCTGACTTATTGTTGCTTTTATATATATATTTTTTCTCTAGCCGTAAGCTGTGGTGGTTACTTGTACAGCAGCAGTGACACATTTTACAGCCCCAACTATCCAACAGACTACCCAAACAACGCATACTGCACATGGTACATTAGACCAAACCGTCAAATCATTGAGTTGGAGTTCTTTAATGTAAAGTAAGTAAAATACTCATTATATACAGAAGGTGATTACATTGGCTGTTTTTGTTGTGTATTTTAAGCTAAACTCGTTTTCCCCACAGCACTGAGTGTGGATTTGATTACATCAAAGTCTATGATGGCTCCAGCACTGAAAGCAGGTTACTGGACTCCATTTGTAGCGCAAACAGAATCGTCTTCCACTCTACTCGCCAATATTTAACTGTGACCTTCAGGAGTGACTCTTCAGTCACTCGCCCAGGATTTTATGCAACCTACAGAGTTGTAGGTAGGTTTTTAAGTGTTTTACGAGATGTCATGTGTGCCTCCTTTTACATCCGAACTTCTTGTCTGCTGTCTCTGAAGCTGGAGGTTTGTGTAAGAATAACTGTGGCTACGAGGTTGGAAACTGCTCCTGCTCTTCAAGTTGTGAATACAGGGGGAAGTGTTGTGCTGACTACAGAGGTAAGCTGGGTTTGGAAAATAAATGCATTCCTTTTAGAGTGCTTTGAATCACATTCATGGTTACAAATTAAAAAGACATAAATCAAAGATGGAATGAAAATTCATTAATTTAAATCTGTCATTCTTAATTTTTCCATTTCAGAAGTTTGTCAAGCCACATCTGAAACACCGGCTACTGCAGTTACAACTGAAACAGGATATACAAGTACAGATCCAACTTTTTTATTATCATTCTGAAAGTAACATTTCTACGGAGCCCGCCTGGTGACATTGAATAAAAAAGTTAATAACACATGACCATGAGATAATTTTGAGCAGCCGCGTCTCCTTGAGAGAGATACAGACATTGTTGGAGTCAGATTGTTTATGATTTTGTTGTTTTTGCATTTAACTGTTTAAAAGGTACACCACACTTATAATTATTATTATTTTCTTTGGTGTAATTTTAACTCAGAAAACAAAAATGGTTCGATCTAAAGTGCTCATTTTCATAGTAGTATTTACAAGATGACATTGAACGCCCTAAGTGTGTGTCAGGAAACAGATTTTTTTACTGTGTTCCTGAACATAACTGATTTCTGCAGCAAGGGCATCGAGTGAGAGAGGAGCCAGTTTTGAGCATTGATCTTTAAATAAATACAAGTGACTGAAGTATGTCATTCATTCATATGTTAATTAAATTAATTCAAACTTGTTAATGTAAACAATCAACAGTCCCTGCATAGAAATTAATGCATTAATTATCCCATGGCATTGCATTATTTATTTATTTTGCTTAATCTAATGTCATCGGACGGGCAGTGTAAATTTCAGTCACTTTTGTCAATGTAAAATATTTTTGACATTTTAAAAACAAATCATGGTATTTTTTCCCCAGGTCAACCATCATGTCAATACAACTGTGGCTATCACATGGGAAGCTGTTCCTGCAGAAGCTATTGTCAGTCCCATGGCGACTGTTGCCATGACTTTAGCTGTAAGTGCAAAGCTTAACAAGTCAGTAGCATCAGTTGGATCTAGTTGGCAAGCAGTCCCTAAAATAACAGTATCACAGTGTGCAGACACTGAGACAATTGCATCTCTTTGGCTCAGTATATTATTTATTAATCAGCATATCACCAATCAAAATCTTTTTTCTATTAGATTACTGCCCAACAACTTCTTATCCAGAACCAACCACAGGTACAAAAACATGTTGAATTTCATCTGAATCTGATTTATCTTCAAGTGTTTCATTTTTTATTGCTTGATGTGTAACCACAGCTGTGTTTTTTAGATCAGCCGTCATGTCGTTACAACTGTGGCTATCACATGGGAAGCTGCTCCTGCTCATATTCCTGTCAATACAATGGAAACTGTTGTCATGACTACTACTGTAAGTGCTAACTCAATACCATAAATGGGATTATAGTTTATTAGAACGAACAGCTCATTACCTCATGTCAGTAAACAAAAATGTAACACAAAAAAATAAATAAATAAATTTTTTTCTCTGTTTTGCAGCATACTGTAGTTACACCACGGACAATCCTATCACAGGTATGAAAACTGCTCAGTATGTTAAAAACAAACCTAACAATTAAATACTTCAAACATTTGAACATTTGTGTGTGTTGCAGCGCAACCATCATGTCGATACAACTGTGGTTATGGCATGGGAAGCTGCTCCTGCAGAAGCTCTTGTCAATACTATGGCGACTGTTGTCATGACTACTCCTGTAAGTATCCCTGAAAGCACAACCGAGTAGCCAGTGCTCAGTTTGATCATAAATATAACATTGTTCTGTGAAAATGGCCTTCAAACAGAGAACTGGGGAACGTTTCCCAAGACAAAAGATCAAATGTAACATCATTAAAATACTGCGTTGGTGATGCTAGTTAATTGAGTAACTAGCAGTTGGGTAATCAAATTATTTATAAGAGAGATGACCCCATCACACCTCAGAATCTCAATTTAACCCTTAAGTGAACATTTGTCTGAATATGATCAAATATGACCATATTAATATGGTGCTTTTTCTTCATTTGTAACTGCAATGAGTTGTTTTCAAACTTTTTTTTCCTTTAGAACAAAAAATGTTCCTCTTTCTTGGCAATACTAATGCTCTTTAATTCTATCATATACAAATATTACCCAAATAATTCCCACGTCTGACATGTCTGTCCCATCAATAAAGTATAATTCAATTCAATTCAATTCAATGTTATTTTTTATTGACACAATTAAAACAACAGATAGTTGACTCCAGAACATAGGCATGCCTTTGTCTGCATTAACAAAATGAACTAATTTTTGTGTATTTTATGCACAGAGAAAGTCTTGAAAGACTGCATTTTATTTCTGTTCTCTTAGCTTACTGCTATGAAACCACCTACCCACCTGTTCACCACACCACAGGTACGAAACACTCAACAGCTACACTGAATAAACAACCTGTCATTTATTCTGCTGACAGAGCAACTAACTATTTCTGTGCTTCACAGAATGGGTCACATGCCGTTACAACTGTGGCAGACACTTTGGAAGCTGCTCCTGCTCAAGCTCTTGTCAATACAACGGGAACTGCTGCCACGACTACTACTGTAAGCATCATATTACAAGAAACACAACAGGATCCTAACTTTTACCCAAGTAATTCTGAAAACGTATTTTTGTTTTTAACAGCCTACTGTTCAACCACAACACCTTCAGGTAGGACTGTCCTGCAGAATTAATATGATGTATTTTTAGTTTATAGCAGTAACATGGTGTGTTTTTGCAGTAGGTTCCTGTGGAGGCTCTTTGTCAGGTTCTGGCACATTTTCAAGCCCAAATCATCCCAACTACTACCATGACAATGCCTACTGTGTTTGGCAGCTCAGAGCTGCAAACGCCCAAAGAGTCTTCCTGGCATTCACATACCTACAGTGAGTAAAAAAAAAAAAAAGTAAAAAGGGAAAAATAAAGGAAATTACAAATAGAACTTCAGAATGTGGATAAATATGTTAAAATGTCCATTTTTTGTTCAGTTTATTATTCAATATTTACAACATTTCATGGCGTATTTTACAAACAGGCTGGAAAACTGCTGCTCCTGTGACTACATTTCAATCTACGATGGGCCGTCTGTTAGTTCACGATATTTGGGGAAAGTGTGCAACAACAGTCTGAGCACTTTTTCATCAACTTCCAACTACATGACTGTGCTTTTCCGTACGGATGGTTCTGTGGTCGGCCGAGGCTTCGCTGCTGAGTTTATGAGCTCTTTGAACCCAAGCTCAGGTACAATTACATAATTCGAATGTATCAGACATCCAGTTTAAAATGCATTTGTGACAAATGTTTGTAGATCAAAGAAAAAAAAAATCTGTTTTGATCTTTTCTATTGAACAATAGCCACACAATAGATAAAATTAATAAATCCTCTTTTTTGTCATTAATGTCTCTAGGAGTGCAGACAATTTGAATTTAGTCTCTCCTGGTGCTGTGTAGATATCTTCTGTTCAGGTCACATATTTCTACCCATTCAGTTTTCTCTATTTTCAATGACATTTTCTGAATTATTACGTCACAGTATTTGCGACAGAACTGCCAAATAAGGTCTGGACTTACCAACTACAATTTTGTCGTCTTCCTTCTGCTCTGGGTCAGACTCTGGCTCCAACATGTAAGGCTGGATGAAAAAGTCTCTCGTTGTTGACATCTTTTAATTAACTTAACGTAAATAAAAAGTTGGAGGGGGTGGGGGTGTGTGTGTAAAGTGCCTCATTTATATTTAAAGAGACAGCCTCAAAAGGAGTTGATGCCTCTCAGCAAGAAGGTTGCCGGATCAAATCCCAGCCCGGGGACCTGTCTGGGTAGAGTTTGCATGTTCTCTCCGTGCGTGCGTGGGTTCTCTCCGGGCACTCCGGCTTCCTCCCACAGGGCAAAAACATGACTATTAGGTTAATTGGTAACTCTAAATTGTCCTTAGGTGAGTGAGAGAGTGAAAGGTTGTCTGTCTCATTTGTCTCTGTGGCCCTGTGATGGACTTGCGACCTGTCCAGGGTGTACCCCGCCCCTCGCGGGGTACACCCTGGACAGGTCCATATCTAGCGCATGTTACTGCTAGATATGGACACCATTGAAAGGAAAAAATAGGTATAGATAATGCATAGATGGATGGATAGATACAATATCAGATATACAATCTATAGTTAATTGAATGTATAGAATTGAACTGTGCACCTAGAAAATAATAACCCCCCCCCTTATTTATGTAAAAAGGATGGATTTAAAAGCATGATATGCCTCCTTTAAAGTCCGTTAGGTTCATCTTCAGGGGCTCAAGAATCATGCCCAAAATTTTTCTGGAATTTCTTACATTGTCTGTTAAACTACTTTTGTTGTAAACAAAGATGCAAATTATACACTGCTAAAGAGGTTAAAACATTTAGGAGGGTATTTTCTCACAACTTCATTGTAGCCATAAACATTTCAGTTGCTGTGTTTGAACAGTTAATTCCATCTTCTCTCAGGTCGAGTGGACTGCTCCTCAGACAACATGAACATTGTGATCGATAGATCATACCTAAACTCTCTGGGCTATGACGGCCACAGCTTGTACCTGAATGATCAGTACTGCAGACCGCGGGTTTCAAGTCACCAGGTGGTCTTCAGCTACTCCCTTAACACTTGTGGCAACATCAGAAAGGTTAGACAACTGAATGAATAAATGGTGTTTTCTCAACTATGAATCTTATTTTGCAATACTCTTTATTTGACAGTTTGAGAAAGGCAGAATTGTGTACACCAACAGCATTCGAGCCTACCCCTCTACATACGGAGAGATTACACGTCAAACTCACCTTAAGATGGATGTCAACTGTCTGATGGAGCCAGACTCAGTTTCCCAGATTCTGTTTGAAGTCTATCATGGCGATAATGGCACCATCTCTGGTTCTGGAAGATACAACACCAGCATGGCTTTCTACACATCCCCAAGCTTCTCCAATGAAGTACGTGTAGGCAACAAAGAGGTGAGGATTTAAGATTTCTGTTCAAAAACACAATGCTGGTAGTATTTTATGTTTACACCCAGGTAACTGAGGTCCCATATGAGGTTACACTCAACCAGGACTTGTATGTGCAAGTGGACACAAGGAGGCATGACAGCAGTCTGGTCCTGTTTCTCGACACCTGCGTGACTTCCCCAACACCTTTTGATTTCCATACTAGGCCATACTATTTGGTTCGTGACGGGTAAGATGATACAATTTCTTCTGTAACTTACCTATATTGGTTTAATTGAGCCATTTCTAAAAATGAATCGTTTGTGTCTCACCCTCAGATGTCGCGTTGAGGACACCTACCGGTCGATCATCTCTGGCACCTCATATCGGGCCCGTTTCACGTTTAAAGCCTTCAAGTTTCTGCGAGCCACAGAAGCAGTGTACATTCAGTGCAAGGTTCTGATTTGCCCCGCTTCAGACAGCAACTCTCGCTGCCGCCGAGGCTGCAGCAGACGTGTGGCCAGAGAGCTGGAGTCAAAACACGACAGCCACACTCTGGTCGTGGGTCCCATTAAGCTCAAGGGTCAGTCTGCATCTGAATGTAATTTTTAGAACTGAAACAGAACTTGAAGAACAAGTAGAAGAAAAACTATCATTCCAAGAAGACATTACAAACATTTTTTTTATTCTCTTTTGCAGACTCTGAGGAAAAGGAGGAGCCTGAAAAGCAGAACAAGACCTAACTTGATCCTCCTTTGACATGCTTTAATCAACTGTCTTCTGTTTCTATTGAGATACTGAATCATACTCACTATTTCCTTCTCTTACTACCCAATTAAATGCATCATGAAAAGACCGTCTGTGTGTGTTTGTCTCATTATGTGAAATACACAACTGAACAGTTAACATCTTACATAAAAGAAAAGACACTCGCTGAAGTTCAGTTAGAAAACCCTTTACTTATAAATTAGTAATCAGTTTCACAATAAAATGAGTTACCATCTCAGCTCAGAAAGATGGTGATCGCCAAAAGGTGGAAACATTCACTGTTACCTATGAATCTACGACACATTGAGAACATATAAGGCAGCCTTTACTGAATGTCCCATTACTGTTAAAGATCATTAACAAGGAGGGGCTCCTAAAAACAACTACATCCTCTACACAGGTTGCTAAGCAACAGACAACAGTGCCCAAAGACAAACAACAACTCCACTGAAGTAGTAGTCTTATGATTTTGCTTTTTTCCGACACTGAACATCTATAAAACCATTCAGAATACAATACTCAGTAAATATATATATATATATAAAAAACACTGGGATTCATAAAATCAATGGAAAGTCTCGGTCCGAACTGTTATAAAGGCGCAAACATGGCAACCTCGGTGCTACGTGGCAATCTTGAAAAAAGTCACAATACATAAAACTTGATGATTTGCCTAAACAAAGAGGCACTGGATATAAAAACAACTTAATTTAATATAAAAAACAAAGATGAAATGATGTAAGTAAAAGGATAAAACCCTTTCAATCTAAATGACTTATAATTTTATGACATTAGTGCACTTCATGAAACAAAGAACACAAAGTGGTTGACATGGTTTGGCCAGCTGTAACTGCTGATGCCATTTTAATAGAGGAGCTGGCATAGACTCTGAAATTTCTTAGGAGAACCGAGCAGAATTTTAGCCCAAAAAAATATAATAAAAAACATAGCTACCACATTAAAACAATGACAGCCAATTTATTTTTTTTTTCTGCTGAATTTCTAGGTTTAGCTGTTGTGGTTAAAAGAGCAGGTTTTAATACCTCAAAATAACAGTCATCTCAAACTTTAACTCACAGGAAGGTGACAATGTCAGGCACTGTAAAGAAATAGCACTAAAATCATTTCAGCAAGGCTTACGGTAAGTGAGATCACACGAGGTCAAGTGTTTCAATTTGTATTAGGATCTGAGAAAAAGGTAAATGTACCTTCAGCGGCGTTGAGAATATATTTTTGTGGTGCTGTCACAAATGTAAAAATTGGATCTCTTTAAAATTTTATCATTTCTATTTTCTACAGAAATACTTTGACAACCAAATAAAACATGTGATAAGGCTTTTCCCTGGTAACTCTGGAAAACATAGGTGAGTGATTGTGCAATTTAATAACATATTTATACAAATTTAGTCAATTAAAAGTCTTGATTTAGCAACTTTATTAGTTGCAGTTTTTGTCAGCTTTTCCTGCACGTTTCAACCAGTCTGTTTTCAGACAGTCTTTGCAACACTACTTTAGATATTTGTTATGGTTTTGGTTCACTTGACAAGTTTGGTTGTTCGTAAATTTAATTTATTTAAAGTCCAACATTAAAACTGTATTGAACTTTTAAGATTTTATTTATTTATGCAAGCCAGGAAGTGGTTCTCAATATTTATGATGGTATATATGTGACTGCTGCCACACCACAAATAAATTCTCAAACTGTCAAAAAACACTGATCATCCTTTTTCAATATACTGGAATGGGCACTTTTAGATATACATAATAAACCATCTGAATGTAATCCTGTGCAAGTACAACTTTAAAATACTAAGCTACATACAGGCCAAGGTAAAGACCAATAAATAAAATTATTATGCAAAAAAACCCAAGTTATCAGTTAAAAGTTCTTTCAAAGAATAAGAAACTCTACTTGTGCTGCCCACGTGCAAAGTGACAGGCAAAGTCATACTTGCTTTTGCACTTGTAGCCACAAATGTTGCACTGGAAAGGGTTCTCGTAGCCATGGCAACCCATGTGGATGGTGTAGAGGATGTTGTCGGGGAAATAGATGTCACAGTGTTGGCAGTGATGAAGCATGTGTGGGTCTTGAAGTGGAGCGGACTGGCCCGGGGCTGGTGTGCTGGGTTGGCTGTTGGAAATACTGGGAGTGCTGGTGCGCTCGCTGCATGGCCCACCACCGGGACTGCAGCTACTGTGCGGAGGGGCCCTGGGCTCTGGGATGATCGGAGAAGAAGAGGAAGCGTGGGCCATGCTGGCTGTGACAGCTACGGGGGCAGTGGCTGGGTGCGGCTGCTGTATGAGGAAGGGCTTTTCATCCACAACAGACTCTGTTCCTGGAGACATGGGGGGTTGAGTCTGTGCCTGGGACTCTGACGGGAGGCTGGCCAACTGGCCTGCCAGGGTGGACAGCTGGTTCAGGGGGTTATCCATCACCATATCGTGGTGATGGTGATTTTGATTTGCAGAAAGCTCATCTTCAACAGCTCGACTCTGATTATCATAAGCTTCCTGACGTAAATGTGGCAGCTCGTGGGAGAAGTCGTTTACATTGTCAGCCTTGTGCACAACCATAGAAGGGGGGCTGAAGTTGATGAGGAGTCGTCGGCCATATCCCAATGAGTTTGCTTTTTTCTGTAAAACACTCAACATCTTTTTATGGGTAAGTGACCGAGCACCTTTCATGGGCAGAAGTTTGTGACGTCTACGGCGGTGGTGTGACAAGTTGCTGCGATCGCTACAGCGGAAGGAGCACAGCTCACATTTGTACGGCTTCTCACCTGTGTGCGACCGCATGTGAGCTTCCAGGTGACGTTCATATGCTGATGCAAATGGGCACAGGTGGCAGCGGTGAGGTTTCTCTCCTGTTAGTGAAAGACAGACCAAATAGGCACATCTTGTCAGTGCTTCCTGTTAAACAAACTTCTAACATACAGTATTACCCTGTGCAAATGAATAAACTTTTACCTGTGTGAATTCGTATGTGCTCAATCAGCCGGGCTGTGCCTCTGGTAGCATAGTTGCAGTAGCGGCACTTGAGCTTGCCATCATAGGTCCTCTCAAATCCATCTACCAAGATCCCTGAGCTGTCCTCCAATGACATGTCCACCGAAGGATGATCAAGCCCATTCTGGCTGCACTCTGTAGACAAGATTTAATGCATAAAAACAAAATGTAGCGCCATATAATCCAACTCTTGTCATAAAGAGGTGATGCATAGCTTTTATAAATAAGCGTTGTGGCTTTTAACATGCTTTTTATGTCCAACATTCCAGTTGATAGCAAAATTTTAGCCTATATTGACCACCAAGTTGGTATCTTTCAACTAAAGCAGGAACCATCATTCTAAACAATGACCCCAACCTGCACAAGTTTGATAAAAAAAAATGTATAGCTACTAGTGAAACACAAACAGAGAATTTGGAAAAACATTTACATACAAACATACAACATTACACTGCTATTTTATGATTACTAAACTGCATCCAGCTAATTTTATATCATATGACTGCATTACAAATATTTAAACAGAAGCGAAGAAGTTTAACCTTCTGTGTAGTCAGCTGTAACTACATTTTCTCAAACGTACAAATGCATTATAGTGCCAATTACAACTCATAAGTTTTTTTTCATGGAAGCACACAGCCTATACCAAGCCACATGTTTATGTTAGCATAAAAAACTAAATGCTTTGAAATATTTTTTTTGTGTAAATCATTGGATCGACGAAAAAATAACCAATTAATTTTTTGAATTTTTTCATGTTTGTTTATTTTTTTTATATATGGAACAAGTCAAAGCAGATCAACAAAGTGAGTGATGAACTGTAGATTTTACATGGATCTTTCCCAATTATAAACAGATACTGACAAGGATAATCGCTGCTGCTCTACATGAAAACAATCCTTTTGCTGAATACAGTATATGGGATTTATTGAATACAGTGCACTACCCACATAATTTTGCCTAGCAGCTGGTTACCTGCTGGCAGCTCGTCCACCTCCTTTACCCCGCTGACAGAGCCTGATATCATGTTGACATGTTGCGTTTGCTGGCTTAAATACTCCTGGAAATCCTTCACAAAGTCCAACGTGTCCGGCTTTTCCTCCCCCATTGGAAGAAAGTAATAGTGACGCAAACCGTAAACTAAAACATAGAATTGGATACGTTTCATTAAAAAAAATACATTAACATCACCTGTCGTCTTTGAATTGTAACACACAAACAAGTAATCAAACATATTGGGGAGAAAAACTGTTTAACATTTTCTACCTGATGAAAAGCTTGATACTAACCTTCAAAAAGACAAGTTTAACCAGTTGATTGCTTTGCAATGCCGTTATGTGACAAGCCAGACACAAAGACGGGATAACCCAACAAAACAATGATTGACAAGCAGGAAATCGGCGCGATCCAATGTCTGGTCAGTGGCTCCTACACGCAGCTACTCATCATCGTCATGTTTGTTACTAGAGCTACGTATGCTGCGTTAGCTAGCAGGCAGCTAGTGTTAGCTCTTCTAAAAGAAAGCATATTTTTTATCAGCGGGAACGTCAAATGTCTCCCGACACATCATTTTTCACGTTTGAGTAAGTCCGGTGTGCTAAGACTGATTAATATTTATGACTTTTCTTCGATTTCCGTAATAATAACGAGAAAAGATAACCTGGTAAATAAAAACAATTAAATACTCAACAGGGTTAAAGTTCACTTTGTGTGCGCAGGTAAACACCGTCCGGCTGAAACCTGATCGTAAAGAAAGGTTCCCACCGGCAAGGACATGGCGCGGAATGACTTTTAGACATATTTAGAAAAATATTTTTTTAAATGTATATTTATTTTTGCTGGCTTAGCTGTTCTCGGTTTTAAACTGAATATCAATTGAATTGTGTTGTGTTATTTTGGAATATTATTTTGGGGACAGTCATGTTAAATTGAAAATAAACACTTTTCCAGTCGCTTTGGTACCACAGGATAAAAAAGGTGACCTCAGATGAAAAGCAAACGTTGTGACAAAACATATGGCGTGTTTCACATTTGCCTCTGTTTTTTTTTTCTTTTCTAAACTATGTTGTATTTGCATTCCATTTCTGTGACTGAATGGGATTAGTGGGTAGCTCTTAAAATGCTATTCTGAAAAAGAAAAACTTATGTAAAGGAAGTAAAAGATTACAAACAAAATGTTTTTTTGCATATATATATATATATATATATATATATATATATATATATATATATATTGAAGAGCTGTTTACAGGTGT
>JARVJO010000001.1:30616353-30627000 GCA_031762555.1 Cynodonichthys magdalenae
ATATATATATATATATATATATATATATATATATGGAAGAGGTGTATAAAGGTGTATACAGTATATATATATATATATATACTGTATACACCTCTTCCATTTTCAAAGGTTCTGATTTAATAAATCAATAAGTGTGACCTCTTCTATGTTCTTAGCAGCATTGAGGAGTGTGCAAATCTGTATCAGTAAAAGACAAAGATCTGTTGAATGCAACTAGATATATTTACATCTTATATTAACACCTCAAATTAACTGTTAAATAAATCTATATTTTTGTCCTTTTTACTGTTCATTCTGCAAATGAAAATACTTGAGAATAAAGTGGGATTAAATATACTATTTTCTTTTGTTTGTAAAATAAGCTTAATAGCCCTAATACTAACTTCTCCTGTGTCATTGTTCACAGATATGCGAAAACGTCCCTCTTTTGCCCTCCAGTTAATAAAACTAGCTGATTGCCTGTCATTCACCAGTGATGTGTGACACACTTTCAAATGTACGGCTTGTAATTACGTTCAAGTGGCAAATGAAGCACAACAACTGCCATACTTTCAGAGGCTATTGACACAGTCATTCAAATTTCATCACAATCAATAATTTACAAGTATATGTGCACACCAGAGATCATGTTGCCCCATTTGTGTCAAACTTGTAGGAAAACCACTGAGGAGAAGATGACAAATGATCAATTAGAGGGAGACCACTGTATCCTTTTACTCCTTAACAACTACTACTGTCAGAGCAGGAATATTAACAGCAGTAATGTAAAACTGATGGTGTCTTAACTTTGTAACATGAGTTGCTCATTTAGAGTTGACTTTAGAGTTTATATCTGTATTAAAATCTTTAAGGTAACTTTGCTTGTGGATAATGTGTGTCACCTGAGAAAATTCTTTGGCAGGTTGAATATGTGTTTTTTCCTTGTACAGCTTCATTTTTTTGAAGAATGGACACCAGATGGCGCCCACAGATCAGAGCTGGAATAGGTGCTTCACAAGGACAAAGTTATCACAAGCAGGTTAGTGTGTCGCACAAATTCATTGCTCAGGATTACGCAAATTGGAGCTTTCACTGTGTATAGACAGGGACTGCTCAGTGTGCATCATTCTGGGAGGAACACAACAAGACTGAAGTCAAGCTCATAAGTCGAACTGTGGCCACCACACCACAACAGCCCAGTTACACCCCTCTTCTACAAGCCTGTCCGTGCTAATGTTATTTTATTGCATTTTAATTATGCTCAGGTTTCTGCTGAGGCCTGGGCCTCTTTAATAATTTAAACACCCATGATGATTTGTGGGCAGCAAAAGACAAAGTGTGCACACTTCCCAAGCCTCTAATTTGTTTCAGTAGTTATGCTTTTAATTCTTCCCATTTGAAATATAGAACCACTAGTCTTATCATGTATTTACATCAAAGAAAAAAAAATCCAGAGTGATGAAAACAATGCTGTCTTTGGACTGAAGGAAAGATTTATTAGAGCTAAAGGTAGAAATCTGTCTGAAACTTCATTTTCCATTCATGACATGTTCACTTCCAGATACATTAAGTTGTTCTGCTAAAGGGCAGCTGCTCTGCTAATGAGACCAGGATGTTCTATTACTGCAGCCAATGGGATTGTCTATAGTATATGTTGTTTTTTTTTGTCAGCCCTAAAATGTATACAGTATTTTGAATAAATTATACATTAAACATTTTTACAAAACTGTCTGTTTTTGTTAGTGTTTGTTTTTTGAAGGTCTGGTGGGCAGCATGACAGTGGTTAGTGCTGTCACTTTTCAGTGAGAAGGTCACATGATTGTCTCCCAGCCTGAGTTTTTTTCTGGTTGGAGTTTGTATGTTCTCCCTTGGCATGCAACGACTAGTGGAGATAAGCAGATCCCCGTGGCCCTGAAAAGAAAAGCTGTTTTTTAAAAAAATGGATAGATGGATTAGAACATGTATCAAACTTAAGGCTTGCGGACCAAATCTGGCCCATTTTATCCAGTCCCAAAAGTATTACTTTAAATGTAAAATAGTTTCACGGTTTCTTTTTTTTTATCCCTGTCATTCCTCTCATAACAACAGGCCAGTGTTCAAGCCAAGAAAATGAAGTTTGAATTTTTCAGTAATCTTTAATTTTGGTGTGAAAAAATATCAAAGATTTTCTGCATTCTTTCCTTATTTTAATGTTAAATAACTGGATTTTTAGTAAGGACTTTCTTAATATACCTGATTTGTTGGATTATGATAAAATGTATTTCTAAGAAATAATAAATGGAAAAAGTTGTTTCTATATTAAATATTTTTTTCATTATTTGTAAGTTTATGCATGTTTTAAACACTACATAAAACATAATTTGAAAAGGTTATTTGTGTTTCTACGAGAATAATTTGTTATATAGCATTTCTTTTTCAACATGGTATTGATAGATATTGGTCCTTGACTTGGACCAAGTTTTGAATTTTTGCCCCCTTGTTAAACTGAGTTTGACACACCTGGATTAGAAGGTCTTGCCTCTGCTTTAAAGCTCTATAAGACCTATCTAAGTGGTATGAATTGGAAAAACAAGCCTGGGGATAACACCTGTCTAGCTTCCAGTATTACCCACTTGCTCTGATTCACATTTAAAAGAGCCTAATAAAAATAAAAAAAAATCCCTTCTCCTAATCGCTTGATTTACAGGCCTTTTGTGGTCAACGCCACACAGAACAATTAATGTGCTCCTCCTTTCCTGAATGAAATTAGAATTTAATTTAAAGAAGGTCTTTAGCTGTTTTGTTGAATTTGGTGTCATTTGTTATGCTTGTGTAAAAGCAACAATTGGAGATCACCCTTCTGGAAAAGCTTTTTAATCCCAGACAAGTGCAGCCATAGTAACAGCAGACGGGAGCCTCTTGGAAGCAGAAAGGTGAAGGGGAGACTTGGAGGAGATTTATTCTTCTTTGACTGAGACTGTTTCTTTCTTGAGGTCTCCTGCTCCACGTGGAGCGTTTTTGAAAAAAAAAAAAAAAAACGAACCGAGAGGTGGTGGTGGGGGGAGAGAATAGGATAAAGGAGGTATATATTAAGCTTTTCTTTCCTCTCACCACTTAATTTCCTTGCAGGCGCGCCTTGCACCGTTGTAATGAATGTAATTGCCGCCTTTGATGAGAATGCTATTATCTGGATCACACTTTACATGGGCAAACAAGACTGGCCCTCCCTCCACCTCCACCGCCCATTTAACTCAACAGTCAGACTCCCCCAATTATGCAGGGAACAAGTGGCTTTTCATAAAACCAGCGTGTCGCTCTTGATTGGTCAGGCTTGGAGGCAGCTACACGTGGACAAAGGATAGATTAGATGTGATATAGGTACACCAAAACCCCATTTCCTTGATTAATTTCCTGCATGCCTCAAAGAAAGGTTACACTCTTTCCTCACTGAATTCTATCTTTTATTTAAAGGCAAACTTTCATCATTTGATAAATGCAGCAACTCAATGGGGAGACAGACATTTTATTGACCTAAGTTTGACCACTGCTGCCAGGGCTTCAGGAGAGAAGATACAAAAAAAAAAGAAAAAGAGCTGTATTACTTTAGAATGGCAGAATGGGCTCATTTCTTTTGCCATTATAAAAAAAAGCCTCCTAATTCTGTCATATTCTTCTGCCCTTGAGTATCAGCTCATTTTTTTTACGCTGATCTTTTTCCACCCTAACGTCGGTTCGCTTTATACACATGTTTACTACGCATCCTCTTTGTCTCTCTAACCCCCCACGTCCCACCACCACCGCACACATACACACAAAGTGCACTAAACGCCTATTTCACAGTGGAGGCGAGCAGATATGATGAGACTTTATGACGCAAAGCGCAATAAAGCTGCTGTCACCTTAGGAAGTCTAAGCATGCTCCCCTGACTGTCTTACATCTGAAACACAACTCAAAAAAATCACCCACACACACAAACACACACACCCCTCAGTCTGACTCTGACAAACCGACATGATTCTGTCCAATATTCCCAACAGGATGAAATATCAGGAACAATCAAATAGACTGTCACAAGTGACAAATTATACTATTACTCCTCAAAGATTGTCATCCTTGAAATCTATTCATAGCCATTTCATCTTTATCAATGAGTTATTATTCCTCTAAGCAGGCAATTCCCCTGTGATATATTGGTAATCAATTCATCTGACTGTTGAGCTTTTAGCATGGCTGCGAGCAATCAGCAGGATTCACTTACATATGTATATCCAACACTAACTCTCTGTGTTTTTATTTTAATTTTATTTTTTTTCCCTGAGTGTGATGAATGCCGGGTGCTCGACCACCTGCCTCTTAAAGGTTTATACCATCAGAAACAGGTTGCCATACGGACCCGGTCACGGCTCAGAAAGAATTGGCCAATATTTTTGACTGAAGTGGCATTTTAGCAGAATTTATTTGATGGTCCCGCTACCAAAACCACGGACCGCAAATAAAGAAGATGGTATAATAGCTTGTGACTGGCCAGCTAGCTCCCAACTTGAAATGAAGTGTCCAGTTGTGAATTATCGTGGCCAAACGTCATTTGTACAGCCTGAAAAGTGGGGACATTTTTCTGCCTTGTCACTCTCTGGCCATAGCTCATCGCCCTGAATGATGCCTCTGAACGCACAGTTGCCCTAAATAGGAGCATTACACTTGTGCCGTGAGAAGGCAGGTAATGGATTAGCCTGTCTATAGGAAGATAATATAAAGCATCCACTGGGACATCCTTAAATACTCCTGGGTAACATGAACTCTCAGAAAAGCTGCAACTTTGCTTAATAGTGCTCGTCATTACAACTCAAATTAAAACAAAATTGGATTTTTCTTCAGGGCTTCAGCAAACCATTAGGTCTTTAAAATAGTTCACTTCAAGAACTTAATTTTCAGATGGTAAAACAGATAACTGTAAAATAAAATGCACATTTAAAGTATCATATACTGACCAATAAACTATGGACTTTGGGATTCGCTTCATAAAAATAGAATGTGCTCAAAGTGCTTTACAATAATTTACAAGAAAACAAAACAATGATAAAACATTAATAAATAAACAGATAAAACCTTTGCTGAGTTATGTTTTCCAACTTTTTTTCTTTAATCAAACTCTTTATTCAGTCTTTTATTGTTCAAATTGTTTTTTATTGCTCATGTCTCATGTAAAACAGCTTTAGTATGTTTATTGAGAGACACAATAAGTGAGTTAACTTGACAGTATCTTATTCTGACCCAACAGAATAATAAATATAAGTGTGGATTATCAGATTTCTAAAAACACTAAATGTCTTCACAATTGTTTTCACAAACATTCAGAAAGTACCAACTAAGATCTGGACGACAAAAATAAACCATGCTTGTAGGAGTGATTAAAAAATCTTCAGAAATTAAAGTATTCACAGCAGTTTTGGTTGAAGAAAAAAAAGTCTTTACTTTTCCTTGATTTGATCTGTCTGAGTATTGAGTTTGATTAAAGAGTAGTTTGCATTGGTCAGTGGGTTTATTGTTAGAGGAAGTTTTAGATTAATGAGGTCTGTGCTCTTTGAGTTATTGATCAAAAGCAATCTGGCCAGGAATGATTTCCCATGCTCCTTTGCTGTAATATTAATAATATATCAACATCATGAACAAAACTGGTCGCCGTTTTCCTCGGAGCATCCTGAAATAAAAAATCCTTAGAGCTCAAAGAAATGTAAAAGACACTTTTAATGATCTGTTTTAATTTTTGTAAGGATGTTCCTGATTAGCATATTGTATTAAAAAAACTAACATGAGAGTGTTGTTTTGATTAATGATGTACTTACAGTCGCACTGCTATATTCCACAGTTCAAAATTCTAAATAAATGTGAAAATAGTGTGCAAGAAATGTCTTAAACTACAAAAATATTATTTTTGGTTATTTATAAAACTAATTTGAGAAGTGGTTTTACATTTTTTAATAATGTAATTTTATTTTTATTTACCAAAAATGAGAACCACTAATTAGGAATTAAAGACCTGATTTTTAAATGATAATTTATCACCTGCCACTTTTCATGACAGAGGTTTGAACTAATATAATCTTTTTGAAAAATGATAGCGTTATAATATTTTTGCGGTACAGTTTTGAACAAACATCTGAAAATAAATTGTTAATGCTTGGAATATGTGTTTGGGATGAGCCCCATGCTACTCTAAAACTAATTTTTAGCTCAAAATCTGTCAAATGTTTCTTCTGTTGTATTTAGATTCAATTAGCAAGCTTTCCTTAGATGATAATCACAATATTTTTAACAATAAAACAAAACCCCTGTCAGTGTGTAAAAGCACAAAACTTCCATTCAGAAGTTTTCAAGCAATAGCATCAGATTTAAACTCTAAAATCCGTGTCCTCTCCCCGCAGCGGCTCCCTCGCCGGCCCTCCTGCAGGCATCGTTAGCCAGATGATGATGGGAGCCACCTCGGCCATAATGGGAGGGTTAACTGACCCCTGACCTCGCATCGATCTGCTGGCTGTGTCCAGCTGGGCCTCCCCAAACCCAGTCAACTGGAGAGATGTTTAAAAGCTAAGACCCCGCTTCCCATCCACTCTGCTACACCCTCATTAATTACATCATTTACCTGTGACAGTGACAAACCTGCACAGCCACGCCGCACTTTATTAAGGTCACTGTATAAAACCTAGGCCAAACCCAGATCAAAAGTGTATATCTGTGTGTGTGTGTGTGTGTGTGTGTGCTCACTGGTGAGTGAAAGAGCTCATCTCACACTGTATGAGATTATGAGTATAGATGTTTGTTTTAAATGGAGTGTGATTGCTTTGCTCTGACATGTGAGGCTGTTTAAAAGCATTTATCTGATTTCCTCGACACGCTGAAAGACAAAGATTTTTAATTATAAATAAGAATATGAGTACCAATGTGTAAAACAAAGAAGTAAAAAAAGCAGCCAGTGTTATTACTGTTTTCTCTGTAAAACATTGTACAAAAGAAGGTTTTGGACATGTTTTTAGATGAAATATAAAAACTGCGGATTTAAGACCAGTTTGGTTTTTTATGTCTTCTCTATATTTACTTTCAACTTGCTGACTCAGTTTCCCCTCCGCTCTTTGTCGTCTTGGCTGCTCGGGAGCAGCTGGAGGTTTAGTTCGTACTCCAACTTTTACGGCTGCATTTGCATCTCCCTTCATCTCCTGTTCCACATCCATCCGAAATCACCTCTACCTTCTGCTCTCGCCCCTCTGTTGTTCCACCACTTTCTCAACACCTCTTCGTTTTTTTCGCTTTACTACAAGGCCCTTTCACAGTAAAAGACTATTGGTTTCCTCTTGCCATACTTTTCCCACTACACACTGGTATTTCAATCTCAACTCAATTGAGAAGGCTGACCTGCAGACATAAAGAATTGGCTTTAAGGCTTTCAAAATGGAACTAAATCTTCTGCAGGTCACACTGGGGGAAAATAAGCAGCAAATGTAAGTAAGCATGAAATAGTTTTTCATAAATAATCCAAATGACAGGCGGCTTTCTAATGGTACCAGGGGGCTGTAAAAGAATATGTTGGCAATTCCTCCCCTATTAAAGTGAAATAGAAAGCCAAATACATAACACCGCTGACGGAAAAGTTGCATACTTGGGTCCATTGGAGTGGAGATTGAGGACACAGTTGGGTATTAGAGGCAGTTGTAGTTGGAGGTAAGATGGTGGAGTGATTGCCAGCCTTACAGTCGAGGTCTTTCCACCGTAGGAGGAAAAAAAATGCCCCTCCTTCACATCAAATCAATTGGTCAATTACTGCCTCCTTTTTTCCTGCATGTGCACAGGTAGGCAGTCCTTTTCCCTACACCGTATTGATTTGATTTGCACTTATGTTTTGTTTTTACAAATAATCAGTGTTCCATTCTGACTGTTACAAAAACCTGTTACTGTATATTCAATGCCAAACAGAAAAAGAAAGGATAAAACAAGGAAAATAATGGAAATTTTGTTGCTAAAAAAATAAATGTAACAGCCTAAAATAAAGAAAATGAATAAAAAAAAAGAGTCAGCTTAGTATTTTTGCCAATCATACTCAATAAAATATGTTGCAGGGTGCATCTGATCTTCTCTAATTCATTTGCAATTCCCGCTAAAATAAGAGCGTTTTATAAACCTCTAATTTCCTTTTAGTTTTGTTTAATTCAATTCAGTTTATTTATATAGCGCCAAGTCACAACAATATTTGTTGTAGTTTAAATATAAATGATGAAACACGTGCCACACAAAGATTTGACCCAACTGTTTTTTGTTAAGCAGCCATATGTGGCTGATCCTTATTTTGTGTGCGAGTATCTAAGAAGGGAAGTGATTTGAAGTCCCCTTGAGTCAGACTCTGTTATTTATTGCTATTAAATGGTTAATTTTCTCGGGTGCCCTGAGGACTGTAGGGGCGAGTTAAAATGTGAGGAAGATCGAGTTGTCCAGGGTGACTGTGAATACTTGATGTATTAAAAGTGCAATTTTAAGAGGCCCATTAGGGATTGATGCTGCTCCCTGATGGGTACCATTTTTATTTAACATGACAGGAAAAGATAGGAATGAATGGATTTTTTTGTTTTTTTTATTTTACATTTTAGAACAATTTGATATAAGTAACTTTCCAAATATGAATTTGTATATTTATGACAGTAAAATGGTCAGCATTATTTTTCATGAACAATAATAATAAGCTTATTCTAGTTTACTTATTCATTTTAACTGGTGTTGACAAATGGTATAAAAACTCATTACTGTTACCTGTTGTTTAATAGTCTAATACAACTTTCGGATATAAACAATGCTTCTACCTAAAGTTTCCTAACTTCCAACTTTAACTTTCTATGCCCATAGCTGAAATAACCCAATTAACTTACTGCTTTTAATGTAAAAAGTAAAGCTTTTTGCAATTGTTTTTTAGGATTTAGAAATAAACTAACATTTTATAGAGATTTAGACCCTAATGACATCAATATTGCATCTGTTGCTGCACTTAGCATTTTAGCCAAACAAGCGTTCATGTGTTGCAAAAGCAACTGTGGAACAAGGTGCCGGGATCTTCTCACTCAAAGCATCAATGAAGTGCAAAGCTAGTGTTGTATCAAATGACAGAAGTGTCCTAAGTATAAATCTTTAACTCACACTCAGTCTCCTCACCAAATGTCCTCTTTTATTTTTTCCTGCAGCTTTCACAGCTGCTGGGACAAGCAGATGAGCCATGCTAAGCAGCTGACAGTAATAGCGCTCTTTAGCGCATCATGACACAAAAAGAGGGAGGTAAAGAGTCAAAACAAACACTCAGTACTGTCTGTCATGAGAAGTGCCAGGCAGGGCCAACTATGTTTGGACTTACTTTCATGTGTTCCTTCCTCTACTTGTCAACCAACAAGAGGGTCAGCAAAGCTGTGTCAACAGGGAGACTATTGGTGCCAAGTAGGAAAACCCATTTGTTGGTCTTTGACCTGGAAAATGAAATAATTGTTGAGTTTAACAGTCTTGTTCCTGTTTTGTGTTGGCTCCTTTCCTCTGTTGTCCTCTTCAGTTCTAGAACATTGATCCCACGGTGTGTCAGATATGTGCTGCAGGTTTCCAACTAAGCTGATGGGGAAGCAGAAACGAAGAGGCACTTAAAGTCCTATTACTTTTGATCGGCCAGTAATGGGCCCTCATTCATTAACCAATTTATTGATCCATCCGTAATCAATTTTGTCTCATTCCTAACACATGAGCTGAATCTCTATCCATTTTCTGAAGTGTTTGAGGTGAAAGGAAAGTCACAGCATCACACATTAATAATAGTTACGAGATCATGATGGGACTCCTCATTCTGTCACATTACAACCCATGAGTCTGAAATATATTTTCACTGATCCCCCGCCTCAGTTTGAATTGGACAGTAAGAAAGATGCAGAGACTTATCCATTTCTGGCCCTTGGATGCACCTTGACTGTCGTTCTGGCCTTATTCAGGTCTGATCAGGTTTTTGGGGGTCTAGAATAACACTTTCTCATCCTTCTCAGGATCACATCCTTGACCAGCAGCTTGTCAATTATGCAGTGGCACAGAAAGATCAGCTATCTCCGTGGATGAGGACAAGATAATGCAGTGACACTGAGTGTACATTACATAAGTATTCTGGGTCAGGGTTCTGGGTTAGTAGTTCTTTAAAAAGACAGTACAGCCATAAAGGGTTAAGGTTAGTGCTACCTGTTGTGAACCTGAGCTCACTCTTTTGTCATACATTAATGGTTTGACTGTATGAGGACATAACATGATGTACTGGTCACCTCTGCTCAATCAGCTGTCTTTATTGTCTTTATATTTTAAATAGATTATACAATAAATCTAACTTAATTAGGACTGGATTGAACTAGACCGTATGGAACTTGGTTTAATTGAATATATTTATCATTTCCTTTTAGCACCTTGAGTTTACTTTTGTCATAAATCGGTGCAAAGTTAAGAAACTCAGCTGAAACCAGATTACAGCCAGTCTTTCAATTACCTGCTGATTTAAAACGTAGATTTAAAAATGTTAGTTGTAGGGTTTGGTAAATTTACAGTTGCAGCTCAAAATCCCCCACCTACGGTGGCCCTGAAGTGCAAACCACAACAACAAATCACTAAACACAACAACATTTCAAAAAGCACTACAA
>JARVJO010000001.1:30644865-30670750 GCA_031762555.1 Cynodonichthys magdalenae
AGGTGGATTTCAGTTTGTGTGGAAGAAAAAATATTCATGGAAAGATATTCACCTGCCAGGCATATAACATAGTTCAAAGTTTGCTTCCTTTCTATAACTACAAAACAAATAAAATATTAACCTTTCCATGTAGAGTAAATAAAGAAGTGGACGTTGGTTTAGATTGAGTAGATTAAGCCTATTTCAGAAAGGAGATGCTCTCTATCATTAACCAATCATGCCTCTGATCTTCTCTCAATTGAAGTCTGTCTACTGAGCATCAGGCCTTGTAAGAGGAGACCTAAGACTAAAGCATATTGTAAAAGTTCAAGACTGTCTGTCATTGAGCTGGACTCCTATTCCCCACTTGAGTAACCAATGGTACACAGTCTAAAAGTCAAAGTGTGGACTCACTTTCATTTTTATTTGATTTACAAGTCCTTCTGCACAACAACTCACTATCAAAAGAACAAAAAATATCTTAAAATTTCTAACAATGTAATTAATGGACATCTGAAACCTGGACATAATCACACATGAATCTCTACAAAGCCTACAGGGCAGGCTTTCAGATGTCTCATGGTTGATGGGAAGCAATAAAATTATGTCATTTGCCAGGTTTTCCTGGGTGTCACATCATGTACAAGGAAGAGCCCCTTCAACCCATGCGACCCTCTCTATCCATCCCACCGAGCCCCCCACCCTCCCCCTGTCTCCGTGTGCTAATGGCTACATTACCTGGCAGAATCATGACTAGCCAGGCTCTGCTGCTTCACAGATTATGCCTGACCCAATTTCTGCAACAGTCGCCCCGTGTTTCTGGGAAAATGGATAGCGTTAGACAACAGATGTGATTTATGGGTAACTCCAGCTACAGCGAAGAGGTGAGGTGCAGGAGGATGAATTTGTGACAGATAAGAGAGAAAGAGAAAAAAGAGACAGAGAGAGAGGGATGGGGTGGGGTGGGGGGCAGTAACGTTTACAAAAAAAAAAAGGAGCAATAGCTTTGCTTGAATGAAACTGTTTATTAGTTTCCAAGTGGTCATTATGTCATCGCGTGAGATGACATTGTGCCTCTCTTATGGATGGATGCTGGCACCCCACTGACTTGTGGGAAATCTGCATGACCTGTCACCCTCAGACGCTTGATTTAGAAGCCAGAGAGCACGAGGAGTGTGCACAGATGCTGCAAGGTGCAAAAGAGGGAAAGGCGAGAATAGATGTGAAGCAGAGGAGAGTCTTCGACGTAACTCATCGCAATGGCAGGCGTGAATTACAGATTTTAATAGCGGGGCAATGAAAATGATTTGAGGGGGTTTAAGCTGCAAAGAGACGGCAATTGGCATGGCGATGAAGATTTGCCGAGATGATATGTTTTGCCTTAGGATTCATCAAACCAGCCTGGTAAGGTGAAAAGCAAGTGTAATTCACTCTGTGAGATAATTTATGATGGGAATAATGGGAAATGTGGGCTACACACAGCAGGGAAGGGAAAGGCAAAGAAATAATGTGCTAGCCAAAATGATTCTCTGGATAATTTTCAGAACATATTTAGAAGATCGTTATGAATTATAAGAAAAGCTTCCCCAAAAATATCCCCCTCTTTTACACCTTGAGATACGATGACATGAATCAAAACGCTATTGAGTTTAAACAGCGTGCAAAAAAAAAGAAAACATTTGATCTGCCACTTTTATTCTCTAATCCATCATCTCTCAAGATCTTTTTCTTTTAATAATTTCACCCCTTTCCTCATTTACTTGGATAAGAGCTTTTCAACTAGCTCCCAAGCATATTTACAGCCATTTGATTTAAGAAGAAAACAAGCGGCCTCTTATTAAAATGAATGGAGATGAGGTGTAACACCACGAGCAGATGCAGAGCTTCTGGTCTGCCTTTAAGACAAGAGTTTTAAAAGCGATCGCAATGCATTAAGCCAGACAACTCTCAAGACCTGTTTGCTCCCTAAATGAATTTGAGAGGAGCGTAACAAGGTTTTTCAGGCAGGCCCTGTCATCCGCTGGCTTTAACCAGCTGCTGTATTTATGAGTTAATGGTTAAAAAAGAGAGCTTGGAGGAGAAGTGATTTTTTATGATTCTGTTTTATATCAACTGGAAATGAAGGAGCTGAAGGGAAATTGTGTTTGCCCCCCCCCCCACACACACACACACACCATGTCCCTCCCCTCCACAGTCCCTTCCCCTCAAGAGAAGACGCATATTCTGCCAGGCAGAGGGGACGAGAAATATATGGATTTATTACAGAAATTATTTGAAAATCATATGAAATTATACGAGGCAGAAAATGAAAAGATTTTTCTTTGTGTGTAATGTTTGCATCTGGTGTAAAATAAAACGTGTCAGTGGCAAATTCAGTTTGTTTAAACTCATAATGATGTGAGTGACCATAACAAAACTGGAAGTTTTTAGATTTTTTTTATGTTATAAAGGTTAAACAGCTCCCGTATTTGAACCACAATGAAAAGCTTTCAGACTCCTAGTTAAGCTTTCCAAGAAATATGTTTAACCAAAAATTGTAGATCAGGCCTTCATTGGCAAACTGCATTATGCTTCATTGTTAAATTACCGACCATTTCTTGAACTGTCTGTTTGAAGTGCCACTCATGGCACAATATGCATCAGACTATTACAGACTACAGTATATGTGGAAAACTCAGCCATTACTCAAGAGATAAGTCCATTAGCATTACCTTTGACACAATAATGGCTGTGACATACAATTTTCTGCTCTCCATTTTGTATTTGTAAGGATAATAGGGGGATTATCTTGAAGACCTTACGTTACACACTCAAGCGTGAGACCACCGAGACAGAGAGCTCTGCAACAGTTGTTTTCACATCCTCCCCTCTCTCCCTCAGCCCTTCCCTCTGCTCCTGGACCCTCAGAGAGAAGCAGGGAAGATAAAGCATGTCATTATTCTATTAAAGACCCACAATTTTTGTAATGGGACTTGCAGTGGTCGGCAGAAGTGCAGGCAGCTTCTTCAATATCCTGGACATTATTTGCTCGTTTAGTTAAATGATGTTTCTAATTCCCTCATAATTGCTCGTAATGAGGCTGTCTCCCTCGTTTTGATGCGGCCACATCTTAATACAGCATGGCATTCTTTTTTAGGGATAATTACCTCTCATGAGGCTGGGGAGCAAGCCTGCGGTTTGCTGTGCGCTGCACACGTGGCAAATTGGCTTGTTTCCTGCCATCTTGTCTTCCTGCAAATTGGTAAATTACGTTTCTCGGTTGGAGCATTAGAACTGTTAAGTTTGCTTTCTTGCCTCCTTCAGATGATTGGCTCGCCTGACGACAGACATTTATGTGCTTTGTGTTTTGTATCGTAAAAATTTGTATATATAGACTTTACAACAACAAAAGATAGCGGCGTTAAAAACAGTTTTATTATCTGGACATGTTTTTCACATCACAGCAGATCTCAGTTAAAAAAAAAATCAGTAATTATGCCGAATTCTCCCCAACAATCAGAATGCAAATAAACACCACTGCGTCATAAAAGGTTATTGAGTCTCAATGTAAAAATCTTTATTCACCATATGATAACAAAAAAATGAATACTGATTTATTTATTTATTAATGCTGAAACTGAAAGATATAAAAATGCGCTCAGGCTTAGAATAGATTTTCTCTTCCTGGCTCCCCATCATACTCGTCTGTGTTGTCCCTCTGAAATGATCCAGCCGCCGTACTCCGACCGCAGTCGTTTGCAGGGTTGGCTGAGGGTTTTTTATTTCTAAGTGCTGATGTGTCGCAGACAGTTTGGCTCTACAAGGGCCTGTTACATGCCAATTAAAGAGAGGGAAGGAGTGCTCCCGCAGGGCGGCCTTGTACATTTACTCTGACCACAAAAAGCTCTAACGTTTACACCCTGGTGCTGACATGACCTTCAAACAAGGTCCCTCTGCTGCCTGGGTGTATACTGGAACTGTCTAGAGGACCTGCAGTGGACCCAACAGACAGACAGGAAGAAGTCATATCTTCATACCAGAAATGACCTGCTATATCCTGAGAAGTAAGGAGATATGGCTTTTATTGGAAAACTCTAGTTTTTTTTTCACTTCCAATATGTGTGATTCTGTTTTCAAAGGTTTTAGTCAGATTTGCTGCCGATTGGATAATGCGTGACAAGTATGTCTCCATTAAAACGACCACACTGAGCAAACTGACAAACACAAAAAACTACTAAATAATTCAGAGCCAAATTCAATCATCAATCACCTATCAGTAGGAGTTAAACACCACTTTTTCTTGTTTTTATTTGCAAGATCTCAAACAGATTCCTTTGTCTCTGCTGGGTCAGTGATCTGTTTGTTATGTGACCTGATTTTGAAGTCTGCTTAATACAGAGAGCGGGGATCTCTTTGTAAGAACCAAGTGGTCTCTTTCAGCTGCAGGGGTCTGGTGTATAGAGAGATGATCTGTCACTTTAGTCTGAGACTGACTGCTGACCACATAGCCTGCAGTGCAGCAGCAGAGAACACAATGAGAGCAGCACACTATCACCTGACAGCTAATTAGGGATCACTCCGCTGGAAGGGAATACATTGTCTTTGACAGAAAGAGAGGAAGAAAGCAAGAGGTCACTGAAATCCATGTGAGGTGTCAGTCAAAGCCACAAGCCACCTGCAATTTCTAAAGGCATTGCCTTGAAGAATTGTTAATGTCAATGTGAATGAGTGTAAATTGTTAAAGACACATAATTATGGTAGAAATTTCCCTGTTGCACTAAACTGACACACAAACCACACATTTCCAGTTTCTTACTTCAACAAATCAAATTGTCCCTAATTTCGTTCGCTGAAAAGTCCACATTTGCGGCACTGAGTGTTTACAAATGCACATCCAGGGGTGTAAGTCTGGTTTATTCTAGAAACCAGGGATTTCTTTGAAAACACATTTGTAACCATTAGTTGAGTGTAAGGTTTCATGTGCAGAGTGCATTCTCTGGACTGGTGTCAGAGTTTCGTGAGGCTCTGCGGCAGCCTCTTTAAGAGGAACAGTGCTGAGAGGAGGAAGATGGAGGTGGTGGTTCGGGGGGGTTGGAGCGGAGATGGGGACACTGGAGCCTAGGCGTCCCACCAACAATGCATCACAGCAGGCAAGGTGAAACTTGAGCCCCCCCCTCTGGCTCTAGTGTGGCCTGCCACAACGCACTCCCCCTCAGTCCTGTTTGCACCCCCAAGATGCTTTTAAAAAGATTTAGCCAGCGAGAAAACAGTTCTTCAAAAGAATTATCGTCACATTAGAAAGGAATTAGTGAGGCCTGAGGCTAAGGATTCTCTCCCCTAACCACCCCTCAACAATCCGTCTTGGTGCCAGGCGGCTGGTAAGGCACGCTCTCTGTGTGTAGTGTGCAGGATAGATTGTAGCCGGAGAGATTCCCATGGTCCTGCAGGTGAACAAACCTTGCAGAGGTCATCGGGAAAGGTTGCTGCCTCATCCATCTGAATCATGGTCAGTAAATCAATCTGAAAGATGGTTCATAGAAGAAGTACAGTTTAGATGTTTTTGACATTTAATGGAATTTACATTTTAATATTTTAAGGAGTCTTGATAATACATAATGATTCTAAGCCTTTGCAGAAACAGTGGCTTTTCTTTGCATTTGTTTTTAGATCAGTGGAGGAAAACATTTCAATGTTTGAACACCTGTTCTTCAAAGCCTGCATGTCCCACTGGCAGCAACTTTTCTTCTCACTATTAGACAAACTAATCTGATTGAGAAAAAGATGGAAGCAGGGAGGGGCAGATACTTTCAAACCACATGCTGCAGGGTGAGACTCGAAACCAAGTCTTTCCCACTGATGGCTCAAGAGCTGAGCTTCACCAGGTTATCACACAGAGGGAGGAAGAGTGAAGGACACAAAAGAAAGATAATCTGAAGAACTCCTAACTTTTTTATAAAAACAGAAACCTGATTTATAAATTAGAGCCACATATTATTTCTAACTTTACTAATTGTATTTTTACAAACCTTATGAGTGATGCAATAAGACAATGAAGGGTGTGAGAATAAACCTAGAGTAATTATACTGGTAGATCCCAGAAATGAAACTGAGCAATTGGCCAATTAGGAGGTGTCCCATCATGACAAACTCATCAGCAAAGGGAAGGTTTTAACCCCCAGGGTTCGAAGGTCAGGATCAAAGGGTGTCGCCTTTGGGACCGCACAGAGATCCTCGAAGAAACGCTGATTCCAAGCTTTTGTAACGGAATCTTCTAATTACAATAAATCTCCCCTGTGAGGTAAAGACAGGAGTACTTGGTACAGTGGCTATATGATAGCTATGTCCTGAGGGCCTACAGGTAGTCTATAGATGTCTGGATAGAAGATTGATGGGAGATAGTAGTTGCCAATAGGGTTGTGGCCTCTCATTTGCCCCGGTCAGAACCTCAGAGTGTGATCACAGGTTTGTGGCTGAGACTGACCATCACCTTACAGCTTTTGTTGCCTCTGGTGTGTAACTGGGTCTTTGACCTTGCCTACAGATTAGTATCAATATCAGTGCAAGTACTGGATAGAACTCAGATTTGTAGCCCCCCTTTGTTTTTTCTTTTTTTCTTGGTCTCTCACTGAGGTATACCAAACTTGGAATAAAACAAAATCCTTGTAAAAAAGAACTTGTGGACTTTTATGCTGGAGTTTGTGATACACTCTGATCTAATTGTAAAGATGCATTTGGTCACATAAAACAAATGTTAGATGAGTTGCTAAATTTGTACTTTTTGACAATGTTTAAAGTTAAATGTTTTTCACTTATTCTCATCATCTCAAAATAAAGAAATTCTGATTAATTTACAGGGCATTCAACAAACACTCAAACCTCTCTCTACTCACAGAGCAACCATCTTTGTCCCCTTTTCAAGCAAAGTTGGGACCCTCTCAGTTGGCCAAGGGGGAAGGGAGAGAGGAAAAGGAGGGGGAAGTAGCAGTTTGTTCTTCCTGCAATTAGCATTCACGGTTAGCTAAGCAGAACTAATGCGGCGAATCTTTGAGTCTCACATTACCTGTCCTTCTCTGCTGGTATACCTGGAGGCCAGATTAAACTGTAACAAGACAACAACTCCCCAATGGATCCATTACAAGTATTTTATTATTAGCTGTGTTATTGGTAATTCCTTTTGATTAGCCATGACAAAAGCTATGCATTGGATAAAGCAGAGTTAAAAAACCAGGATATGACATCTGCATAAATAATACTATAATTTTGATAAAAAGAGTTAGATTACACAGCTGTTTCTCTGTTCAAAGGTGCTAACTCAAGTTATAACTCCCAACATAACATTTTGAATTGACCTCTTTTAAGTGATGGGCTTCCCATTACAACAGCTGGCTTATCTACCCTCAATTGTCCCTATATAACTGGTTTTAATCCTAATTTATGGCCTCCTTTTTCAATCAAAGAAATTCTCTCTTTTAAAAATGATTTTCTATTGTTTTTTTTAAAGGAAAAACTTTAGTTTCTGATAGGGTCACTGTTGTGCTTTTTAACATTTAGGTCAAAACTGAATGATATTATAGGCAGAAATGCAGTCTGTTTTTTTGTGGCACAGTAAATGAATATGGATGATGTTGTAATGATTTTATGATTTTTATGTGACACAAGGTCTGCAGATTTTGTCCTGCAGATTCAAAAGAAAATATCACAATCCATTTTTTTCCCGTTGGTGTTTTTAAACTATTTTTATTTGTTTAAAAATACCTAGAAAAATCATATCTATGTAATAAAATATTGAGGGATATTACTCAATGTTAATCATTGTTAAATAAGAGTGTTCTTACAAGTTTATTATTTTCCATGGACCTCTCAAATATCAGAATTCGAATTGTTTTTATTGACATGTCCATTTGCAAAAACAAGGAATTTGATTCTGTGTCTTAGCACCCAAATGTGGAGAAGAGTTTTGCATATTTAAATAAAAGATTCATTCACACATATAAAAAGTAACTTCAAGACCTGAGCCTTGTTGGTGAGGGATGCAGCAGATGTGAAGAAGCTGTTTCTGCGGCGTGAGGTTCTGGTCCTTATGGACCGCAGCCTCCTGCCAGAGGGGGGCAGTTCAAACAGAGGAATATGTTGATTTGCTTTGTTTATCCTCAGCTAATCATTACCAGTTGTCTGAAGTGTTGTCTTATCAGTTACAAACAGGTACATGCAGCACAAGTGTTCCCAATTGATCCACTAAAGACTCCCACAGTTGCAGAGAAACAGTCTCGTCGCACTGAGCCAAAGAAGAGACACTGTTCAAAATCAATAAGTCTTCCGGTGTCACCGGTGGCTCTTCTGTAGTCCACACTTCCAGCAGACCTTCACTGGGAGAGTATGACACAGTGTAAGAAATCATTTAAATACAAGTGATACACTGTGCAACAGTACAGTTGCATTGATGATATTATTTGCATTAGTTGTTTACAAGCAATTTGATTCCTCAAATATAATTTGAACACACCTAGGAAAACAGTAATTATAGAGATTTTAATTTTTTTCAAAAACATGTCTCCTGTTAGACAGTTTTTAAATCCCACTAAAAATGTACTTTTAGGAAGTAATACCAGCTGCCATCAAAAAGAAAGCAATTTACTTATCCAAATGGTTGTAGGTTGTTTTTATTAATTCATACTAGTCTGTATTTCAAGTTACATGACTTCAGTGAAAACATGGTAATGCAGTCTGACTCAAAACAAGACATTTAATACATAAATCTATGTAAAAAAATAGTTTAAATGCTTCATTCACTTTCTCTAATAGTCCTGTTTGTCATGCCTCCAAACTGATCGTAGCTACTTTTCTTTACTTGATGACCTATCTAAACAAACTACATTGTAAGATGTTAAAAGACATGCGGTCCCTACTTATTAAATGGGACACAGTGAGATTTTTACCACTCTTTCAAAAGAAGGGACAAAGGCAAATATCAGCTGTTTCTTCCATAATTGTTAGGGGAGGTTTAAGGTTACCGACTAATTTCCAAGTCGTTACCTGTTAACAGGACTACATCCGGTCTCCTCAGTGGTTTTCAATGAAGAACAGTACAATCTGTTATACTGTAGGGGTCATCAGCTCTTCCTCATCCAATGATTACAAGTAATTACCTGTTTTTTCCTCCCTCCCTCCCTCCTTCCATCTATGCCTGCATCCCACCTCCTCTCCCTCTCTCTTCCCCTTTCTCCCTTGAGCTATTACCCTAACTGGCTGTTGTGGAGCAAAGAGGATGTGTGTAGAGAACAAGGCAGGCTTTTATGGACTCCCCACCAGCGCCACTCCACACCGCTCCATTTTGAAATTATCGGGTCCCCTTGCTTTTGAAGTCTCTGTAAGCGCACCCTCCTATTTACGAGATGGCTACGTACTTAAAGGTCACAGATTGATCAAGAGGTCCTAAAGATGGCCTTTTCACTGAAAGCACTGCAATACCGTGGCTTCCACAAGCCACATTTGTGGGGGGAGAAAAAGGGAAAATAAAATGTATCACTCCCCTAAAGTCAGGCATATTCAGACTTTAATGTACAATTCCATTTGCCCTGGAAAATGCTACAATTGAGGAAGGAATTCACAATGAGCAAAGCAATTTATCTGTGCTTTTTTGTCCATTTCTGTTGGCTCTGGCAAGAGTATATTTTATTCACTGATTACTCACAGATTATTTTGTAAATGTATCAGATAGGTTTGTTAAAAAAAATAAAATAAATAAAACTAGGCCATCTTTTCCATGGTCTTGTCAATCCTAGAAATAACATTTGAATTACTGGACACTGCAATATTTGTAAAAGTATCTACACCAGAAATAGTAACAAATGTCCTTTGTTGAACTTAATCAGTCAATTGTCAATGAGTTGTTTTGACATCATGGAAATTTTGTGTTCATTTTGTAATTGGACGTGCACTTTTCTGCACTTCCAATTTTTTCCGCGATTGGGTTTTAATTTTTTGGCATTAACTCAGACAGTTAAATTTCAAGTAGGCTAGCTTTAATATAAACAATCAACTTTTTATATGACTGAAAAAAGCAAAAAAATATTTAGTTGAAAAAATAAAGCTAATTATTGGTTAAGGATGGCATCACTCAGAAGTAGGAGGAAATCAGGCAGCAGGCGCTGTCACTCGCTTGATATGATCTAACCTCTCATGTTGTATACTGAGTGGGTTTTATGGTAAATGTTGTCAAATGGGACATTGTGAGCAGCAAGTATTTTATCCTTTAAATAAATAAATAAAAGTATCAACTCAATTTACTTATAAGCTTAGTAACTTTTACTGCAGGCACTTTATGGTGTTCCTCTACTTTGAATACATTGCACAACTGTGTTTGCTTCACTACAACCGTCACAATAAACTCGTTTTTCTTCAGCTCATTTACATTTTTTCATAGCCTCTTTCAGGAAAAGTGATATTTTCTATTTGCATATTGCAACAACCGTCGCTCTAGAGTGGGACATTTACAAAACGAAGATACTAACTTTGGACTGCAGCTTTCTTTGCTCTAAAGCCTGCAATAAATGGGCATCACAAATTTAATTCATTTGGTGTGCTTGGCAAGCTGGAGGAAATTCAGTCAGTTATTAGTGCCATGGTCAGATAAATGATTTAATTAAGAATAAAACCTTTGCCAGTTTCTTTGTAGAGTTCACTTTATGCAACCTTTTGATTCTGGTTGGTGGAAAATTACCTCCAACAGATCCTTCACCTTTCACCTCCATGCATTTTCCTTTCCAAACTGAAATTAAAGCCTGAAAGAACAAGGATTTTCGATAGACATGAACATATTAGAACAAGATGTCTCTCCTTTATAGGCCCACAGCTCCTCTGACTGTCTCAAATAAAGTAATGACATGCAAAATGGTGGATCTATGATTTTTCTGAGTAAGGGGCCATCAAGAAGCTTAAATTTTCATAGAGAGGCCAAGTATATGTTCAACATCCTTGCACACAAATCCCTGGTTTTAGTAAGGTGTATACATTTAACCAGTCACACATGTTCAACACTTGAAATGTAAATAAAAAAGCTTGCATTTTCCCTAACAATTTTACATGCATTTTTACTGTGCATAGATAAAATACTCTCAAACACATAGCACGTGAGAAAATCCAGCCATTGTTTGTCAGTTGGAAAACTTTTTTCTGTAGGATTGTTCAAATTTTTTTTAAGAAGAGAAGAAAACTTCTGTAAGCTTGATTCATGCTGGACTTTTCTATTTGACTCATTAGCACCACTAGTGTTTAAACATGGAGCTGCACCCACCCATCATTTCTCTCCGGAAGATGAGTCCCAGGACAGGGGCACTTCAGTGGGCCACAAAGATTTCAGCTGAGGTGAATGCCCCTGTGGTCCCGCCCCTAGAACCTCCCCTGGATGTGAAAATCAGTACTGAATAATCAATACCACCGATACCAGAACTTTATGCCCTATAATCAACCCTAAAATTCAAAATATTGATACTTTGATACTTAAGTAATTTCAGGTAATGTTTATCAACAACAAGAACACAGTGGAAAGTATCTAGACTATTGAAATCTTGTCTAAATCATGTGTTTGGTGGAACAAATTTTTCTTCTGCCTAATATGTAAGCGCATTAGAACGCCTTCAGTCACGTAGTTTGTAGATGTTCAGTATTTTCATGTTAATATGCTCATGTAATGTAAATTAAGACCCACATTTTCATCTTTATTATGGTTCCTGACAATTAGGTGTATTTGCACAAAGTATAAGTACGACTCAGTATCGCTGATACCAGTATGAGTTTTACCGGTTATCAGAATTGGGAAGGAAATTGGCAGTATTGGACATCACTAATACACAGCATGATACATGTTGCAACGTTTTAAAATAAGGGAAAAAAAACAAACAAGATTTTCTTTCAACTTATATAACTTTCTTAAACATGGAACTGGCAAACTTTTCACTTGAAATGTAAACTGAAACACATTTATTCGGGTATCAATACAAGTATCTTAGTATAGATATTGATATTGGTATTGGTTCCGCGTATTGGGGCATTTCGTACACATACTTGCAAAAATTTTAATATTGGTATAAACATTGAGGCACCACTAATAAAGTTCATCATAATTTGACAGAAAAAAAGGATTTTTTAAATTCACCTGAACATTTACTATCGCACAGAGTTGAATTATGAAGGTGAATGATGATGTTTTTGCCCATGTGTGTGTATGAAACTCTCAGAATGTAATCATAGTACATCTACAAAAAATTACCTGTTGGAGTCAACCCCCCAATGCAACCTTTGCAATGCAAACACATAAATGTCTTTAACTCGGCCAATTTCATACATATTAAGTTAAATTTGTTGTGCAAGTGGCTGCAAGTCATCTTCAACAACACATACTTCACATTCTGACAGATCATGAAAGATCTTGTAATACTGCATGAGATCAAGTATAATTTCTTTAACAATGACCAAAACAGCTCCTTCTCATCTCTTCATAAGATTGACTGAACTCATTTTGTTGTTATTATCACTGATAAACTGCACCTTCGGCAAGTTTATTCATCAACCAGCCGGAGATGACTTGGAGACAGTCAGACAACAAATACGAGATCACTTTGTCCCGGTGTTTTAAATTATGCACACTGGCTGGACAACTTTGTAACAGCAGCGACGGCATCACTCTCTGATAACATGATGCATGTCGTATACAACACTAGAAGATGAGGGGCCATGGCACTGGAACTAATGAAACTGTTTTGAGAGGTGGGAATGTAGAGATGGATGTTGTTTTCTACAACATTAACCTTGCAAATGGCTGCTAGAGAGAAGCAATGACTCATATCAAACACATACACACACGTTCTTACTGTCAACACCGGCAACTTCCTATTGTTAGACGAGTCAAAAATCTCAAACGTTTAAAAATACCGGTAGTCATGCAGGGAGATAAAATGAAGTCACATGTTTCTGAGTGTATGAAAATCTTGTTAGTGTCACAACAGCACTTGTGACAAAAACACGGTGTGATTTGAAAAGTGTCTCCAGCTGTGTGCTTGTTGGGCTGACAGATGAGGTGAGGATGATGTCAAAGGATTGGTGTTGAAAAAAAACAAAAAAAAAACAACACAGGGTGTGGTTGGGGTGTTTAGAGAGACTGCATAGGACCATACCCTGAGTTAAATCCCTTCAAAATGAGTAATCTTACATAATAATGTCCTCATGTGTCTTGATAAGAGCAAACCTTGAACAAGCTGACAGCATCTGTCTGCAAGGTCTATGAAAACTCACTAACAATGTTATGGATCCTGAAGGCAGCTATATTCATGGTAAATATGCTCTGTGAACCTCTAATTTGGAAGCTATATCTTCTTTAACGACACCATTACCGCTGGCTATCACCATAACTGCATCCACAGCAACAATCCCCACAAAATCCATGATGTGAAAAACCACATCAAGATGGCTCCCATGCACGTCTGAGTGTGGCTACACGGTTACACACATAAACAGGCTACAAACCCACACAACAAAAGACATTAAATGGTCTCTTAAGACTGAATTAGTTATCTGGTATTGTTTTAACTGGGAAGTAATTAAGTGACTTGGTCAATAGGTGGAATGGAGAGCTAGTCTGCGAGGTGTTTATGGGTCCCGAGAGTCTCGGCTGAGGTGAGAGGGCATGACAGAGCCCATCAATTCAAACTCAATGACCTGACAGATGCTCAAATAAAGGCTCAAACTCCAATCTATTATTGATGATATAAAAGAGACTTTTTTTTACAAAAAAAAGGAGAAAAAAACTATTGCTGTCACCTATAAGCAGAGTGCAGTTCCACTGATGCAGAAATTGTGCCCATTTGTGATTTTGACTCGCAAATGCGACATGTTTGTTTGAATGTGCACGTCTGAGTGGGAGTGTTAATCAGACGCAGTGAATGTGCGCCCCTTTTTATTTTTTAACACGCTTCGCGGAAAGCCGGTGTGAATCAGTAAATGGCTCCTTTTGCTAATCATCTCTGCTGTAGCAGGGGGAAAAAAGGGAGAGATAAATGTTTGAGTGGAGAGGTTGAGGGCGTCTCTTTCAGACCTGCCCCTGCTGTCTGTGAATAAAAGCCTGAAAAGGAGCCACAACGACAGGCTAGAAGTGAGTCCAACTGGGCTTTGAAAAACGCTGCCTCTTCTCCAGGCCTTGGTGCTAATGTATCCGACTCAAAGGCTGTAAGCCAGGCAGAGAGACAGAAAGGCAAAAAGAAAAGGGAAAGAGAGAAAAAAAGGGTTGTGAGACAGGAAACTGGTGCTACAAAGGACAAAGAGCTCCAAGGTGTGCACTCGGTATTCAGTAATTGGTAAAAGAAGCTTCATTTCTTCCAGTGATTTCCTGTCTTTTTACTGTCTCCGACAACCCTGATGCTTTTAATAGGAGTATGAGTAGAGGCTATTCTGTGCGCTCCCCCCGTACACACACACACACACACACACACACACACACACACACCGACTCTCCTCAAACACCAACCTGTCTGGCTGCTCGGTGCTCAGCCCGTCCACCCCTCCCACCGCCTTCCTCTCTTCTCACAAAATGGAAAAAGAAAAAAGCATTAACCATATTCTTTCTGTCATTCTCTCCCTTTGAATACCTCAAAACCCTTTAGCTTTAATCATTTCTGGATCAGGCTCAGTCCAAATAAGCCAAGCCATTTTCTGCACTCAATTACTCCCTTAACAGCATCAAAAAGAAAAAGGATTCAGGTATAGTGAGGAGAGAAAGAGGGTGAGAGGGAGAAAATTGTGAAGCATCTTCATCCGCCGAAATGCTTTGAATGCTTCGAAAGGCTTTCTTTTTTAATGAAAAACCAGTAATAAGAGATGGTTCTGACTATAACAAATTGTTTACTGTCTGTTCGCTGCCTGTGAGCTCTTCACTCTGCCCAGATAAATTGTTGAAGAGAAAGAAGGGTGAATAAAAGCTCGAAGAAAGAAAACCCTAAATTATTACATTTCTACAGAACCCTACTTTCATTACCAAGGAAAATATATCAGAAGGTACTTCATTCTTAAAGGTATTTTAATATTAAATTACTTTTCTCATAACTACTCTTAACCTTTAGATACAATGAGTTTTGGATGAATGAAGCTGTTAGGGCTTGGCATTCAGATAATGAGACATCCAACTCTTATTTACTGTTGTCTGTCTGAAGAAGAGATTTCACACATAGTGCTGTGTGTTTGTCCCCTATGCAGCCACATATATATCTATCATCTGTCTATCTATTTGCCTCTAGAGATTTCATGAAATGTATGCATGAAGTACATTTGAATAGGTTCCTCTTTTCATGAAGTAGCACTCAATCTATAAGCACGAACTCCAGGCTTAAAAAAGGCTGCCCTGTTTTTCCTCATTGCCCAAATTGCCCACGTTGTTCTAAATGCCTGCCAGTAGATACAAATCAAGTATGAAATGTGTGAACACCAACAGAGGTCAATAAAGCATGTCCACAGTAATATAATGTGATTGATTTTCCTCCGCAGCCCTTTCCATGCAGGATTCTGCAGCGAGCACATTGACGATGATTACACAAAAACTGCCGATGGTTAATCATAATGGCCCAGGGTGAGCACTTTACTTTGGCGCTCCCTCCTTCTCGTCCGCTGCACTCATTTCCTCTCTCGGCCAGTTGATGGCCGGTGAGGTCAGCGTGACATGCATGCATCGCAGATCGCCGTCCATGAAGCCAAGAGTGAAGGCGGCTGTTTAGATGCCTCGCTGAGAGCCCCTATTGAAGCTGGCAGTTTCTCTCCCATTATATCAGCAGTGCTCCAGTGGGTGCTGGGGTCGAACACGGAGCGAAGGGTGGATGTTTTCTAGGGTCCTCAACAGAAAAATAATATCTTTGCCTGCCAGAGGAATACAAACAGTAAACAGAAAAAAGTAAACAGGTAGATGTGAACCTCTTGTGCTGCAATCAATACTCGGTCTGGTCCGGAAGGAGCAATTCCACAAAACGTGTTTAAAACTACCTTTTCTGTTTTGTGCAGCCGGACCTCCAAACCCATTTTGTTTTGCTAGCTTATTACAGTGTCATCAGCATACTTTTCTATTTCCTGTTTTATTTATTGCCGGGTATGTTTTATGAAATGATCTGCTTGTGACTGTTGCCAACAAACAACCGAGGATGACACCAAGTCAATGCGCATTACAAAACACAGAATGAGAACAGCCGTGCGCCACAGTTTTTATTTGGCTTCAAGGCAGACAAAGTGAAGTTATAAATGTGGCCTGTTAAAAGAAGGCCCAAGCGATGATTCTGCAAACCCCTTTTTTGAAAACATACTCAAAATTATAGCTCTCGTCTTTGCTAAGATGATCATTTACAGCACACGAACAAAGCTGCCAGCTATCTAGGGTGTTAATTAAATCTAGATGCCTTTTAATGCATTTAAACACCCACTTTATGTTCTCCACTTTTCATCTTTCCACGAGGTATTTCACCATTCCCTTATTATACTCTTTTAAGAAGAAAATTCAGGCCAAATGAATGTTCACAGAAAAGAACAGAAGCTTTGACTCTTAATGGGCATGTTAGCGCGGCAAAGTCGCTAATGGACGATGCTAATTATCACAAGCTTGGGAGGCCTCACAAAGGGAGTGGATCAATATGTGACGCGGCGTGCTTTCCTCATTCATAGATGCTGGATGATGACATTCGCTTGAAATATGGCACTAGACAACAGCTTATTGTACGCCTGGGATGGTGGTGGTGACTGGGAGGGCGGCAGCCAAGAGTGTTCAGCTCTTTCATTTCTAATGTGCAAAGGATTAAAGAGGATACCTAATGCTTTTAAAAAGAAAGACAACGGGCAAAAGGAAGAGCAACGTGCTCTGGTGAATAAAGGAAAACAATAGAGGCTCAATCTTAATGAATCTCGTTGAGCAGGAAGGTAAACAGGTTGTCTGTGAGTATAGGGAAATGGAGGAGGAGCTGTTAATGCAGGAAAGGAACAAAACATTTTTTTCTTCAAGAGAAAGAAGCAAAATATTTGCAAGTAGGTAATTGGTGAACCTATAATTGATTTTGCTTACAAATGAATCAGAAAGAAGATGTCCTTAAGGAGCTTTACAGCACCAGGTAAGCAAAAAGTAATCCTCAGAAAGTAAACACAAGCAACGTGACACAATTTCTATTCTTTTGTTGTTTTCACATCCTTCACAAAAACATTTTGTATTTTCAATTCAGGAAAGACTTATTCTACATATCATGTCACAACAATATGTCATCCGTTTTCCTAACTGATAACACATTAAACTGCATATGTAAGGACACATATGCTTTAATATGCAGTATGCAAACAATACACTAGTGCAGCCATTCAGTAGCTTTGTTTGAATCTGGTCGTTGCTTTGTGCTTTACTATTATTTGCCTAAAAACAGTTTTTACAAACACATTTAAGGATGGTTAGGTAATTGTGTAATGACTGAGGAGCGTATGTGTGTTAGTAAAATAAATAAGAATTGCTGGGTACATCTACAAATAATTAACTTTTGTAATTGACTTAATGAAAGACATGCATCAAAAATAAATCTAACAGAAAACTGCAACAAAAATTAGGAATAACTTTGACACGTTTACCAATATTGTGTTACAATTTGATCCGGTTGTAGCTGTGAGGAGTCTCAGATACCTTTGAGTGATGAGTGATTGCAATATTGTGTATGATCATGGATGACCTTATTTTCAAGATTTGACAATAAATAAAAATATATAAATAATAAAACATCATCATTAAAAAAAGTCTTAAGTCAAAAGTCTGACATAAGTGGCAGCAGGTGATTCCTTTATGGAATACTGCATCAGGCCTCTTATTTGCCTCAGAACTTACCAAGATACAGTTTTTTAAAGAAATATTTTTTTTCTTTCTTCTTTTCTAAAATGCACCAGTGATGACGAGCACTATTAGAGACCAGATGCAGAAAATGGCTTCCATTCAGACTAAATAAATGCTCAACAGTCTGTTCAGATTTTTAATCAATTCTTTCTTTCAAAACCTGTAACTCATACAACTCTATTCCGTTTGGTAATTCAAATACAATCATCTTTAAAAAAAAAAATCAATTCACTAGCTTCACTTTTTATATCTCTGAACTACAAAGATGTCAGCTTGACTTCTGCTGCTGTTGTGTGGTGGACCTCAACAAAAAGAGCTTGTTGGACCATTCAGTGTCATTGTAATCTGTAATACTAGTCCTAAAGCCAGATCCTTGGTCAGTGTTGCATGGGCACACAGCCAAAACAGACAAGTGAACATTCAAACTAAAACATCTGAACAGGTAACTGGATCTCACACAACTTTGGGGGTAATTTAGACACGGCGTGGCACACTTTCTTTGGGGCAACATTTCCTGCATGGAACCCCTCCTCCTTCCTTCTCCTTCTAGAGAGACTCATTGATCCACTGTCTGGTGAGCCCTGTCTCCAGTATCAGGATAATTCCAGGTGGGATTGGTTTTCCCTTGTTACCTTGTAGTTGGAAGCCCTGTTCCTGCCCCTTCCTAATTCTCTCCGCCTTAGCTTCCCGATGGCAGTGGACACAACCTGCAGACAAAGGTCTCTTTGTTCCCCATCTGAGGCAGGAAATTTAGAAGATGGAGTTGGGGTTGAATCAATGTGGCTTATGCTTTCTCTGTCAACTACTTTACATATTATGTTATTAGTAAAAAATTCCTATCATTCAACCTACCACAGTCAAATTTATTGTAACTAATTTAAGTTTCAAGAAAGTTGCGAGCCTTGTGGGAATGCCCAACGATGCTCTATTTGAATAGGACGTAAAGTATTGGACATGTATATATCCTGTTTTTATAGTCACACCATCACTTCATTTTTTCCCTTTTTAAAAAGAATCGGCAATAACTTCAAGATACCTTAAATTTTCCCTAAACTCTGTCTATTTGAACACCGTCCTCCCTTCTTTCTGTTCCTTGTTTGTTTGCATAACATATAAAATAAAAAAGTGATTTGTGTTATGGTTTATATAGATATAGATCTATATACAGTAGATATATAGAATAGATCTGTTTGTGACATGTAATGTACAAACAATCTATAACTTGGTACAACGCTGTTTAAGTTTTTTTGTTTAATATAGTTTTGACTGATCCAAACTGAACAGAATACATTCAGCTACATAGAAGAGACACACAGCCTAATAATTATTTCCGTTGTAAGACAAGCATGTACACCAACAACCCAGTCATACTCTCAAAAAAGGAAGATTAATAAATAAATAAATCACACTAGTCTCCCTAATAGGAATTCAGGATACACGTGACACTGGGCATTTCTTCTATTCAGTTTTGTCTCTCCTTTTGCTCCAGAATAATGTTGTAAAGGTTTCTTTTATAAAAGTTCTCACCACACAAGCAATTCTTATTTTCCCTTCTTTGTCCCTGCTGGACAACACAAACAAGACTGGAGAGCGCATCGTTTGATTTCCATATAGATGAAAATGTGTACAATGAAATAAGCAAGTGTCCATTTGTGCACGAGGCACAATGGTTTTCATCTTGTTGTTGGAAATCCTGCACAAATTACCAGGACAAAACCCTAAACAGGACGAATCTCACTGCATTGCGATTCTAAAAGGGTACTAATAGATTGGGACAGTGTCCGAGCACTTGAGACATGAAAGAGGTTAAAGCAACACGAGAACTGAGATGATAGTGTCCTTCTTTTATCCTATTTGCTCCAGATGTCATTACACACACACACCTCACACACTTATCTACACATGGACTGTCCACTTTATTTTAGGTCTATTGTGTAATAGAATACATTCTACCACAAAAATAGTGTATGGAGAACATTTACAATTTCACAGACCTTTAAATTTTTGTAGCAGACAAAATCAATGAAAATACATTTTATACTTTAAAACATCCTTTTTCCTTAGTTACAAATATGTGAGTAGCACTGAAATACCTGAATTTTTTTTCCCTCAAAAACATCATGCTGTAGGGTGGAAGCCTGTCATTGGACAAACTTTCTTCAGCTTTTCTGACCTCCTTAAAGAAAACCATGACATGGTTGCAGTCTGACATTTAATAAATGTTTGTTGAAAATGGTTTGAACAACTTTTGTTCACACTGTTCTGTACAGAAATCAAGATTTTTCAGTCTTTATGACTCCTTTTCTCAGGAACGATCAGGTCATAGTCGCAATCTGATGTTCAGTTAGGTGTTTCTTTAGTGTCAGACAACTTTTCTAGTCTTTTATTACCCCATCAAGAACTCATTTTAATACACAAAAATGCAAAAAAAAAATGACATTAGCATAAATTTGAATGCTGATATTACTTAATCAAAAGGGATCGACAGATCAAAGTGTTGGTTAAAATTTAAAATAAAAGTTCCAACTTTGGAAAGAAACCTAAACAGAGTTCTGTTACAGTGATCAAGGTTTATATTTCTTTGATCTGCACAAGTTCTTTTCATTTTTTTTATTTACCAAACCTCTCAGGACCAGATTCGGGGGCCGACACGCACCAGTATCTCTCATCTTGTGATGAAAAAAGCTTGTGCAGTACATTCACCTAAACAATATTTCACTCCCAGGTTCCAGGTCCCATTTGAAGAGATCACATCGGGACATGAAAGCACTCTTTCTTCCTTGTGTTCAAACCCCACTCATGTTGGCCCGAAGCGTCGATCCTCTGATGGTGGTAAATGAGTTAGAGACAATCCAAGTCTTGGGTAAATGGAGTAGTGAGCTGTTAATGCTGCTCGAGTGGTTGTAACAAAGCACTGAAGAGACATAAAACGCAGAAATCGAAAAAAAAAGAAAAAAAAGCATGTTCTAAGACATGTGGGATGATTCGAGATAAGCACAGACAACACATTAGCAAGACGCTCAGAACTGAAAAAAGCCAACATGTTTTGTGAACCAGAGCTTTCTTCACTTTTAGTCTTTAGATACTGACAACTGTTGTTACTCAGTAGTCCTGATTATTGTGGCAATATCTAATTAAACATCCCTGAATAAAATATGCTAATGCATCGGTTGAATAACTTTTCCTCCGCTCATAAGAGGTTAGTAGTTTTTAATCTTGCCCAATTAACACATTAAACATAAAGCGCTACAGAACCGAGCAGCACTGGAGCAAATGAGCCCACCAATCTAATTGGGAATTAATGAATGCTTTAAAGTGCTAGCAGCCAGTGCAATTGTAATTCAAAACAAGACAAAATTAATCACAATAATTTGTGGGAGAGAAAGTTAGCATTAACATAATTGAAGCAGAGAGGATAAAAAGGCCATGGCAGCGCACAGGAGCACGACTAATCGCTAATCTTCCATGGAGGAAATTGTTTGTTATTCCAATTAATTATCCACTGTACTTAATCACCTAAATTGCAACTGAAAACAATTGTTTGCCTTTTTCTTTAGCTTTCATATCAGAGAAGATGAACTGTCTAAGTCTGTTCTCTGGTGGGTGGGTATGAAGTCAGCAAAATGACTACAACTGGAGCCAAACAGTAGATTTTTCTATATCAAAACTTTAGATGTAAACTGCTTATACTAAACAGAAGCAAGTTTTAATTATGTCTGTACCTGCTTTTCTCATTTATTTTCCTTAATTTCCCTTCCTGAGTGCCTTTTACTTCAGAGTGGAATGAGTGATGTGGTCTTACACCCCCAGCTTTGGCTTAAAAGGCATAAAAATACAATTCATTGGCAGTGATATGGTCTGCTGTGTATCCTCAGTCCTGAACGAGCAGCAACATTTATCCTGGACATGGGCATGATTGTAATGATTTTGGAAACGAATGTTATCTGTTGCTTTCGGAGCATCTGTTGCCAATGCAGGCACAGTGGCATTAGCAGCAAAATGCCATGGAACATTAACTGCTCCCAACAGAACTTCCAGATGGATTTTGTTCTAATGGCGTCATTATACGCTAAATTAAAAGGCGAGTAAATGGAAGTGTAAAAATTTAAATGACTGAGAAAAAAAATCTTTCAAGCTTGAGCTGTCTTTAGTGGCGGCCTCCGACAGAGAGATTGTGAGCCGAGCCGTGCAATGAGCGTTAATCATACACATATATAAAACAGTAATGAAGAAATGAATAGAACAGTATAGGATTGCACTACACATTAGACTGTTATGTTTAACGCAACAGCTGAGATTAAAATGGTTACTTTATGGACTAACTGTTCAGCTGATGTTTCACTTCATAACCTGCCTTAAGGAATTTCTCATGCTAACATTAAGATTGTCAGAAATGACCACAACTTTTTTGACATTAGCTTTACTTTGCTTTTCTGTTCATAAAAAAATCTATACCTAATACCTGTAAAGTCTAACATTGTGTAAATGTACATTTGGGATGTTTCTGCAGCATAAACCATGGCAAACCCAATTTCATGCACAACCTGCTCAATATATCAGTTTAAGAGATGCAATGTTTTTTTGTTTGATCAAGTGTACAATTACTCTAAGGCATTTATTTCTGTGCCACGTTTTTGAGTGACAGACAAGGAAAATCTAGAATTTAAAAATAAAATAAAAATAAAAAATAAATAAATCATAAAAAACAAATTGTTTTGCTTTTTTTATATAAATTTCAGAAGAAAATTTTAAATCATGCAGGTCAAACCAAGAAAACTGCAACAATTGCAACTGTAACTGAAGAGCAGGAAAGTTTAATTTTCTATTTAAAGTTTTATATTATAGTTAATGGCTGGGGGGGGGTTGTTCTAAACGCAATGCTGAACAAACAAGGAAGTGCGGTCACATATAAACACTTTCTTCCGGGTCTGGCCGCTCCAAAGGGGAAAGCTATCACGTTGATTGGGCGATCTCCCTATACGTGACCAGATCCCTTAAACAAGCATTCTACAGACTGATGATAAAATAATTGTGTTGCGAGTGTCTCAAGGCGTGTATTAGCTAGTTATTTCTGACACTGCACGTTCTGCTTGAGATGGCCATGACATACGCCACTCAAATCAGATTGCCCATTCACTAAATCACAGTTGAATCATAAAAACATTTAATTATGCATAATAAGTAATTAAAATACATCCAAGTTGACCTAAAAATTAAAACAGTATATGTGATGCATTAAAAAATCAGTTAAAACCTTAAATGCAACATTTAGATTGTATAGGTTTTAAAAAGTAAACTCATGATAACCTATTATGGGCTTAAAAGGTTTGCTTGCCTAGTTCAAAACGGAAAAATAGGATTCTTTTTTAAAGATTTGACTTGACCTGGGCGAAAGAATCACCAGTGCAAACTGCCATAAGCCCTTTTAATGATGCTTTATTGCACAATGTATTCAGAAGAGTTATTTTCCATGGCAGACTTCTGAACTCCATAATCAAATAAAGCCTATTATTGTAAATTGATTTAATTAAAACATAACATATTTAAAAGTTGTCCGTTTTGACATTTATTTTCTGTTTGTTTGGCACCAAAGTAATGAAAACCGTTCCCAATACAGAGTACCATAAATGCAACTATGAGCACAGACTTGGGGTCACCTGGACTCCTGACCCTGACAGAGACCTAATGACCTCTGTCTGGTCCCCAACAGACACTCATGGCCTTAACCTTTACCCTTTGACAAGCTGTTGCATTCAAAATCATCTACAATGTCCACATTTAAGATCTGTTTTTTTTTTTTCCTGGATCGATCTGACTCAAAGGTCAAACTTTTTAAAATAAAGAACAAGCCCACAGAGGTCATCCAATATGTGGCAACCTATTTCATTTTCTCATCTGGAGGTTTCAGAAGTCTTTAAATAAACTCTGATTAAAAATTAAAAAGTAAATAATTTGAAAAAACATGATGCCAGCACATTTCATGTATATGGTTAAATCCAATTTGCATTTCTTTGTTCAAGTAATTCTCAGTGAAGAGCTTCGACAAAACTAATCGAGGCTATGTTTTCCAGCATTTTCCAGCAGTGGTACAGAGCATTCTATCGCTGTGGGAAGGGTCAGCCGCACTCACTGCTGTGAAGAGGGATGAAAGAGAGGGAGTTTGAGCTGCTACCCTCTGACCTGATAATTAAAAAGGAGAGATTCCACAAAACGCCATTATCAAAACAACTCTCCTAAACCCATTTAACACGACTTACTTACCAAACACGAAACGGCTAATGTAACTGAGCAACCCTTGTCATAATGATTGCCACTAATGTTTATATTGTCTACATTTAGCATTTTAGATTTTTTTAATTGTGTGGCTCGTTATTTACTCAGCTTGTATTTATAACAACAGTATTATTATTGGTTCTTTATCTTGTAAAAGTGAGAAAGTTCAGCTGGTTTTTTAATGTCCCTCAACACAACTTTGATGCCATTGTAATTTTCTATGTGAATTTAACTTTCGTGTGAAAGAACATTTTTTTTGAACGACTTCTCTCTTCTGTTCCTCACCCCAATTTGAGCACCATCCACCATGTTTGTCTGCTTTGACAAAAGCTTCACTGGAGAGTCCCAGCCATCTCGGTAATTGGGCCCATTTATTTCAAAGGTACATTTAATGGTGTCTCTTATTTGTCAGCAACGTGCTGAGGATTAAGGTACAATAAATTGCAATACCCCCTTTTCTCATGGTTGTATTTTCTTCATTTTAGAGGTGGCCAATTATTAAATTATTTTCACTTTTTCTTTCATCTGTGACGTGCAATAAATTGTGTAGACCTCTTTAGGTAATGGCGGGGAGTCTGTGTGTGTCCTGCATGCACGTGTGTGAGTATGCACACTTGCTATTTGCGCATGTGATCTCAAACATTTCAGTGTATTTTTACCTAATGTAAAATGTAGCATATGGTGGTCAGTCCACACTGAATACCCCCAGGACACCATATATTTTCCTTATTTCCCAACACTTTTCTATGTGTGCATTTTAAAGGGCATTTTCATATCCGAGTGTCACTGTTGTGTCGGACACCCCTCAATCTTTTTATTATACACCTCAAAACATCAAAAGCCATGTAAGCAGCCAAGGTGGAGAGAAATTACTTTGTGTGATTTCTCTGCCTCAGACTCTCCTGTCAGCTCTTCCCTTTATGTCGGTAATTGTGGGTGATTATTTTAACTGTGAAAAGGCTAGCAGGTAATAGAGGCTGATTAAATCCAATGGACAGCAGCCCAGACAACCCTTAAGACACAGCCATGTAATAATAGTGAGAGCCAGCGACACCAACACAGCCTGTCCACTCACCCTATTTTCAGTGACACGAGGCCAGATGCAATTTAATGCGTTTATTGTGGCGTGAGTCTGACGGCTGTAAACAGTTGTGGTTAAATTGAATCTTGAAGCAGCTTGTTGTGGCTCTCGATGGTAAAGCTTATGCTACAGTGACAAAATGTGCTGGTGTATTCCTAAATGAAAAGACTGAAGGTGTGCACCAACGCACACACACATACAAAACAGAGGAATAATATTCTATCATTTGGCAACCACAGGCTGACACAAGGATTAGCATCTCTGCCAAGATTTAACTTGACAAAAAAAGGACATAATTTGAAAACTATTGCTGCCAAAGAAAATTAACATCTCACATTTCATTCCTAACAAGTTTTGTAGCATCAACTGAAGTTATTCAGTTAAAAGGCCTGTAGGAACAAGTGAGGTACAGTCATGAGAGGTAAGCAGGTGACGCCTTCTTTGAGAAACATGCTCTGATTTGTTTAAAATTTTCAAAGCTAATAAATATATGAAAGACCATATCATAAAACTGTGACACTTAGATGTTCACCCACTCAATATGACAGCCAACAGGCAAAAAAAAAGTGTCTTCAAATTTTACTTTAACATGCAAGCCATAGGCAAAGAGCTTATGTTTTTGAGTAAATTTGGAACATTACAGACATGTAGCAAACTCTCATTTTAAAACTAAACCTAATATATTT
>JARVJO010000001.1:30676014-30699032 GCA_031762555.1 Cynodonichthys magdalenae
CCCCCCCTCCACAAAACCTCTGTTTGTAGCAAAAGCCCCATTAGATGTGTAACGTGCTGTTTGGTGACATGCACCCTTCGGCCTAATCACCAGATTTGCAAAGTTACGACCTTAATCACCATTTCTAACTTTAAAATAGCTCTGCCTTCAGCTTCAACTTGGCTAACAGGAAACCATTAAAACACAAGCAATTACCATTCCCATCCATCCGCACGGTCCCTATTTTATTTTAATCTGTTTAAGTGCATTTTCTACGCAAGGTTAAAATATGAATCCCTGCCGCCCCCTCCTCTCGTCAAAGAGGCCGGGTTTTCTGGCTTACTTGAGAGCACAATTTACGACTGATTTAATTTAGCCTCCGCAAACATTTCTAATGACATTAGGCCCAGTGCATATACTGACTGCCTCTCCCTCTTATTCCATTAACTCCTAAATCAAGTTTAAAGACCATACTGATGCTGGATGCTATTATGGGTGATTATCAAAACAACAGACAATGGGGCAAAGTGTTTACTAACTGGTTTAGCCATAATTTTGCGTAACCAGGACAGATGGGAACACTACAAATTACAGATCAATCTTTTTTAGTAATGAAGGACCTTCCAGTGTGCTTGCTCGGTCACATCAATTGTGGCATAAAGCATCACAACATTTACCGATTTAACAGATTATTTTTATCTAAAAGTGTACAGATGAATGATGCACGCAAGAAAAGAAGAAAAAATAAAGTGCAAGATTGTTTGACTTTATGGACCAAAAAAAAAAAAAGAACAAAACCCTTGTGCACTGAATCGGCTCTCAAAACAAGCTAAACGCTGAACCTTTCTCAGCTGTTGTTCTTTTATGACTAAAATCTGAAGGGCTCTCCTGCATCAGCTTGTTTGACAAGGACTAATGACGGCCGTCCATCTGCATAGATGCTTACAGCTGTCTCCCGTCCTCATCCAGGTAATGATTGTGTTATTAACCCTGAACCCTTTTCCAAATTGTTATTAACTGCTGGGAGAGAGAATGGAACTCAAACTGTCTCCGCTCACCTGTCACTGAAGCACCGCTGAGGATGGTTTGATCCTGGCTGGCTATCAGTCGTTGTCAGATTTAGAGCTTCAATGAAGAGGGATAGCAACCAGATACATGGCTGATTTTTAGTAAATGTTTAGATTTCAGTGTCTTATTAGCAACTGTTAATGTTGATTAATAATAAAGTAATATTGAAAGCCATTTTTCTCCTTTCTGCAACACTTAGATCCAGAAATGCAGGCTTTCTTGACAACTTGATTAACTGGCAGACTAAATAAAAAAATAAGAAGTGAATGGGGGAAAGGAAGAAAACTCACTATGGTATTTGTGATTTATATTTTTGTAAAATGACTTGTTAATTAAGAGGATTTCAGCAAAATACCTTTAAATGTGAATCATTGCAGACAGAATAGCGTTTTTTGACAAACATAAATAATTATTCACTGTGGCCATTTTAAATTAAATTTGCCATTTAATATAGATGTTTATGATTTTTTTTGGAAAATTGCTTTACTGTTTCATCAGACATTTTGTTAAGATTACAAATAAAACATATTTGCTGAGCTTTCTCTTTGGTGGTGGGCAATTTTATGTTTGTACTTTCCCAACTTGTTATACATTACCATTTATCAGATTAAAGTCAGGGCTGAGGTTGCCCGTAAATGCCTTTTAGATGAGTTTGATTTTGTTTATTGTAACACTACCTCATCCATAAAGGGGTAAACATTCTTTTTGGTGGGTTTTCAGCACAAGATGTTAGAGAAAGTGGGAAAAAAGACCAGCTGACAAAATGTTGCGTGGATCCGAGGGGCGAGAGGTGAGGTGTTCCAGCCGCAGGCAGGCCTAAGTGGCCTCTTCCAGTGATAGATATGCTAATACCCTCTATTCACTCCACTTCACTCTCTTTATTTCCCACAATTAAAGCAAACGTCACTGAAACTGTAATTAAGCTGTGTCCAGGCAAAAGACTGCCTGCTGCTTTTAATGAAGCCCCATTGATTCTCCCTTTATTTGCTATTGGTCTCCCTATAACATCCACAGGCCTGAGATAAATGCAAGTTAAAAGTGCAGCTCATCTCATCCCGGGCTGTGCATTGTACTGAACTGTTTAATTAAAGTAAACGATTGCTGTAAGCATACACAGGGATAGCACTACTAGTCTAAGTTTGTGTCTCTCACTCTCCTGCACGCGTGCATTATGCTGCCGTGTGGTTGCAATTTATGACCCAGCTGTTCTGTGGGTTAATGTCCAGAGCTGCAGTTCCTCCCTCTCCATACGGGTGAAATAGTGAGGCCTTTAGAAGTTTCCAAACAAAAGCAAAGACGAGTCTCTGATTTGTGAAACAGCAATGACCTCAAGTAATCAATACCTTACAATTGAAAAAAGCGAGGTAACCAATTAGCCCGATTGAGCTATTGCTAAAGGCAAAATGGGGCTGATTGGATATCTAATGTGAGCACAATTAAAGATAAAAGGTTTGGTCAGGCAGAAGGGCAAAGTCAAACTGTCAATCGGTGAAACTCAGCAGCTATCACTTTACAAACAAGACTAAAATAGAAATAGATGTCTTTAAAGAACCAAAAATAAGAATATGACACTACAACACATGTACTTTCTAAACGTATAGTGAATAAGACTAAATGGAAAATGTGTTTATTATTTTAGCATTAAGTATTATCATTATTATTATTATTATTATCATTATTATTATTATTATTATTATTATCATTATTATTATTATTATTATTTGCACTGTTAAAATGTGCATAACTATAAACAAATTGATTATTAAACAAATGAAAATCACACCATTTTGTTTGGAGATTGTTTCTATAAAACGATATGTTCACAATTTCCAAATATTCACTTTTTTTTTTTGCAATAATAAGTAAATTTACCTTTTTCATTTTGTGTCTTCCTCTTCAGTCAAACCTTTCTGTCTGCAGTATAGCGCCATGATGTTCAACTGCAGGTTTCTACTTGTGTCAGCTTGACTTGGAAAAAAAAAACAGTTAAAAAAGTGTCACTGTGAACTCAGGTTTTCTTTTATTTTAGTACAGAGTAAATTTTGAAAAAAAAATTACAACTTTTATTGTTTTGGGCTCAGAATATTAAATTAACAGCGAATGCATGTTTGAAATACTGACAATTACCACAAAGCTTTAATTTTTTTATTGAAAAGAGAAAACATTCATTTACTCACGCTGCTTAAAAAATTTTGAAAAAAATGAAAACAATGTTTTTTAATTATTTTTTTGTAGTAGTTTCAGATTTTTATCAAATGTCAAACTTTTTGACAGCGCGGTAATGTTTGTTTAATGGATGTCCCCAGTCCTGTTTGTCTGCATTTTTCCAGTATATAGCTGCAGCTGAATTTTTGTAACTGAAAGCACTGAAGCCAGACTGAAAAATAAATGAACACTGGCTCAGACAACCAGCGTTCATGTCAAGCTGTAACAAAACCTAGCTAGTTTTACGCTTGACTTATTTTAACTCTTATCTGTAACTGAAAATTTTGAATCCAATCCTTATTTCCACCATGTACTTCATGTTTTTTTTTATTATTTGATAATCTGCATTTGGAATAAAAGTTCAAAATGTTTTCACTTCTATTAAAAACCATTTGCTTTAACTGTAAATATGTAAATACAAGAGTTTGTTTGCATGGCTTTCAACCAACTCACACCTAATTTTCATACAGGCAAAGACAGACATAAACTTTTAGCAACTGTTACAAAGTACCTAATACACTAAAATCTGCCAGGGTTGTGCATGTGCAAATACTTTGACAGTAAATTTAGCTAGTGCAACTCTTGATGTGAAATTCTTCCTGTAGCCCACATTTGGATACCCAAATCACTCGTATACATGCAAATAAACACTACAAGTAGCAACTTTCTATCTTGTTTGGAACCATGCCATCCCAGTGTACTGTCCTTTATCGGTTTAATTAATATGTTCTGCACGGACAATCACTGGAAGGCTGGACGTACTCTTTTTTGCCAAAGGATACCATCGCTGCCTGCAGCAAAAACTGCAGGGCTGAGTATCAGGAAAAAAGTCCCTATAACAAAAACAACAGTTGTCTATAAAGGGCAAAGGAGGAAGTTGTGTGATGTTGTCAAAGCCACAAATTTGAGTCACACTGTGTTGATTGTGTGACTCAGAACATGGACCTTGTGTTCACATTCTATTTCCTGTGAATGGCAAACACTTGTCAACAAAGGAGAGCAGTAAAAATTACGAGACAGTATTCTAAATTGAAGATATTTCAGGGACTAAAACCCAACTTTAATGAGCATTCTCAAAAATACTTATTGCATATTTGTAAATGATGTATAGCCTCTGCCCCATTTCATGTCAGAGTTTTGAACTAAAATAAGTTTAAAATGAGCTAAATTGAAAAAGTCACTGGCATTTTTAAGATGTCTGTATTTAGTTTGCTTTTGTACTCATCTTGAAAGAATTGACTAAGAGTTATTCAGTTGTAGATGTTTAAGCACTGATTATATTATGAAAGTTTATTTATTATTTATTTATTTGCACAGTATTAAAAGAAACACACACCATAAAAAAATAAAAAAAGACATCTGTGCAGGAGAGGTAAGAAGACCCTAGAATCTTATCTGACCACGTCCCCTATTACACTACAGCATGCAAAAACAAAATAATAATAATAGTCAGTCTATTCATGAGATATTTAAACAAATACACATGGAAAGAACTAGTGTTAAAGGGGAAAAAACACATCTGTTTAGCTGAATGCAATTTGTTCATTATTAATATAAACTTTAATAACTGTTTAAGAATAAGTGTTGTAATAGCCACAAGAGACCATTCTGACCTTGCCTAAAGGCAAATTTTTGAAGACAACAGAGAGTTTTTCCAGAAGCGGCACTTTTAAAAGTCATAAGCCTGTAGAGTTGGAATTGTTTTGTGAATGAATATGTGAGACCATGTTCAGAAAAAAAAAGTTATTTCTCATCTGCAGAGCAGAGCAGCTGAAACCAAGCAGGAGAGCAGAGCAACTTTCTCTGTTTTTGGCTGCTCTCCATATTGCTGGCAATATGATAGTGAATAATAATTTACTTGATATCTTTGTGACTATTTTTTCCCACTACATAAAGTTACTTGATCACTTGCAAGCAGATACAAATGTCATATAAACTGCTTTAAAATAATATAAATAATCTTTAGTTTAGGACTGCATAAATATAATCAAAATGATGTTTAAGTCTATCTAAAGTACAGATTTTGTTCCAATTTTTTAATTAAAATCAGATTTAAAAAATTAATTTAAAAAAACACATGGACTCACTTTTTTTTTCCCATTCAGTTAACTGGTATGTTAACAAGGCCAGGATTAAAAACACATTTCAGGATGCGTGCAGCATTGTGATTGGCATTACATCAGAACTAAAGGCACATTAGTTTAAATGCAGTGCAGGAGCTGCTCACTCTACGTCGCCAGCTAAAATGTGCACTAAAATTACCCCAAAACGAATACCACCCTCTAATGGATTAATAACAAAATCTCATTCAAAAAATCTATTATGAAGAGTAAACCAGGCACAAAGAAAGACCAGGGTGCTGAAACAAATGACTGGTATAGCAGGTTTAATGGTTTCCACCTGCTGGAGAGAGTAATTTAAACACATATATCGCACCCGAATTGAGAACATTTTGTCTTGTTTCATCTAATAGTGGTTCAAGCTATCTTGTTTTTAGCTTCATAAACAAAAGAAAGCACGTAAAGGAGCAGAAGCCTTTGAAAGAACAGCATATACCTAAAAAAACACAGTCAACCAGCTTGAAATAATGCATTCTCTTTAGTTCTCAACTCTGCTTACATAATTCTAGGCACAAAGAGTTAAGGTAATTATTGAAATTTTGTCTCTTTTTTAAAAAAAGCAAAAAATAGTGGTCAGTTTGATTACTACCACAAGTAAGAAAAATAACAAGTTTAATCTAAAAGCAAACTCTGAAGACAAATGCAACCTTAAAAACAAGAGCTTGGTTACTGTACTTCTTTTTATCATCCCTTCCTTCCCTCCTTTTCATCCTCCCAGATCTTCCAATAAATTAACTGCTTTTTAGTTTGCAGCTCCGGTCCCCATTAATCCATATGTGAAGAAGTGTAGTCAAGTTACACTAGAGAGAAGAGAACTGGTACATTTTAGCGATGCAATTAGGGCCCATTAGTCTTGGCTTTAATTAGAAGGCTGGAGCGTTGATATTTCAAGTGCTGGTTTGTGCTGGTGTTGTGTTTCCTCGCAGCATCGCTCGTCTCCGTCCTGGAGTAGGAGTCTGTCTGGCGCGTGTGGTGAGTGTGTGTGTGTGAGTGTGTGTTTCCTCTCTTTCAGTTCCATTTCTTTTCTGATTTGTAAACACTTTTTTTTTTCAATTTGAAAGTTTGTGCTAAAAACACAAAGTGGAAACATTTCACGCACAGAAGAAAAAGAGCAAGGAGGGAGACAAAAGCATGGGAGGAAATTAGAGGAAATTAGAGGTGTTAATGTGCCAAAAGGGAAAATAAAAAATGCAGAAGAGAGGAAGAGGGCTGGGGGAGTAATAAGGGTGGTGGGGTCTCGGGGAAATGAGTGAGGAGATAAAACCTGAAGCCTCAAAGTCAAATTGATCTGCTTGAGGTGCCACATTTAATTGTTAGCCAACAGATAGACATGACATCTTAGCCCTGCCGCTCTCTCCCCTGCCACATTAGCCAACCGCACCGCTTCATGTTCACAGAGTGGAGGCAGACTGTCTGGAGGAGGAGCAACACTCACCATCTCTCCATCCTCCTTCCTGACTCATCACTGCTCATCTGACTCTCAGCCCACAGCGGAGGGCACAGCAGGAAAGGTCACTACAAACCAAACCTCACAGCGTGCAACTTCAAGTCCTAGCTGGTGCTTTTTTTTTTTTTACATGGAAAGTACTTAGCATAGAAAGAAGTCAAATTTGCAGATTCCAAAAAAAAAAAAAAATGCAAAGCTCCCCTTTTACCAGAGGAACAGATCAGTGTTTAATGAAAATGTCCACATCATTTTAGTCTGTCCTACACCTCCCACCGCTCCACTTCACTTCACTTTGTCGGCAATAGTTTATTGAAAAACAACTGAGCTAATTACATCCAATTAAGTGATGATTCATCTGTCTAGATTACATTAGTAGGGTAAGTGGACTTTTTAAGCTGAAATGAACAAATGGTAATGGACACACGCATGCATGCACAATACAGTTTTACACTCTGAAGCTCTGAGCAAGATTGCAATTATTTTGCAGAACTACTGGTGTGCTTCTAGTTATTGTTGGTAGTTCTGCTTAAAAAAGGATGTTTTTCTTTAAACATAGAAGTGATGCTTCCTAAGACAAGTTATCTTGAAATGATGAAAAAAAAAAAGCTTTTGTCTTTTGTCCACGACTGAAAATTGATCTAAATCCATACTGAGGATCTACATGCTACTTGATCCAAGACCATGGCCTTTCATATAGTTAACTTATTAATTTAATATTAATTAGATTAATTAATATTAATTAACTGCAGCTAGCTTACTTCTTGGTTATTAATTGCCTGCAATATTAATCTCCCTTAAACTCTACTTACATGTTGCTATTTATTACCATTGGATTAATGAAGTGAAGACACAAATCATGTAATAATGGAATAATCAGTGCAATAACCTCACAGTAGGACTTTTGTTCCTCTTGACAATGAGATTTTTTTCAAAGTTTCAGGAAATAAACAGTACAAGTTTTTTTTGAGGGGGGGCATTATGTAAAATCAATTTTTTTTAGCTTTAAATTACATTATTTGTTCATCAAAAACATACCCATAGTGTTGCTTTCTCTCCTTCATGCCAATTTAATAAATCCTTGAATCTCTTGTGGCAGCCATTTGCTAATACAAAGCTCCGCCTATTTACCCAAAGTGCCTCCCTGGAGCTCAGTCCCCAGCTGAGCCCCCACCCCACAGAGTAGTCCTCCCATGCACTTCCCCCACACTGTTCCACCAGACTAGAAGCAGACAAAACATTGCTTTACAAATCTTTATGATTTCATTGCAAAACTCATCTTAAAAATGATGGATGTTCATGATTTCATTGCAAGACATAGCTTCACAATGATCTATATTCATAGTTGTTTCGCAAAAGTAGCTTAACATTGTCATATATGTATGAGAGTTGTATTACCAAGCTGAAACGTCTTATAAGAGCCTCTGTACTCACTTTGGTTCTTCAGAAAACATACCTTTCAGGTCTGACATGGGATAATTTGAGGAAGTTTCAACTGTATACTGAGTTCTCCAAAACCTATTAAATAATGTTGATTCGTTTTTTACAAAAAAATACAACACTTCTACAAAAAGTTGTAAACTGTTATGATTGTGAGGCAGGAATAAATCCAGGGCGCAGGCAGGTTCAATTAACAAAAAACAAAGTCTTTAATCAAAGCAAAAGAGGCTGACAGGCAGCTCAAAACACTCACTTGGCTTGGAACAAGCTGGTTCAAGGAACATGAACAGGCTGGGGAAACAGCACAATGAACCGACAAACACTGAAGACAGGACACAGATTATAAAGGCCAACTAATGAGAGAAAACAGGAAACACCTGGGAAAGAAACATGAGGAACAGATGAGAGTGGGCAGGGCTGGAGCAAGACAGGCAAGAGGAAGACTCAGAGAGGGACATGACAGAAAACTAAAGTAAAACAGAAACAAAGACACAGATCGTAACAGTAAATAGCATGAAGCACTGTAGTGATGACTTGCTGAAGTGGGAGTGTCAGAAATGGTAGGAGGTTCTTTAAGAGACAGAGGCCAATTTTACAGTGTTTAGATTTATACAGCATTTTCATAACAACTGAAGGTAACAGTTACTTGATTGTGATATAGAATTGAATTAGGTGCCAGGAAAATAGTTGCACACTGACAAAACAGGCACGTTTTTGATATTGCAACATATCACTGCCACTTTATTATCACCTAAATATGAAGATGTTGTACAGACTAACTTGACTTCCACTGGTGCCCTAACTGCCTGTCAGCTGGTTTGTGAAGCTGCTATAGTGTTCATGTTGACAGGCCAGAAAAAGGCCCTAGGGTACAAGATAACCCAAACACCTATACATGTTTCTTAGTGATTAGAAGAGTTCATCTATGTGCTCAAAAATAATATAAAAACTGACAGGACAAACCCTCTGAGGGGAGAAAATAATTAGTTAATTGTGATCCTAAGTGTTGGTTATAAATTTATGTCCTTCCCAACAAAAAAATGTGTTAATAAGTCTCCAATTGCATCAACATTGACCAAGGCATTTCAACAGCCATCTAATACGCCAGTAGAGTGTAAAAAATGTGTCAGAGTCAGGAGGCTGACCGGGTCCATTTTTCAAGCAGTGAATCTTTGGCAGCTTGTTGTAAAGCTGAGACCAGAGCTCCTTCATGTCTCTGTCTGTTTACAGGGCAAGCAAATCAAAGATGCGTCTCATTTCAGAGGCTGTAAAAGTGTGCCTGGGGATGGATCAGGTGTCTCTGATACACCCAATCCTCCCTGAGCAGCCTCTACTTACAGCCTACCAATCCATGTATCCTCCAAATGAACACTGCGTACAAGCAGTATAATTAAGTGTTCTTGTAATAAACCGTGTTATCTTTTGAAACAATCTCTAAAATGATTTCTCAGTCATCAAAGCTGTTTTTTTGTATGTGCTTCCTGACAGAATGATGTGTTTCTGTCAAAATAAGATCACTGCATTGACGTCAGCCTCAGCTTTGTCTATCAGCAAACCTGCAAAATTATCAACATCTGAAAGAGGAGGATGACCAGCTATGACATTTTTAACTTTTTTCTGGAACAGTAATGCAAACAGAGCATATCAGTTTATCATACACAGCTCTACTGGTGCTTTTAGCACATTTAGCTAGGGGGATGTTTCCCCTTATCATTCTAAGAAAAAGAAAAATCAATGGAGGTTTTGTGTTGAGATTTCTTTTGCAATATTTTGTTTCTTGTGGTGTATTTGTTTCCTGAGTGGTCACAAAGAAAGCCCTTCTCATTGAAGCATCAATTTATTACCAGAAAGTGCTTGTTCACAAAACCATGGTAAGAAATTGCATACATTCTCATCCAATATAGGGTTTATCATACACTTCATGACGTAAAATGGGATTTACATTTACTCACTGAAGTTTAATTTTTGTGTCAGAAAGTGACTAAAAACTGGACACTGTGACTGACTGAGACAGAAGCAGTCCAGGCAGAGCATCTGGACCATCCATCTCCTGACATTTATCTCTTCTAATAACAGCAGGGTGGGAAACAAAAGCACACAAGAGGCAGCCGAACAGCTCCCATTTACAAATATATTTTTTGTAAATACTATATCATGTTCTTAACACAGCAGGTCCCCTGGGCGGTGCAAAGAGGCCTGTGAGAGTATGGGTGGATGTCAGTCTTGGGGCCTGTATCGAACTGAGAGCATCTGGAGGGCTGGTGCGTCTGTCCTATGTTCATACCATGGATAACATTTGTGGAGATCCTGCTTTCTGCTACAAGACTTTGGGAGACACAAAGCAAACACACACACCTGCCACCACATGCATATACAACACGTGGTGGATTTTATTCTTCATCTTTTCCTCTCCTTTCAGTACCCCCCCACACACACACACACACACACACTGAGGCTCACTAACCCCATCTGATTAGCTCATAATGGACGACTGATGTCCCAAAGACCCTCAGGACCTCCCCAGGGAGTCCTCCAACTCTGACCCCTATCTACACCCGACACTACACCTTCTTAAAACATACTAAATAATCCTTCACTTGACAGGAGTCTGAATGAAATTCAGCTTAGAAATGCATCATTTGCCATGAACAATGGAATACTGATAAATGAGTCATGCGTTTCCTTTTAGATAGAATGACACACACCGCACTTCCATCGTGTTAACAATTTTATCATTCTGGTTCATGATTTTGTTTCTGCAGTTTTTTGTGTTCACTTTCAGTCATCAGCTAATCAACTTCACTCCCCGGTCCGTGTTGCCAGCACGACCCTAGCATGCTGCAGAAATCGAGTCTGAAATGTGGACTTTTGTCAGCAAAGCCTTTCACGAAACATGTGCAGCAGTGGAGACAATATCCAGGAGATTCATCAGAGCAAGCAATTAATAACCTCACTCTAAAATAAACAAAACAGGGGGATTCTAAACATCCACCTATTAAATCAACAAGCGAGGCTGAATGACTGCTTTTAGATACAACATTTACATGCAATTATCTTCTTATATAATTAAATAAAATCAGTTAACAAGCATCTTGCTAGTGGGCCACATTGCTTGCCCAAATGAACGGCGGGCAGCCCAGAATGTTGAGTGAGTGAGTAATTAGAGCTCAGCATGCCAGTGTTAATGGAAGCAATCTAAAAAAAAAAGTCATCAGAGAGAGTACGGGGGGTGGGAGGACATGAAGCAGGAATGAAAGCAGATAAGGAAAAGATCAGGGTAATTAAAATAAATTAGAAAAAACTTCAAATTTTAGGATATGATTGAAAAGGGGCAGTCTAAACTCGCTGAGTGGATACAGTTATTGAATTTTGGTTCGATGACCCTAAATTTTGTGTTTCACTAACTACTTTAAAATGAACAAACACACTTACCTAACACTTAATCTCAAGCTACAGCAGAAACACACATACATACCTGCCCATAGACACCATCTGGTTACAGACAAGAGTGGAAAAAGATCATTAATGGCAGAAAACCTCAAATTTTGTCCAAACATTGTTAGAGAAAGTGGATAATTATTTTTATTAAAAGGACAGAAAAAAAGATGTTAAACAAAAGTTGGAGATTTTAGGATTTGTGAGAATTGGGACAAAATTTAGATTAGTGAAATAGAAAAGTTGTCTGGAAATGAAAGATGGTCACTAAAATGGAAAGAGCAGGTTTCACATCCTAAGTGCCAACAAAGACAACATAAAAACACTGGACAAAATAGAAATCATCCTCTGTAGATCATCAATATACAGTAACCTATGCCCAGTGGCGGAGAAAGTACTCAAACACACTGTACTTGAATAAAAGTACAGATAAACAGACAAATACTGTATGTACTCTAGTCAAAGTAACATTTTACTTGAGTAAAAGTAAGTAAGTACTTGCTTTCAAAAGTACTTAAAGTATTAAAAGTAAAAGTACTTGCTTAATGTATTCCCTAACGGTCTACAATATCATGATGTCTACTGTATGTATATTTTTAAAACATCAGTGGTGCCATTTTAATGAACAATGCAGATAATGCACGTTATTATTTTCACCCTCCGTGACACTGTTCACACTTGGACTTCTGTGCATCATCGGACATTGAGACAACAGCTACAGAAGCTGTCCTCTATCAAATCTCGTTTTTTGAACCGGTTAACTTGAATAAGTCTTTTAAATTAGGCCATGAGTGGCGCATTTCCTCTGGCTGACTCTCCGTGGTGGAATCCTATTTGGGTGTGCAGTGCTGCCACTGATGCTCCAGCAGGTGATGCAGAATTGCCCCACTCTTCTTGAAAGAGGGTCTAATGGTATTTTACTGCTTTGCAGTGGTTCAGTAGACCAATTACAGCAATTCTCCTCTCACCATTGATTACTTTCAAACTATAAAAACAAATCAAAAATCATAATGTGACATGACGTGAATGTGACTTGTACTGCAACACCTTACAGAAATGTAGCAGAGTAGAAAGTACAGATGTAAAAGTTGAAAGTACCCATGATTAAATCTACTTAAGTAAAGTACTTGTACTTTGTTATCCCACCACTGCCTATGCCAACACACCAACTTCTATTTTACGTTCAATAGGGATGTTTTGGTACCACCAATTTCCTTTCTGATTTTGATACCAGGTAAAACTCAGGCTGGTGTTGACAATACTGCTTTGATACTGCAAATACATTTAATGTGTCTGAGAAATCTAAAAAAATAGAGTATTTCAAATAACTGTTTCTTGAAGAATACAAGATACCAGAGTCATTTATTTATTCATTTCAAACTCAGACTTATACTGATGTAGTGCCCTCATTTGCAACGAACTAGTACAACAGAAAAACCCAAAACAAAGGACAATAATTTATACTAAATATGTGAAAATGGTATTTTAAACAATAAAAGAAGTAAAGTAATAAAACCATTAAAATAAACTATTGTTTGATTTTCAGGAACTACTAGAACAAAGTTCTTTCAATTCACTCATCATTAATATTCAAGTATGTCTTATTGTACTGCTCATCTTCTGTCACACACAATCATTTCTGACATGGCCACAGTTTTCAAAAGGTTTGGGCTTCACGTGGTCTGCATGCATGCACAGTATACTGCTGACGTCAAACATCTTGGTAAACATTTACCAACCATTTTTTGAAAAATTGTCTAACAGAGCTATCATTTGTGCTTAATGGACCCCAGCACACAGGTAACTGATGAACGAAGACGTCATGCAGTCATTTGGCTAAAGCAGAATTACTTTAAACACTTTGACATTTATGACTCATTGATAAAGCATAGATACAAACCTTTTTTAAATATACGGATGACTCAGAAATGACAGATTACAGCCACGAAACAGTGTCTTAAATTAACCAAGCGAGGAGTGTAATATTGGCCAAACAAACAAGTCCTGTCGTGAGCCTTGTTGCTGCAGTCATTCATGCTCCCCACTCTAATTTCCTGAATTGGTTCTAAGATTGAACAAGTAAAGATGGATTTAACAAGTTGGCTTTCTGAAGCAAGAAAGCAAAAAATTTTGTCAAAGAGGTTTATAATTTGCACTCAAAACCTGTCAAGTGGCTGAAGCAACACTGACTAACAAAGGTTTCCACAAAGCTAACCACTCATTTAAAAACAGATTTAAACGATGGCCTCCCTGCTTAAACTGCTGCACCAGCAAACCAACCCTGGAAGACTTGCAAAGAATTGATGGATGGATGGATGAAAATCAAAACAATGCATTTAAAACCTTAAAGCCTTTTAAATTCTTACATTTAAGTAGAACAATTCCCGAAGGTTTCCTACAGTCTATGAATGTATTTTCTAGAATAAGAAGATTTATTTTAAGGCAAGACATAATATTTTTTCCAGCCTTGGCAATAAATAATATTAATCTTTGAAGCTAACTAACAATTTTGGATGTCTAAATCAAGTTAAACAATGAATGAAAAAGTACCAAGAACTTTTTTCTTTGCAGATTTAACAACCTGGGCCACTTTTTCCCCTCAAGGAGCCATTAACACTTTTGAACCCCACATCTGTAGTAAATCTAACACACATTGGTAATTTTGATTAATAAAGTATCCTGGTGTGTATTGCTTCTTCAAACTATGAAACCAGAAAAAAATAAAATCTGTTATTTGTGCCATAGAATGCAACAATTGATTGTTTAATCGAATATCTCACTTCTTGTTTTAGCATAACAAAAAAGTACAAAATTGGCCTAATTTATCAAAAATTTGCGTATGACATATGCATCCTGGAAGATTTTTCATGCTGCAATGTTACTACTATGAAACACTTCATATATGAAATGTTTGCAGTTATAAATTAACCTCTGAAACTACCAGTATGTCAAGCTTTTTGGTTATATGGTTGAAATGGAAATGGGTTGAAAAAGGGAACCACAAAAATAGTTCTTGATATTGGTAAAGATTTCCTCAGGTCTCCAGGAAGATAATCACCCCAGTCACCCTTTTGAATGCCTGTTGCTGACTTTGTCATGTCCTAAACTTTTTAAAATTATATATTGTTTAAAGTTAGTACACTAATAAACAAAATAAAAGTAAGTCAGGTCCCAGTTTCAAGTTTGGGACAACTTCACAAACCGCTGGGGAAGTGTGTTGGGTTGCATGTGTGAGAGAAGAGTATGTTTTACATGACCTGTTACAGTGATACAGCCATTTGACAAACAATGGTGAGTGCGCTCCACTGATGTTAGCACTGACACCATGACACCGAGGTCCACCCACCGTTCAACAAAAAACATTCCTTTGATTCTGTGTGGAAGCCATGAGCTCATTCAGCCCGCAGCAGCAGGACTGCAACAGGGTCAACTTTGTCATATTCTACTACAAAATATCATTTACTTGCGTGTCTGGGAGTGCTTTATGCAGTATTGCTTGAAATACCATTTTAAATTATTATTCAAACAAAACTACAGGTTAAGGCTTCATTTTTAGCCTGCAGCTTCACACCACAAAACTGAATGACATGACATGTCAAACGTTCCTTAAGCGTTTAATCGCTCTCTGTCAGCCTAATCAAAACCATGCCAAATAACCTAATTTTACAATTTAAATAAAAAATACCTTTAAACTCAGTCCCATTGTTTGGGTTGCTTTTGGTCCTCAAGTGTACCCAGCAACTCACAGTGAAATTTGGCCTGTTTGGGTTAAAATAGCTACTTTAAATGACTGCCAAACTTCCCCACAATGACTTGATCGCAGCAGCTTGTGGTGAGTTTATGAAACAAACTATGCAGTAAGTGAGGAAAGAATATCAGGTCCCATTGTCCCGCCGCTTTCTACTGAGTTCAATAAACACTTACGCACTCTAAAGGACTCGAGCTCAAGAACGGACAATGAGTCCCTTCAGAACTTGACACCAGACCTTCAACAATACGAAAATACTCTATCCTCCAAAGACTAATTGATGTTATTCACCTTTTCACAAGTCAGAGGTTGGCAGACGTAATAGAAATGAATATATGCGCCGCTTTTGATGGTTCGTAACATGAGCAACTGGAGCACAAAGCGAAAGAAACTACAAAAATGTCACATTTTCAGGTACTCATTACATAAGCGGTGATAATTTCTTTTCAGGGCAACAAGAGTGTAACTTAAATAGGGACAGAATTTAAAAGGAGAGTCGCCTTGGCGTGCTTAAAGGACTTGCAAACATCAGCCACCAGCCTGTGAGCATATTGGTTATTGATATTCTCTCTCTGTATCACACACTACATCTGGCCTCTGAACACAACAGCTGAAAAAGCCCTCAGAGCTGGGTGCAAACAAATACATTTGCACTTTTTTTTTCTCTCATTGGCAGTCATAAAGCTGGCAGGGGAAATTGGTGACGGAGTAAGCCGACAACTTGGCTGCAGTGCCATCTACTGGTGACTTGCATCAGGGTTGGAACAATCAACACGTGAAGCACGAGGAGGAAAGGAAACAAAAGCATGTTTTTTAATCATGTATGTTTTATTCAACTTCAAAGAAAGGTACAACTCGAAAAGAATGTGCATTACAAATTTAAAACATAATGGTAAAAGCATACCATTGTAGAAAACATAGTAACTTTCAATACAAAAGCAATATTTTAAAACATCTTTTAATCTTGACTTAGTTAGTAATGCAGCTAATAGTGAAAATAATCCATTGAGTTGCAAGTCATATGCAAAAAAGAAACATATCAATGATTTGACAATGTACAAAAACAGACTTAGAATTTATTTAATAAACTAATTTAGATGTGTTTGATTTTTCCACGTTAATTTCTGCACCTCACCCCAGTGATTTCATCTGAATTTAGGTCAAAAAGACAACAGTTTTTTTAATTAATTTTTATTTATTATTTATTTGTATGTGGCATTCAAAGATCTGCAATACATCATAGGCAACCACAATGAAATGGGACATTAGAGCTGACATCATGCAGTATCCCCCAAGGACAAATATAGATCATGTTTATCTTTAACAGATGATTCATTTCTGACATGGCAAAGAGATCTCCACTGACTGCTGCAGGAGTATTAAAACACTCAACTGACAGTTGCTCATTGCAAAGTGTAGATAAGTGTTATTTTTTTTAAGTGTTTTCATACTTTAAATAGATGTTTGAGGATGTTCTGTCCTATTCTGCTGGCGTGCCAAAATTGTACATTGATTAACAATTAAAGAACCAAGCAGAGAAAAGACTACTATGAAACTTAAATGGATGAGGGACAAAAGTAAAAAAAAAAAAAGTATAATACCATTTTTCTTCCCCTTTTTTTTTTTTTGTCTACATCTTGCTTCCCTCCTCATCCCCCAAACCCCTTTGGGAAGCAGCACTCCGAGCTCTTTCATTTGAGCTTGCATTATGCCTCTGTATCTCTGCTCATTTTTCATTCGCATTGCATTAAGTATTGATATTGATTTCTTGTAAAATGGTGGCGAAATGGATGGCTCACACTTTTTTGTGTTATTGTTCTGCAGCACTTGTAGGTAATTTATTATGGCTGAGGGTCCAGTGAGGCCTCCCAGTTTTGTGTCCCTCCTCCTGATGGAGCGTGCCTACCTGACTAACAAACAAAACACATCATGAACTGAAAGGCCACTCATGAAAAAAATGAGGCTCGAAGAAAGTGTGCCCGCGCACATTCACACCAGTCTGCACGTGCATGCACGCAATATCCCTCTCGCTCTCAACATCGCTCACGTTTATGATCCAAGGAGAGGGTCCCTCTGAAAGCACATCATAATAATCTGAAAATGATAACTTCTCAGGCATTTCTCAGTCTTAACGTGAGAGTTTTGCAGCAGGCAACTAGTTTATTTCTCCTTTTCTCTGATTTTTGAATATTATCTTTTAGTGCTGTAGCAGCACTTGTACTGAAATCCATTCCCAGTTTTGTGACAAAGCGTGGCCTTCTTGACAAACTAGAGTGGTTTACTTGCATTGTCATCCTGGCCAATTTCTTTTCCCTGCTGCTGCGGCCCCAGCAGTTATTTGCATTTCAATAGCCTCTCTCTCTGCCTCTATATTGCCTGATATTATGTCTACCTTGTATGAATTTGAACTCAATGTCTGCATCTGCTGTTACACTCCTAAGCAGCCCTTGTAAAAGGTGAACCATATGAAATAAGGCTTGCAAGCATAACACATTGAAAATGGGATGTTGTAAACCAAGACCAAAACATTCTGGAGGCTTATATGTTTTTTTTTCTTTTTTTTTTTTTTTTGAGAAAAATTCTAATAGCATCCATGTTATTATTTAAAACAGCAAAAAAAGAATTTGCAGAAGGTTGTTAACTTTTTCTATATTTTTAGTCATTTTTACATTTTTAAGAAAGGCAACTAACATAAAACAATCTACCATGCGAGTGTGTGTGTGTGTCTGTGTGTGTGTGTGTGTGTGTGGGGGGGGGTATCAAGGCATATATTTTTTTCATACCACAATCAAAGATCCATGTTACCTTCAGTTGTTATGAAAATGTCTTGAAATTGGCCTCTGTCTCTAACAACATCCTACCATTTCTGACACTCCCACTTCAGCACGTTTTACTCCTACACAGCAATGTTTCAGGAAAGGGGTGCTCTGTGAGGCAAGAGTTTTGCTGCAGACTGAGCTCAGGAGCTATGTACAAATAGGTGGTGCTTTGTAGCATGCCTGAATGAGTCAAAGCAACATGTGTGTTTGCAGAGGTGGATCTTGCATAATCCCCCCCCCCCCCCTTTTAGTTACAAAGTGCTTTATAAGTAAATCCAAAATCCAAACTATTGTCCTTAACATAATTTCCAAATTAAAGTTCGTTGTTTTTTTTTTGTTTACCAAAAAGCCAACTAACTAAATGATGGTTGTCAGAAACTTGATTTGAAGTAAAAATCAAACAGTTTTACTGTGATTAGCTGAAGGAAATCAAGGCATCCAGTTGATAATTTCAAGAAACTGTGTAAAACATCACTATTATTAAGCTGTGACTTTGCTATAAACAGAGCAACGTATAGAATATGCTCTGAGGTAAAGAAAGACACTGTGGTAAAACTGATACGTCCTGTTTACCGTCTCTGTCACCACAACACCAGCGCTTGGCCACAAAGTCTGACTGGTGCCACAGTGTCGGACACCATAGGTCACATGACCCACACCAATGTCCCACAGAGGTCCCTCAGGTCTCCAAGAGAGCTATCCTCCTTCGCTGACTCTCTCACACAAAAGGATATATGGGATGTCAAGAGGCCACAGACGGTTACTGTTAAAACTGGAAAGATTTACTGGAATTTCTGCTTCCAAAACATATAAAGCACCAATGGATGATTCTTCTGTTTATAGGATATTGGAGAAATGATGAGCCTCACACACTGCACTTCCTGTGAGAAATTGTATTTGAATATTAGGACAGCAGCACAATTATGCTTTGGGGCTGAGAGTTTCTGTTCCACATCGATTACTCTTTTTTTTTTAACTGGATTAACTTAGGAGGGCAAATGTGTACATGCTTCATCTGTATATATACAAAGACATCTCTTAACATTAACCTCTGCCAAATGGAGCTTCTGTTGAGAAACAATTAATGCCAGCCAGTTGTCAGGTGCGCAGGCAGGCTAACATCTGTGTTTGGGCCACTTGTTGTGCCTCCAGCACAGATAATTACAGCAATCCAAAAGCAGAGCAGCCGCTCAGGGAGTTTAATAATGTACAAGTAGTCGCTATCTCTTTATAGATCATGTTACTGCAGCACTCACTGACGTGTAATTTAGATCAATCAAAAAATATGGCAGAGCTATGAAACCAGTGCCTTTGATAATAGTTGGCAGGTAGCAGTCACCCCCTGTTGTCGAAGCATTCGATATAAAGGGCTCCATTCCATCTTCCATCAATAGGCCTAGTGTGCTAGGATGTGTAACCCAGGCAACAGATACATAAAGCATCACAGGACTTGATTTAATTTGTCTAAATGGGAGCTGGAGTATCTTGGTTCTCAGTTCGAATGTCCCTGTTAACCACCACTACAACGTAATGGGCCCCTCAACTTGGATTGTGTCCTGCTGGTATAGAAGGTTTTCCATTTAATGTATCTTTCCCTTTTAGCCATCATGTCTATATGTTTGTGTGCGTGTAGACAGTTTTGGTAACGACAAAACCTGAACGTTGAACTTTAAACATGTTTTATTGGAGATCTGTAACAATTAACAGTGGTGTCATAACTGTGTACCAAATCGTTTGTTAAAGGTTCATTTGTTCCATGACTCTTTCAAATTTTAGTTCCTTGAATATGCTTGACCTTTTATTCAGAAGACACAATCAGCCCTGAAGTATGATGACCCTCATGGCTGAGGATCTGCACCAAAATCTTGAGGTTTCCACATGAAAACTTATTTTTTTTGTTGTCAATCATTTAACAGCATAATTTAGCTTTCAATGTATATAAAATTCATAAAATTCACCACAGGTAAAACGTTTTCTGCTTGATCTGATTCACTCTTTCAACTCATTTGAAGAACTATTTGAACTATTTGATAATTTTACCTACAACACCTGGGTGTCGTTTTCCACCTTTGTAAGGGACTCTTTTTGCCTCTGGCTTACAGAACAATTCAGGTAGTTCCCTCTCCTTGTCCTACTTCTAACTCTTCTTTCCTCCCCTGCTTTCAACCCACGGGTCTTTGTTTTAAATGGCAATTCATCCCGCTTGTCCGCTCAGCAACGTTAAACATCAATTTCCTCACCGAGCACACATTATGACCCAATAGAAGGAATAAAATCTCAGCCATTTATTGTGCAACCCCCCTCTCCTCATTCCTGGCAACGCTATCTACTGCTAGAACCCTCATCAAAGCAGCCCGCATCCAACAACAAGAGAGCAGCTACACAACAACACCGATGCCATTCCACTTCCTCTTTAGTCGTTTTATACTTAACTGCAAAACAGTAACAATTTCAAGGGCCTTTGAATTCCTCCAAGAGGCAGGGCTTTTATAAAACATGCATGGGGTGTTCAGTAAACAATGCCCAATGGTCTTATTCCTTTTAAATAAAACTATTTCCATGAGATGTAAGAGAGGTTTTAATATTGCCTTAAATATTAAAAGAGAGAACTGAGCCTCATCAATTTTTCATTTATTGGCCCTGCGTGTAAGGAGTCATCAATCTCAAAAGAAATTACTGACATTTTCATTTCAAATAAAAAAGGGTACACTTTATCCAGCGGTAATAGGGATTGCCACTCTAACACAGGGAGCATTAAATGGCTTCTGGAGTGCTGAAAATGAGAAAATTCTCTTTTTTTCCCCCTTTAGCCTCAGAACAGATTGTGGTTTTTAAGGTTAAGAAGCAAACATGCATGAAAATGCTAAATGAAACATAACATATTAACCTGCTAATGCCTAGCCTTAAAGGAGGATGAAGTTACTCACAAATCAATAGCAGTCTACCTACATAGTTGCATATTCCTGTTTACAACAGACCTTGACTCGCTGAGAAGTAACAACCACGTAGATGTTTTGCTGGTTGTTGATATTGATATCCTGTGACATAAATTCATTGTTTGAGTCCACCACTGTTATGATATATTGTTATAAATGTCTCCATTATTACAGTGCCTCACCGCCTGTTTGCCTTTAGGCTTGAAGGTTTGTAATTACTGCACAATAAACAAATGGTTGGGGTAATGGCGGTGGGAGGGGTGGGGAGGTCTGGCGCCTACAGGCTGGGAGAGAGGATTATGGGGAAAGGAGCCCACTTTTCACACCCCCAAAACCCCTCAACCCTTGCCACAAGACCTGTCCCACATCTAACCACAACTCCCCTAGTGGAATCACCCTCACTGAATAATAAATCTCTGAACAGTGTTGATATATCATCAGTTGAGTTCATACATCGCGGAGGGGGGAAAATAAGGGTTACAGTAGGCCAGGATTTATAACTAAAGCTTGACATATGCTGCTAATTCACCTTGACAACACTGTCACTTCCTGCCCAGTGATTAATTGCCAAACAGAAGAAGAGTTTGTCTCAGCCTCACTGCCAGGCACTTCCCAGCTCATGCACTCTGCCCATAATGGATGACTATTTGTTTATAATTTCTATACGCAAGTCTAGTTGTCAGTCTCCTGCTCACCCTGTACGCTGCTGTCTCATTTGCATAGTTAGATTGAGACGCCGCAAGCATAACGAGGTCAGCCTCTGCGTGGTGGTGATGGAGGACGCTGATGAATAGAGCTTTCTCCACATCATGGCACCTTTGTAAATGTTTGATTAGTTTTGAATGGATTACAGTTAGATTATCAGGTTCGGGGCCCAAACCCCTCACACGGCTCTGTGGTTCGGAGACAGTTCCTTATGTGTCGCCTGTGACAAAATAGGGGCGGCTGGTTGACAAAGAGCGAGGGGGGACTGGGGTGAAGGCTGCGTTAGTTTGTGCACGTTTCAAAATAATGTTCTATTTAATCAAACAGTGTTATGTTTGATTCAAAGAAAGTTATGAATCAATCAACAATGAATCTTATTCTGTAAATTTGTCACTAAAACTTTTCAGATTTCCATAACCATAACTGTTCCACTGCTCTCTTATCCACTCACCAATACACAGTATTTAATGGATTGGTACAAATCTCATAGATCGCTATAAATTTTCTGAAGCTGCTGTAAGATGCTTGTGAGGCAATGAGACTGGTGATCATCCAGGTAATGAAATATGTGCCTCCTCCTTGTGTCTGCGATTGTATTGCTTGTCTCTTTTCATCTTTTTCTCTAACTTTTCTCTCCCTCCGTGGTTATATGTGATAGATGGAGCGCAACTGTAAGAGGGAGAAGTAACACATCAGTTCCGAGGTCTATAATACATTTTGGATGCTGGGGCAAAAGGGCTATGTTGCATGGAACAGTGATGTCTTAGCAGCCTGACTCACAAGTTAATGCTAACCCCGCCGCCCACCCTTTACGCACCTCCCCATCCAATCAGTTTGCTTGAAAAGCTGTCTTGCCTCCTGACAGCGCCGCTGCTGTTGAACTCCCTCACTTTCAATCTGTTTAGCTTCCTGTTGTGACCTTTCATACAGTCAAATATATTAGCGAGTGGTGCACTCTCATTAAAACAGTGCATTAACCAAAAGACTCTTTGGAGTCTAAATGACAGCCGAAGGAACTGAAAGCTAATAGCCATGGGCAGTTGGGGAAACTTAACTCATGAATCAGTGTGCTAATGCTGGAGCACTGAGCCTGGAGCACTGTAAGCGTATGGCACAATC